>CM076851.1:116973149-117416801 GCA_039519185.1 Astragalus membranaceus
CCAATACGGAAGATCAAAGAACACCGATCTCTTCTTCCACTTGCTTTTCTCCTTGTACTGCTTCTGCTTTTGGCCGAATACAACTTTGATGTCCTTAACCACTTGATAGACTTCTTCTCCGGTCAAGGCATTCGGAGCAATGTCATTTTCCTAGCACCCATTAAAAGTTTTTTTTCAAATTACGATATCTGTGATTAGGTTTGAGAAATTTCCGATGTCCAAGGTAAACAGTCTTCCTTCCATGTTTGAGTTGATGGTGGCACGTGCCTTTTGCACAAATAGGACAACCTTTATGCCCCTTGACACTATACCCAAACAAGTTTCCGTATGTTGGAAAGTCATTGATCGTGCAAAATAACATGGCTCGCAGCTTGAAAGTTTCACTACAATACCCGTCAAACACATCCACGCCTTCATCCCACATTTTTTCAAGTCTTCAATCAATGGACTAAGGTAAACATCTATGTCATTACCTGGTTGTTTCGGACCAGAAATCATCATGGATAACATCACATATTTGCGCTTCATGCACAACCTTGGAGATAGGTTGTAAATTATAAGGAGAACAGGCCACGAGCTATGATTCGTACTTAAGTTACCATATGGATTCATACCATCTGAAGCAAGTGCGAGCCTAAGATTTCTTGACTCAACGCCAAAATCCGGATACAAATTATCAACTTTCTTCCATTGCAAAGAATCGGCCGGATGGCGAAGCTGTCCGTCACATTTCCTCTCATCTGCATGCCATCTAATTCTCTTCGCGTCATTTGCATTAGCAAACAAGCTTTTGAACCTAGGTATTATTGGAAGATACCATAAAACCTTCGCAGGGGAACCCTTTCTGCTGTTGTCAACAAAACTAGATTCACCCGACTTCACTCTGTAGCGCGACCAATTCCACGTAGGACACTTATGAAAATTCTCAAAGTCTTTCCGATACAATATGCAGTCATTGGGACATGCATGTATTTTCTTATACTCCACACCCATCGGACACAATATCTTCTTCGCATCATACGTACGTTTTGGCAGTGTGTTACCTATGGGAAGCATGTCTTCCAACAGTTCAAGTAATTCAGTGAAGCCCTTATCAGTCCACCCATGTATCGCCTTCAGATTGATCAATTTTAACGAAGCAGACAACTGTGTGTATTTTGTTCAACCCAAATACAGAGGCTGATCTTTGTCTTTGCACAAAGTATCATATTCATGCACTCGCTTAAAAGATTCAGGACCAATGTCACGTATCATGTCCTCTATTCGATCAACCATATCTTCATCGACTTTCACTTTTGGACACACTTGGGTTGCCGGTTGATTCACCATGCCATATCCATGTGGTATAACTTGGGTTGCCAGTTGATTCACCATGCCATATCCATGTGGTATAAGGCACTATTAATAAAATGTTGGAGATTAACTAAAAAAAATGTATTGCCAAAAAAAACTAGAAAAATTTCAACAACTTTAAGAGATATTTATTATTTTGTTATACTTTAAACTAAAATAAGAGATACTAGTAGAGTGTTTAAGTTTACGGACTAATGGAGATGAGTGTGGGCTTGAAATGAAGGTGAATGATGCAGTTTTTGCTATATTTGAAAGAGAGAGTAGTACAACATATGGTAAGCATTTGGTTTTTGACCTAAATTGTGTGTATCTTAATTCTTAAACACGTGTGGTATATTTGCTATATATCCCTGATACACTAGGGTTTCCACAACTACCACGAGCTACTTGTGTTGCGGAAAGTTAGTTCTTCATGATGGACCTAAGATGACGGAGCAACTTGGTAATATGTAAGTTAGAATTAGATACGGCCAAGGAACAAGTCAAAAGATATCTTCTATGCAGACTTCAATTCAGAGGCTCAACCAACAATTGAGGTGGATGGATTCGTGTATTTTTAAGGTGTTTTTAATTTTTAAAAACAAGTTATTATTATTATTATTATTATTATTATTATTATTTTTATTATTACTACTCGCACGCACTTTAACTACAAAAACCCTTGACGGCTGCGAGCTAGCAGGCGCAACACAATGGTGGAAGATCAGTCTCAACCCCAAACCCTTGACAGAAATTCCCGAAACACCTGCGTCGTGTCTCGCCTCAAAGACTCTATCCTTTCTCAACTCGATCCCTCTGGTTCCCCTTCCCTTCACAACACCGATCACTCTTCCTTCCTTATATCTCGCCTTCAACACTTTTTCCAATCCTTCCATAACCCAACTCACCCTCCTTATGCTCTGATGATACGCATGGAAATAACGGAATTGAACGGCGGGAGTGGATCGATGGAGGAAGCAATATCGGAGTTCATTCGAAAGGAATACGAGAATTTGTCGTGGGCTCATACGAAGATTCTGGATTTTCAACTGAAGAAATTGTGCCAAGTTGAAGACCTTTCGTTCACTGAGGATGGAAGGTACGCGCTTCCAGTTGATGAAGGGGAAGGGACACAACAAAAATGTAAGGGCGGCAGGAAAAGGAAGACTAGTCAGGGGAATGGAGATGGAGAGAGAACGGGCCGGGACGGTGGAAAATGCTGAGATTAGAGAAAAATTTCAGAAGGAAAGTGGCATAGATTGTGGGCAAGGGTCTCCGGAGTACATAATATCTACTACAGGTCCAGGTATAGAAATATCATCACCAACAAAATTGCAACCGCAAATATCTTCAGACATCGATTTGGGTGGAGTGTCCAAAATGAAGGCTTCATTAACTTGTGAGAGTGTAGATGAAGACGATGATGACAATGAGCTTCCTCAGCATTACAATCAAGGAAATGCTGAAGGAAACCTTGATGAAAACCCAATGCCTCGACGTCTTAAACAGAAAATACCAAAGGGTCCTAGAGGAAGGCCTCGCAAGACAAAGACTGTTGCAAACTCCCAAAAGGAATCATCTTTTAATAAGCAGGGGTCCAATGCAAACAACACAGTGAAGCAAGGTCGAGGAGGCCTCGTAAAGTAAATCATGATACCGAACAATGCGGAGAGCAATCACAGCCAGGAGATGAAGCTAAGTCGAGTGGTCGTAGTCGTGGTCTTAGTCGTGGTCGTGGTCGAGGTGGAGGTAGAGGTAGAGGTAGAGGTGAAGGTGTAAATCAAGATACTGAACAATCCAAAGAGGAATCACATCCAGAAGACCAAGCTAAGCCTCGTGGTGGCGGTAGAGGTGAAGGTGTAAATCAAGATGCTGAACAATGCGAAGAGGAATCACATCCAGAAGATCAAGCTAAGGCTGGTGGTGGAGGTAGAGGTGAAGGTGTAAATAAAGATACTGAACAACGCGAAGAGCAATCACATTCGGAAGATCAAAGAGGTGAAGGTGTAGATCAAGATACTGAACAATGTGAAGAGCAATCACATTCGGAAGATCAAGCTAAGCCTAGTGGTCGTAGTCGTGGTCGTGGTCGTGGTGGAGGTGGAGGTAGAGGTAGAGGTCGAAGTGGAAGTCGCGGTCAGGGAAGGTGTAACGCCCCAAATTTTTCATCCTATTATTTTTAATGATTTTACATATATATGTGCCGTGGTTATTATTGTTAATATTTTCATTTGATTTTAATTAGTGATAAACACACGGAAAATGATATTTTAATTACTTCTAATTATATTTTTATTTCAATTATTTATTTTATCAATAATTATATTCTTATACAATTATTAAGAATTTAAGATCAGCCCTTTGGTTTTAAAGTGTTAAAAAATAAAGGATTTAAATAAGTTTGGAGTTTTTGCTTTTAACTTAAATGAGTTTATATTCTATTGTAAAAAAAAAAAGAGTTTATATTCTATTGGGCCTTACTATTCTTCACTCCATGTCACTTGTGGTTCAAAACCTATTCATCGTGTCTTTCTTTCGTACACAGCCGCCAACAACCCTCTAATCATTCTTCCTATTTCAAATTCACTCACTTCTCCCAATTCAAGCTTCCTCTCCTTTATCTCCAGCTCCTACATTCTAAGTTTAACCATTAATTTAATCTCTTCTTTTAGATTAGTTGGAGTTCACACCCCAGAATCCTTGCGTTGCTGAAATCAGGCTAATGCCTATAATGACAAATGTGATTCCACTATTGAAGGAATTATGGTTTTACAAGGAGAATCCAGGAAAATATGAGAGCCCATCATGTTAGCGTAGAAAAGTCAAATGGATTCGACTCTATGTTGACTTCCCGCGTATAAAGGACCACATCCCAATTTGATTTACCAATTCAAGATGATACCTTCGTTGAAAATCCATTCTTAGCAAACAGAACACTTTCATTTTAATAAGGTTGTCCTCAAACGAGATGCCTTTCTCGCAAGGCAGACAAGGCTATGGGATAATCAGCACATAAACCATTTCACAATACTGGAAGCGTGTTTGCCCAAATCTTTTGAAAACAAGGGTTCGTACATTACAGCAAAAACTGATGTCATCTTTAGATTTCTCTCATCGAAATCCATGGAAACTCATACAACCTAGGAGGGTGGCGGCGCGACTTCATCTAGGGAAAGGGGGTGGCTGCGCAAGTTTCTATCACCAGGTAAGCGTGGGGTTCTATCTCTATAATTGGGTGTATGAAGGGCTCTATGTAGAAAGGTTAATGGAACCCTAGATGTGATTAAGTGAGAAGACCCTAGTTGTAGGTAATGAATTTTTATATGATGATTGAACATGATTGATGATGATTGAACATGGTTGATGATGATTGAACATGATTGATGATGATTGAACATGCTTGATGATGTTTTAGAATCGAAATTTTGGTCATGGGCGCCATGGGCGCCGTTTTTTATGTTGCCGTTCTGTGCGTGTGTTGTGGTCTGGGCGCCATGGGCGCCGTTCCTGAAAATGTTGTTGGGCGCCAAAGGTGCCACCCTGTTGTGTTGTGTTGCGGTCTTGCAGGTACCTGGCGCATAGGGCGCCAAGGGCACCTAATCCTGGCTGCCCGTTGTTGTTGTTTCTGGGCGCCATGTGCGCCGGTTGATGTTTTCCTGGCGCAAGGGCGCCAAGTCTTGGCTGCCCAATTTTGAGGTTGCTGCGTCTCCTAGCGCATGGGCGCCAAGGGCGCCAAGATTTGGGTGCCCGGTTGCTGTTGTTGCGTGCTGTGTCTGGCGCAGGGGCGCCATGGGCGCCTAAATCAGGCTGCCTCGTGCTGTGTCTGGTGCAGGGGCGCCATGGGCGCCTAAATCAGGCTGCCTTCTGCTGTGTTGCGTTGCTGGGGGCCATGGGCGCCAGTTTGGCTGCCCGTTGTGCTGCTGGGGGCCATGGGCGCCAGTTTTGGCTACCAATTGTGTTGCTTGGCGCAGTGGGCGCCAAGGGCGCCAAGTGTGGCTGCCCAAATGTGAATTTCACGATTGTTATTTAAAATGATGTTGAATATGTGATTAGGCCCAAAGTTGCCAAAATGTTGAAAGTTGCTAAAATATTGCGATGTTGCCAAAATGTTAAAAATTGCTAAATTGTAAATTGTTGACGACGAAGGTTGTACGAAGACGAATTTGCCTCTATTCATTGGCAGGTGATGTGTTGTAGGCCTACGGCCAATGTTGCTTTCTGATGTTATTGCGTTGCTATGTAACCGTTGTTATTTGTTTGTGCATTTACATAGCGTCGCATGCATAGCATATTTTTACGATGGAGCTATGCTCAAACCACGATGGCCTGGATTGGCAAACCACGACGACGATGTTGCGATGTTGATGCCCCTATTTACGGGCTTGAATTATGGTACCACATGCATTATAGGGCGGTGGCCCTGAGTTGAGTCACATTTCGCATTATGTGCATACTCATGTGATTGAGATGATTGTGACTGCTGTCAAGTGATGAATTGACCTGAATTATATATTATTTTTCATGTATCCGATTATATAGTGTGATATCTCACCCCTTCTGTTTGAATGTTACCCCAATGTTGGTAACGTGCAGGTAATCCCGAATGAAGGCAGTTCACCTTCGTTTGATCGAGTCGGTGTCATCGCTCTGATATGTAACACTCGGGGGGAATGAACACGCGTTTTAATACTGTTTGCCTTGTTATTTCGTTGTTGGAGCTTTAAGCTGTTATGTTGCTGTTTTGATGTTTCTGAGCTGTCTTGAGTTGTTAAGACGCAACGATTGTTTAATTTGACTTGTTGTGAATCCGCTGCGTAGTTTTAAAGATGAATTATTTCTGAGAATTAAAATGGTTGTTTTATCGGTTCATCCAAACGTGTTATATAACTGTTTTCAAAAGCGAATTAACTCGTTGTTTTCACGAAGTAAATGTGGCACTCCATTGTTTGTTGAAAAAGATTTTTATGAACTCTGATATTTTTGCATTATTTTGTCGGGTAGAAATGGGGTGTTACATTAGTGGTATCAGAGCTGTTTCGGTCCGTCCGACCAAGTTGTCTAGTTGTTGTGTCATTTGACGATCGAGTATTGTCATTTAGTTTTAACTATTGTGTTGTGTGCTCTGAATCCGTGCATGACTGATTGAGTGCCTTGTTGAATTGTTATGTTGGTTATTTTAAGTGCTATTTCTTTACTAATGTCTTGCTATATTTTTATTGCCGAGGAAATAATTTTCCTAGTTCAACAATTATAATTATTGCTTCCTTTCATTTGTTTAAGTGTATTTAGATGTAATGTTTCTAAATGTATTAGTGAATTATATGTGTGGTGTTGTTGCTACTTTCCTTGGTTTTATTTCTTTTATTATCTTGTCATTTTTATTTATATAATGGATGATGATTTAAATTTATATTGATTTATGAAGATATGTGTGATTAAAAGAATTTTAACTACGTCATAAAGAGTGGGAGCCGTGGCGACGCCTTCGCACTCTGGAACTGCGTTAAAAGACTTTTAATTTGCTACGTGTAAATTTGTAAGGTTGTAGTTTTGTTACCTCAATTAATTGGTTACGTGAGTAGGAGGGACTGATCACTCCATGAACTCACAACCAATGAAAAAGGCGACAATAACTCTTTGTTATTATCATTATTTTTGATGTGAACTAATTTTCTCAAAAAAGAAAACCAATTTTAATTTGATTAGTTAAGAAGCGTGTTCATCTTTAAGTTTACTTTATTTTAAATTATTTAACTTGTTTAGTTCAATGTGCAATGCTGTGAACTTGTTTGTTTACGAAATTGCATATACTACACGAGTAGAATATTTGACATTTACTAAGTGCATGCAAATGAAATTAATAGTTTAATTAATCTTGTGATTTTTTTTTTGTGACTTAACTTTTTGCATATATAGATGTGTATGAATAATGTTTGTTTCTTTCTAGTAAGAGTCCAAAATTGATGTAGGAGTTTTGCTAGAAATCAACCTTATATATGAAACTTCTAGAGTAATTAAGACCTTAAGAGTGTTTTGAAATTCTGCCCTTAGATACTCTATGGTGTTCAAATAGTTGTCTTCGAAGGATTATATGTTCTTTATCTAATTTTCTACGAAAAATAGAAGGCCACGTGTTAGCTACTACCTCCTACGACCTCCTGTAAATAGATTAAAGATTTTTCCTACATGTGTGATTTTGTATGTAATTATTTTATCAAGTTTCATCAATTATTATACTAAGATCATTAAGTTCTACAACTATGTATAAATTAGCGAGATTTATTGATTTATTTATGACATGCTATCAAAAAAAAAGTAAATTTTCTTGTTTTACTATGATTATATGAGTATCGACTCTTAAATCTTAGAGGATTAGGTATACTATCAGTTACACGTGTGCTTCTATGTGTAGTCCCCTAGGATGAGAATTTAGCTTAATATGTTTTTAGATCGCGCTGTTATTGAACATTTGGTAGTGCTTTGTGCTTAGATCAAAAGTATAAAGTGGTGGAACATAAGAGACAATAATTGGTACCTTAAGTTGAGACCTATGACAGGCAGTAAACTCATTCCTTTGATGGGAACCTTTAGAAATGCCGCTTCTATAAAACCTAATATTGAATAATTAGTAATTGTGAGAAGTAGATCAATTATTTGAATGAGAAAGTACTTGGACTTCAAGCTGATAAAGTGACCCTTAAGATATGAGAATTCAATCGAGTAAATTCATAGTTATCGTCGTTGAGAGTGTAGTATCCTAATAGTGGACTGATAGTGTTTAGGTAGTCTGGTGAAACTTTGGTAACCTTGAGATTAGAATATTGACTTGGGAGTAAGGATGTAGAGATGTGTGCATGATATGTTGTTGCTTAGAGTCCAAGAGGACTTCGACGATAGTTAAGCATAAGAACCAAATATGACTTTGTTTTCATTAATTTTATGGAAATTTCGAGGACGAAATTTTTTTTGGAGGGGAAAATTGTAACACCCCAAATTTTTCATCCTATTATTTTTAATGATTTTACATATATATGTGCCGTGGTTACTATTGTTAATATTTTCATTTGATTTTATTTAGTGATAAACATACGGAAAATGATATTTTAATTACTTCTAATTATATTTTTATTTCAATTATTTATTTTATCAATAATTATATTCTTATAGAATTATTAAGAATTTAAGATCAGCCCTTTGGTTTTAAAGTGTTAAAAAATAATGGATTTAAATAAGTTTGGAGTTTTTGCTTTTAACTTAAATGAGTTTATATTCTATTGTCAAAAAAAAAAGAGTTTATATTCTATTGGGCCTTACTATTCTTCACTCCATGTCACTTGTGGTTCAAAACCTATTCATCGTGTCTTTCCTTCGTACACAGCCGCCAACAACCCTCTAATCATTCTTTCTAGGTTTAAATAGTTATTACCCCCCTGCAAATATAGCCATTATCCAGTTACTCCCCTACAAAAAAAAACATTTAAAACAAACTTTGCAAAATGTAAATTTATCCAGTTACCCCCCTGCCGTTAAATTTTCTGTTAAAATATGTAAAATGTCACATATCCAGTTATCCCCTGCCACGTGTCACCTTATTATTGGGCCTCTGTGACACGTGGCACTGACATGACACGTCAGCTCCTATGTCACCACTGCCACGTGGCATTAGTAATTACACTCAAAAATAAATGTTTTTATGGCCAAGGGGGTGTTGAACTCGTGACCTCTTACTCACCCACACACCTCCTAACCACTTAGCCACATTAGTATTTGTGATTATTATCTCACCTACAAATATATATTACATCATTTCTACTTAATTTTAAAAAAAAAAATCATCTTCTTCCCAGAAACGCATCTCAAATCAATCTCACAATCTCATACTCAAATCAATCTCACAATCTCATACTCAAATCAACCCCAATCTCCCCCGTTGGCATTATCTCTACCATTGTGTTTCTTGCACCCCAACAATCCCCTCCAAACAATGAATCCTTCCAACCCTCACAGCTTCTCCGAACACCAAACCCATAAAGCGGAAACATGAGAAATCGGAGCACGAGTGACGGCTTGAGCAACCGCTGGCGCCGAAAATACCCGTCGTTTCCGGTGACGCAGAGAAGTTGAACACGGGCTTTGCTGTCTTGGTGAAGGTGTCAAAGGTGAAGAAGGAACATTTCTTACATTTGCAATAAAACATCATCTCCTGGCCTTGGATATGAAGCTTAAATCCAACTTTAACCTTCAAAATAAAGAATCAAGGCAATGTGAAAACGCATCTAGGAACAAGGAGGTAAGGGGTCGGGACAAAAAGAGGGATTGGGAGGGGGAAATTTAGGCATTTCAATTGAAGAAGAAGAGGAAAGAGGTGCGGGTAGAAAAAGCAAAGGGTGCGAATAGAAGTCGCTTTTTTCATTTGTGTTTGTTTGTTTCATTGACTGGTAGTGGGAAAAGCAAGGAAATAAGAAAACTTGGAGAAGAGTTTGTTAGGGGAAAACAACGAGGGAGATGATGAAGAAGAATTGGTGTTGTATAGTGGGTACAGTGAGTACTTTACTCACTCTTGCTGAGATTAGGATGGAGTATTGGGTTCCTCCTGTTGTGAACGGGGCCTTGGATATGCCAATGGATGTTGTGAGTGTTTATTGAAGATGTAGGGGAATGATGAACCCAGTAACTGATGAAGATGATGAACGATGATATTTTTTTTTTAAATTCAGTATCAATGATGTAATATATACTTGTAGGTGAGATAATAATCACGAATAATAATTTGGCTCAGTGGTTAGGAGGTGTGTGTGTGAGTAAGAGTTTGCGAGTTCAACACCCCCCTTGGCCACAAAACATTTATTTTTGAGTGTAATAACTAGTGCCACGTGGCAGCCATCCATTGGCTGCTGACGTGGCATATGTCAGTGACACGTGGCAGTGGTGACATAGGAGCTGACGTGTCATGTCAGTGCCACGTGTCATAGAGGCCCAATAATAAGGTGACACGTGGCAGGGGGGTAACTGGATATGTGACATTTTACATATTTTAACAGAAAATTTAACGGCAGGGGGGTAACTGGATAACTTTATATTTTGCAAGGTTTGTTTTAAATGTTTTTTTTTTGCAGGGGGGTAACTGGATAATGGCTATATTTGCAGGGGGGTAATAACTATTTAAACCTTCTTTCTATTTCAAATTCACTCACTTCTCCCAATTCAAGCTTCCTCTCCTTTATCTACAGCTCCTACATTCTAAGTTTAACCATTAATTTAATCTCTTCTTTTAGATTAGTTGGAGTTCACACCCCAGAATCCTTGCGTTGCTGAAATCAGGCTAATGCCTATAATGACAAATGTGATTCCACTATTGAAGGAATTATGGTTTTACAAGGAGAATCCAGGAAAATATGAGAGCCCATCATGTTAGCGTAGAAAAGTCAAATGGATTCGACTCTATGTTGACTTCCCGCGTATAAAGGACCACATCCCAATTTGATTTACCAATTCAAGATGATACCTTCGTTGAAAATCCATTCTTAGCAAACAGAACACTTTCATTTTAATAAGGTTGTCCTCAAACGAGATGCCTTTCTCGCAAGGCAGACAAGGCTATGGGATAATCAGCACATAAACCATTTCACAATACTGGAAGCGTGTTTGCCCAAATCTTTTGAAAACAAGGGTTCGTACATTACAGCAAAAACTGATGTCATCTTTAGATTTCTCTCATCGAAATCCATGGAAACTCATACAACCTAGGAGGGTGGCGGCGCGACTTCATCTAGGGAAAGGGGGTGGCTGCACAAGTTTCTATCACCAGGTAAGTGTGGGGTTCTATCTCTATAATTGGGTGTATGAAGGGCTCTATGTAGAAAGGTTAATGGAACCCTAGGTGTGATTAAGTTAGAAGACCCTAGTTGTAGGTATTGAATTTTTATATGATGATTGAACATGATTGATGATGATTGAACATGGTTGATGATGATTGAACATGGTTGATGATGATTGAACATGATTGATGATGATTGAACGTGCTTGATGATGTTTTAGAATCGAAATTTTGGTCATGGGCGCCATGGGCGTCGTTTTTTATGTTGCCGTTCTGTGCGTGTGTTGTGGTCTGGGCGCCATGGGCGCCGTTCCTGAAAATGTTGCTGGGCGCCAAGGGCGCCACCCTGGTGTGTTGTGTTGTGTTGCGGTCTTGCAGGTACCTGGCGCATAGGGCGCCTAATCCTGGCTGCCCGTTGTTGCTGTTCCTAGGCGTCATGGGCGCCGGTTGATGTTTCCCTGGCGCAAGGGCACCAAGGGAGCCAAGTCTTGGCTGCCCGATTTTGAGGTTGCTGCGTTTTCCTGGCGCAAGGGCGCCAAGTATTGGCTGCCCGATTGCGATGTTGCTGTGTCTCCTGGCGCATGGGCGCCAAGGGCGCCAAGATTTGGCTGCCCGGTTGCTGTTGTTGCGTGCTGTGTCTAGCGCAGGGGCGCCATGGGCGCCTAAATCAGGCTGCCTCATTCTGTGTCTGGCGCAGGGGCGCCAGGGGCGCCTAAATCAGGCTGCCTTGTGCTTTGTTGCGTTGCTGGGCGCCATGGGCGCCAAGGGCGCCAGTTTGGCTGCCCGTTGTGCTGCTGGGCGCCATGGGCGCCAGTTTTGGCTACCAATTGTGTTGCTTGGCGCAGTGGGCGCCAAGTGTGACTGCCCAAATGTGAATTTCACGATTGTTATTTAAAATGATGTTGAATATGTGATTAGGCCCAAAGTTGCCAAAATGTTGAAAGTTGATAAAATATTGCGATGTTGCCAAAATGTTGAAAATTGCTAAATTGTAAATTGTTGACGACGAAGGTTGTACGAAGACGAATTTGCCTCTATTCATTGGCAGGTGATGTGTTGTACGCCTACGGCCAATGTTGCTTTCTAATGTTGTTGCGTTGCTATGTGACCGTTGTTATTTGTTTGTGCATTTACATAGCGTCGCATGCATAGCATATTTTTACGATGGAGCTATGCTTAAACCACAATGGCCTGGATTGGCAAACCACGACGACGATGTTGCGATGTTGATGCCCCTATTTACGGGCTTGAATTATGGTACCACATGCATTATAGGGCGGTGGCCCTGAGTTGAGTCACATTTCGCATTATGTGCATACTCATGTGATTGAGATGATTGTGACTGCTGTCAAGTGATGAATTGACCTGAATTATATATTGTTTTTCATGTATCCGATTATATAGTGCGATATCTCACCCCTTTTGTTTGAATGTTACCCCAATGTTGGTAACGTGCAGGTAATCCCGAATGAAGGCAGTTCACCTTCGTTTGATCGAGTCGGTGTCGTCGCTGTGATATGTAACACTCGGGGGGGAATGAACACGCGTTTTAATACTGTTTGCCTTGTTATTTCGTTGTTGGAGCTTTGAGCTGTTATGTTGTTGTTTTGATGTTTCTGAGCTGTCTTGAGTTGTTAAGACGCAACGATTGTTTAATTTGACTTGTTGTGAATCCGCTGCGTAGTTTTAAAGATGAATTATTTCATAGAATTAAAATGGTTGTTTTATCGGTTCATCCAAACGTGTTATATAACTGTTTTCAAAAGCGAATTAACTCGTTGTTGTTTTCACGAAGTAAATGTGGCACTCCATTGTTTGTTGAAAAAGATTTTTATGAACTCTGATATTTTTACATTATTTTGCCGGGTAGAAATGGGGTGTTACAGAAGGCCCACGGTCAGGAAATGCCTCCTAAAGTAAATTTGAATACAAACCAATAGTTGCAACCACAAGACAACAGTCTTGGGGTCTATCTTAAAAGCCATCAATTCTACTTGCTCCTTTGATTCTTAAGTGCATATATTTTACTAGATGGTTGTTATACCCAAATTTTTTCTGGTGGATTAATTGGGTATTTTGACGAGTATTTTTCTCATTTTTGAAAAGACAAAAAAAATGTCTCGTTGTACGCGTGTGTTATTTCTAATCGTGTACGCATTTTATTCTCGTTGCGCGCGCATGTTCGCTTCTTGTCGTGTATGCATGTCTATTTTGGTGCTTGTTATTTATTGTTATTTTTATTTACTAATAATTATAATTTTTTCTCTCTCTTAACAAAAAATAGAAAAACAAATAAAATCAAAATAAAGGGATCTAATTGGATAGTCAAAGCTGTCCAGTTTTTTTATACATATATAATATGATCAAAAGCTAAAATTTGTTACAAAAAAGTAAATAGTACAAAAAAATTGAAATAAATTCAAAGAAAAAAGGGACAGGCGATGCTGCCCTTATGTTTGCCTTAGCTGAAAGGTATTTTGAGAATGGAGTCAATATGCTTTCTCCTTATCCTTTTGCTTTTCCCATATTAGGAAAAAACATCTTAGCCAACGCCTCCACCCCCTTGCTGCTCTCCTTTTTCGTCAGTGGCTGTCCTCTATTGAGTTTTGCTCCCCTGCAGCAGCACCCACATCTACACCACTCTTTTTTCACTATAAATACAAGGGAATAGTAATACCAGCAGCAAGCAGTAAGCAAAAGAAGACTATTTCTGAAGCTGGAATAAAGGTTGATCCTGGCTTTTTTTTTTAATCTGTTACGACCATGTTAATACTTAGATTAGACGAGTTTTTTTTTTGAAATAAGGTAGTTTAATGTTCATGTAGTAATTCAATAGCTGTTTGTGATTATTAGTATATCACCTATTATGTTTCTGGAACAGATTAAAAAGTAAAAAAAAAAACATTATTTAGGCCGTGAACAGATTAGGTTGATTAAACCAAAATCAAGTTACAGTATAGTTTTTTTTGAAATTTTTAATAAAACTGAGATATGTGAAGAATAAATTAGGGCCAGTTTTCTGTTTCCTCTAAAATGATGAACTCAGTAACAAAACAGACATAAAATTAGCGTTATTTTCGAATGAAGTTCAGTAATATAGTTTAGAATCAGTAACAACCAGAAAATAGAAATTAGGAGGAAGATAGAACCAAGAACAAAATGAAACTAGCAATAGGTTTAGGTTTAATTAAAAATAGGAATGAAAAAAAACAACTCAGAAAAATAAGAAGTTGAGATGAAGAAGAAGAAGGTAATGGAACCGAAAAAGAAACAAAAAAAACATAGTAGAACTCACCTCATAGATTCCGGTCACCATAGACGGTGGCCGTTGGCCGTGAGCCACCCATAGCCGCCGTCTCTTCGCGTACAACCCTCACCACATCGAAGCCTTCTCATTCTCACCGCGAACACAACGGTACCGTAGCACCATCGTCGCCGGCCACGAGACGTCCGGTCAGCACCGTTGCAGCACCGCCTTCTCGCCCTCTGTCGTCGCATCCTCTCTCTCCACCGTCGTCTTCCGTTCTTTCACTGATATTGTCGCTCGCCGTAGACAACCCACCACCGTCGAGCTCCGACGAAAACCACCAACTCACCGTCGCAACGCACACGGGTCTCCTTCCTTCCCTCTCGTTTCTTCTCTCTCTCTCTCTTGATCGTCTTCCCCATCTCTCTCTCCCTCTCCTTAAAATTTTCGTTTTTCTCTCTCTAAAAGAACCATCGGCGCTGCAGAGTTGTAGAAGATGGGAATTAGGGTTTCTAAAAAGTACAACGGCCTTATATAGTCTAGGTTTTATTTTTATTTTTAACCAAATTACTTCCAGCACCACTGTTTTTAATTCAGGCACCGCCTTTTAAAGCCCAAAATTCGTGGACTTGTAAACCTGAAACGCGCTGGTCTCGCTAACTGCACCCTCTGTTTAATAATGCAACCCCCTTTCTGATAATTGCATCCTTTTTTTATTTTTACAACCCACCTCGTTATTTCATTTTTTTAGGGGACTAAGTCGACTGTACGGTCGAGCTAGTCATCGCTTTAGGATGAATGAGCCTTACGGTTCAAGAGTCCTAAAATACATATTAAAAATGAATAATGCCAAAAATACAAATACACAAATCATCTTCCTCCAAAATTAAAAATCCAATTTTTCAAAATAGGGGATTAAGTCGGCCGTATGACCGGGTTAGTCATCATTTTAGGATGAATGAACCATACGGCTCAAGAGTCCTAAAATACCTATTCAAATCAAATCACTCTATACATATATCATTTTATTCCAAAAACAAAAAAATCTTATTTTCGAAATAGGGGATTAAGTCGGTCGTACGACCCGGGTTAGTCATCGTTTTAGGACCAATGAACCATACGGATCAAAAGTTCTAAAACCCCAAAATAAAAAATACCAACAAACAAACTTTTGCTACCCAAGAACTACGTAGCTTTGATTTCTCCATCGCACCTAGAGATACGTAGGAGCAGGGGCCCACTCCCGTCAAGTACAAACAATAAATATTTTTATTAAGTCTTTTTTTTTCTTTTTTAATTCACAGTAAAAGGGTAAAATAAACATTTTCAAAATTAACATCATTTTCATACAAATAATTAGAAGGTATCCTTCCTTAGGAAGGATGTCGTGGGGTGCTAATACCTTCCCCACGCATAACCGACTCCCGAACCCAAATCTGGTCTCAATGACCCTTATCCAACTCAAAGGGATTTTACAATGTTTGCCCTAATAATTAAACTTTGGTGGCGGCTTCATTTTTGAACCTTCGAAGAATCCTTTCCCTGGATTTTTTCAGTCGCTACAGCTGGCGACTTCACTGGGGACTTTTAGAGAGTCAAACCTAGTCTAATTAGTTGTAGGATTAGTTGTTAACTTAATGTTTATTTTTACCCTTCCCTTTTCGTCGTTTATTTTCTTTTTTGCATATTATATTATTTTTATGTGATATGTAAACTCTAGGATAGAAGACCATTATTTTTGTATATGTGTTTGTTATTTTGCAGCTTGGGGGGGTATATTTGACATTTTTCTCCTTCACACACTCCACTATCACACTTCTGTACATACGAGAGAATAGTCCTATACCCGGACTGGAGCATAACCTAAGTTAGAATGAGACCGCGAAGAGATGGCCTACTAGATGTATGTCCTGTTGGGTGGTCACGAAAGTCTCACCTAGAGTTTGGTCCCTTTTGAGAATGCTATCACTCCTAATAGTTTACCTATTGTTGGGATCAGTGTTCTTAACTGGGGTTGTTGGCTCTAGGAACCTTGTTTAGGACTCTATAAAGCTACCCTTGAGAGGTTCACTAAATAGAAAAAGCCTTAGACCGATTCTCTAAGGAAACCCTTTTAGGACACAAAGGAGTTTCATACCCTTGCATTCAAACAAACACTAATACATTTTTCCCATTTTCAAAAAAAATCCAAAAGTCTTTCTTTCTGGCACATTATTTTTTAGAAACATACCTCATGCATTCTTATTTTTCTTTTTGCATGTCATAAAAAATTAATATATAAACATCTCATTTTGCATGCATTTCAATGACCGTCAGGGAATTGTAAGATTTTCTTTCTGACGAGATGGATCAAATCTTAAAGAAAACCATACATTTGAAAGTCCAACGACCAGACCTAAGAAGCCTATGGGATCTAAGCAGCAAAATGGCATCATGGCATCGTGAGTCCTTTACCGTCAAGTATGGGAATCTCCTAAGTCTTCTAAAGGTTAAAGTACAAGCTGAAGCTCTTACTGCACTGGCCGAGTATTATGATCCACCGTTACGGTGTTTCACTTTCCAAGACTATCAGTTGGCCCCGACATTGGAAGAATTTGAAAATATCTTGCGTTTCCCTCCAGAGAACAAAAAGCTATATCGGTACGTAGAAAATTATCCTCTGGCTAAAAACTTATTTGAGATATTGAAGGTTCCAACACCAGACTTGCCAAGATAGTAGTAGAAAAGAAGGGTGTAGAATGTTTGACAAGAGGGTACCTGGAGAAAGAAGCCTCATTCTGGGCTAACAAGGAAGTTTGGGCTACCTTCATGGATGCCTTCGCTCTCCTCGTCTATGGGGTCGTTCTATTCCCAAATGACGATGACTTTATTGACTACACTGCGATTGATGTCTTCCTGGAATTCAAGCTCCAAGGACAAAATCCCGCCTCATTCATTCTTGCTGACGTGTATTACACTCTTCACCAACGCCATAAAAAATGGTCAGGCTTGATTCTATGTTGTTTGCCTATATTGTACTGCTGGTTCACCTCACATATCTTCAAAAGAAACCATCAGATAGAAGTCAAAGGCAAGACAGAGTAGGCCCAATACATTGCCGGCCTCAAAGCAAATGACATCTCTTGGTATTCTCGAGATCAAAAGATAGAAGAAATTGTTTATCAGTGTGGAGATTTCCCAAATGTCCCCCTCATAGGCACTAAAGGTTGTATTAATTATAATCCTGCCATTGTTTTGAGGCAGCTTGGTAATCCTATGATGAATCCACGCCCCAAAGAATCTTTGTCCTCATTTGTGCTGGAGAGTAGAGGTTCCAAATACCTTGATATGCTAAGGAAGATTAGTCGAGCCTGGGGAAAAATATCCAGGAAAGGATGTGAACTAGGGCCCAGGGGTATTGATGCCAAGGAAAGTTACATTCAGTGGGTCAAACTCAGAGTCCAAGAGGTCGGGCTACCATTCCGTCTTGCAATTCCAGTAAGTCCCGAGGTTCCTCAGCCCATCCCTATACTCGATGAAGATCTGGAAAGACTACAAATCGCCTTGTCCAAATCAGAACAAGAAAGGGCATAGTTGCAAGCTAAATTGGAGAAATTGCTTCACGAGAATGCTAATTTGCATCGAGAAAGTGCCATAAAAAGAAAGCGTCTTGCGGCGGAATACAATGAAAAGGAAAAGGTTAGGAATGAAAAAACACGTCGTATACAGGAAGGTCTAATGGGTGCAAATGAAGAACTCAAAGTACACAACCAAGAGAGAGAAGGGCTATAAACAATGCTTATGTGTGGCAAAAGCAGTTGACCAAATCCCGCAGTGATTGAGAAAACACTACGAAGTCAACTTGAAAGTATGAAGTCTCAATTAGAAGGAATGACTGCTGAATGCGAGGGTCGGCTTGTAAACGAAATAAAGGCCAGGGAGATGATACAGAAAAAGCTTGATGAGTATCAGGAGGCTCTGCAAGAAGAGTGCAAAAACAAACATCGACTTGAAGGTTTTTGCTGAATATCAAGACAAAATTTATGATGAGCTTAATAGGGAACACATATATTTGAAAGAACACTATGTGAAACTGAATGATGACTACTCATACTAGAGAAACAGGTTCTCACAACTAGCTGGGCTAGCAAACGAAGCCGTCAGAGAAATTCCAAAACTCCTAATAGCGGCCGACATTGCTAGGGATGGGAGCACACCAGTCAAGATCATCCGATTCATTGATTTCTGTAAACATCTTGTTCAAATGTTTAAAATTAAAGGACGTTACCCTGGTGTTAAGGATAAGAATGTGGTCCGCTAGTTTGTTTGATTTACAAATATTGTACTTTCCGTTTTACTAATGAAAAACTTGTTTGTTTTGGTTTAGATTTTGATCCTATCTTGTGTCGAAAAAAGGCTTACAATTTCCCCGGTGCAATACGAAAGCATACATTCGCATTTCGTGCTCATTCATTCATTCACTCATTCATGTACTTACGTTAAAAATCTTGAAAAAAAACAGAATAAAAGGACAAGCTGGTTCGTCAACATCGTTACTGGACTCGTTCTCAATCAAGAAAAATGGCCGAAGAAAATAATCAAACTCTGAGGGATGACATTGCAAAACTAAAAGATCAAATGAGCGAGATGGTGTTGCTTAATCAAATAGTCGAATACATGAAGCTTCTCGAAAAAAGAAATGCAGATGAAAGCGCTTCGGCAGGGAATACTGAGAACCATACTACAGGTCTTCCTCCTCCCACTTCTGGAACCCCGCATCCCACTGGAGTAAATTGCCAGATTTACCAATGGCCTCCTTACGGGCTCCCGACGGTTATACACCTCCTACCATAGAAGTCATTTCAGAGGATGGACCTTCGGGAGTCATTGTACCTTCAGTTCAGAATGCAAATGCAGAAATGCCGCAAGTTCACTTCTCAAATCCTACCACTGCACCACAGGTCATTTCGCAGGGGTATGCTCCATCACCAGTGGTAATTCCCCATGCTTCTGTGCCCAATTCGCATATCCCGAATGCGAACCCCTGCTGTAATCCCGATGATCCCTCCTTACTACAACGTGGGAGCCCCCTCTTATAATTACCTAACGGGGGACCCTCAGCCTAAGGACAAATATCAGATGCTCGAAGAACGTTTGAAGGCAATCGAAGGATCTAATATTGGGGACAAGGGACGCGTACGATCTATGTCTCATCCCTAATGTGATCATCCCTCCTAAGTTCAAAGTGCCAGACTTTGATAAGTATAGAGGAGTAACCTGTCCAGTGAGCCACTTAACTATGTACTACAGGAAAATGGCCGCGTTCGCACACGATGACAAACTGCTCATCCATTACGTCCAAGACAGTTTAGCTGGGGCAGCCTCAAGCTGGTATATGCAACAAGAACGTACCCATATCCGATGTTGAAAAGACCTAGCGGATGCTTTTGAGGCACTATAAATACAACATTGACATGGCTCCTGATAGAGCACAGTTGCAGAATATGGCAAAAAGAGATAACGAGTCTTTCAAAGAGTACACCCAACGCTGGAGAGGGTTGAAGGCACATGTAGTACCCCCTCTGGTTGAAAAAGAAATGGTATCCATGTTCATGGACACTCTTCAATCACCCTTCTACGACAGATTGATCGGGAGTGTATCTTCGAGATTCTCAGACTTGATCGTCATAGGGGAAAGGATGGAGAATTAATTGAGGAATGGAAAGATTGCCCACTGTTAGACTATCTGATAACCTTAGAGGGGGGGTGAATAAGGTTATGTGTAAATCTGGGATTCTTTTCAAAATAAATGATAAGTTTGTTTAAATCAAATGCAGGAAAAAGAGATTTGAACTTATCAGATATATGCAAGCAGGCAGATCAGGTACAATGAGATATTACTCTATATTCAATATTCACAATAAGGTTGTTTTATAAGTAACACAATGATATTGAATATAACAGATCTACAGTAGTGATAGAGAAGATGATAGATGAACAGATCTGTAGTACAGCGAGTATAACTATAACCAGATTAACAGATTCAGATCAGAGTAGGGATATAGTTATACAACCAGATTAACAGATTCAGATCAGAGTAGTGATATTATAAACAGATATAAACAGTAAATAAAGTAAAGAGAGAGGGATAGAGATACACCAGGAATTTTACGAGGTTCGGGATAAAAGCCCTACGTCCCCGGCCTCCGGCTTTGCAACCTTTTGACTTTGCTGATAACCACTATATGAAGAACCAATGTTTTACAAACAATCAACTTCAAATAGCAAATCTCAATTCCCCTGAATTGAGAACCCGAGCTCCCCGCTAAGGATTTCAACCGCTTCAATCTCCTGATTGAACGACCCAAGAGCACCTCCCAGGATTTCAATACCACTTCAATCTTCACCGATTGAACGACCCAAGAAAACTTCCCAGGATTTCAAACCAACTCAATCTCCTGATTGAGAGACCCAAGAACAAATCCCAGGATTTCAAACCAACTCAATCTCCTGATTGAGAGACCCAAGAACAAATCCCAGGATTTCAAAGCGACCCCCACAATAGTTGATTACAATATAGAAGCTATGATCTAATCACCTCAGATAATATGACAATATAACAGCTGAGAGAGATGAGTGACTAGATCTATAAAAAATGATATGAAAGTGATAGCTCTATTTTTCTCTTTCTCAGATCTAGAAAATGTACGTGAGAAGAAGAGAGATTTGTTGTAATTTTTCGTGTGGTTTGAGTGAATTGAAAAGTGTGAAGCACCTCCCTATTTATAGGTTTAGGAAAACGTAGAAATGATTTATGATGCATAAGAATCGATTTATGTGAGAAGGCAAATCATAGTATAATCGATTCTTTGCTTTTAGAAAACATTTAAAGAAATGATGAATCAATTGTTTGATGAAGTTAAAATGTTGATGAATCGATTCTTATCATTTTAGAGGACATAAGAATCGATTATATGGCTAGTTAAAAAATTGAGGAATCGATTCTTTACATATGGAGAATATAGGAATCGATTGTTTATTTCTTTGGAAATAGGTGGGAATCGATTTTCAGGACATCCTGAATAGGGTAGGAATCGATTCTTACTTTGTTTAAAATGAGGAGGAATCGATTCATAGCCTATAGGATTGCTTGAAAATCGATTTCATAGTCTTTTGAAATAGAAGGAAATCGATTCTTACCTTTGGCTTATGAATAGGTGTGAATCGATTCTTTGTTTCAAACCTAAGTTAAGGAAATCGATTTCAACCTTTAAAATAGGATTAGGAAATCGATTTCATGATTTAGAAAATGATAGAAATCGATTTCTAGCTTTCCACAAAATTATTTTTAGGTTTAGGGATTTGCCATGCATGCATAAAATATTTTCCAAAGCTTACCATGCATGCATAACATATTTTCAAAACCCTAATTTTGATACATGATGCATGTTTTCAAAAGTCATCTCTCAGCTACTAAAATGTCATAGACCTTCAGTGATAGGACCTTACACAGTGTCCTAAAGAAAGCGAATAAACAATTAGGTCTTGAACTGCTGAGGTGGCTTCTTCTCCAAGCTGCTCCACTTTAATATCTCCTGCTCTTTGATTCATGTCCTGTACTTTATTTTGTCCCTGTACTTTTATACACTGCAACCATTAGTAGACTAAATGTAATTTGTTATCATACAAAACAAAGAGTGTTTGTCCTTGGTTCAACAAACTCCCCCTTTTTGATGATAACAAATTACATTATGCATAGGGAGACCATAATAGAGAAACAATGGCAGAAGCTCCCCCTAAGCATAAGCATCACAAAATAAGCGGTATGACAGCAGGATAGCAGCAATTATTTTCTCTCCCATTAAATAATAACATGCATATTCTCTCCATTAACATGCATATTCTCTCCCCTTTTGCATACAATTTCTCCCCCTTTGTTTTCATCAAAAAGGAGGTGGGGTGAATACATACAACATAAGCACTTTATAAACTTGCATAATAAATAAGCAGCATTGCATAACATATGATATATCAAAAACACTAGTTCATGCTATGCTCCCCCTTACTTGGAGATCCCCCTTAATAATTTTAGAATGCAAGGTTTTAGCAAAAAGAGGGAGGACCATCACAGTTTTTTTAAAAATATATTTAGAGAAAATAGGATACCCAAGATAATATGCCATACTTGGTTCAACAATATAGGTATGATATTTAACTTAAAAATATGTTGCATGAAAGATCCAGCACAATAGAGAGAAGAAAAAAACTTTGATGCACACAAAAAATTTATTTCAAATATATGTCTAATACTTGTTGATTTATATTTAATTTCTACTTTATAACACATTTTCAACAGAGGTGAATAAAACTTTACCAGTCTAACCTTCACCAGTGATTCTTCCTCTATTGTTGTTATCATGAGTCACATGACTGCTGTTTGTGAGTATTACGAATCTTTTTGTGTCTCCAGTCATGAACTTCGAGTCTCTGCTATCAAGGTATTGATCTGACCCCCATACCCTGTAGCACACCTGCACTAAGATCAAGTAGAAAATTTTGGTACCCAATTCTCTTTGGGTCCTTTGGGGTTAGTCATCAAGGGGTTTGTTTTCACAATCCACCTTGGTTTCTCACAAGCAGGTATAAGGGTACCAAGCTCACATAATTTACGGATAGGACATCTAGGTGAGCTATGGTTTCCCTTTTGACAGTAGGTGCATGAGAAAACAATGGGTTTATAACTTGAAGTAGATGCAACAAAAGTTAATTTCTTGTTTAAAATGGAGGAGGTTGAATTACCTTTGTACCCAATTCCTCTCCTGTCAACATATTGATGTTGAGAGTGAAGCAACTGAGTCAAGGTCTTTTCACCAACCTCAAACTTTTTCAATGTTTCTTTCAAAAGTTCATTTTCAACCTTGGCATTTTCAAAATTTTGTTTAAGCTCACGAAACTCAAGGTTGACGGATTTATGCAGTTCATTCTTTAATCTATCTACTTCATTTTCAAGTGTCTCAATTTGAGTGAGCATGCTTTTGTTACTCTTTGCCAATTTCTTAGATTTTAACAAAAGAGTTTCATGTTCAAAATAGAGAGCTTCAAAAGCCTCACTCAAATCTTGACTACTACAACCATCATCAAGTAAATCATCATGCATAGAGGAATCAGAAAGACTAGGGTTATTAAGGCTTATCTCGGAAGTGTCGTTTGCCATAAAACAGATATCATTTGCAACCTCCTCAGATTCACTATCAGTGTCAGAATTGTCCCATTTAGCCTCCATTTGGCTTGTACCGTGTGTGGCTTCCAAGTATTCCCAAATCTCTTTTGCTGTCTGACAACCTTTTACTTTTCCATATTCTTCTTCACATAGAGATACGTGAAGAATATTCATTGCTCTGGCATTTTGAGATATCTTATCCAACTCTGACTTTCTCAGCTCTTTTAGGTCAATGGTGTTGATATCCTCAACTGACACTTCTTCTTCTTTGCCGGTAGCTTTACTTTTGATTTTCATTGGGATCAGTGGTCCATCTGCAATGATCCTCCATAAGGTGAAATCTATAGCCTGCACATGACATTTCATTCGACTACTCCAATAGTCATAGTTAGTTCCATCAAACAGGGGTGGCCTAAATAAAGACATCCCCTCTTTCAAAAAAGAACCCATAATCACAGATATATAAATAAAATTTAAATTGCGAGATGTTAAGCTCTATATGCAATTTCTAGCTACTGATACCACTTGTTAGACTATCTGATAACCTTAGAGGGGGGGTGAATAAGGTTATGTGTAAATCTTGGATTCTTTCCAAAATAAATGATAAGTTTGTTTAAATCAAATGCGGAAAAAGAGATTTGAACTTATCAGATATATGCAAGCAGGCAGATCAGGTACAATGAGATATTACTCTATATTCAATATTCACAATAAGGTTGTTTTATAAGTAACACAATGATATTGAATATAACAGATCTACAGTAGTGATAGAGAAGATGATAGATGAACAGATCTGTAGTACAACGAGTATAACTATAACCAGATTAACAGATTCAGATCAGAGTAGGGATATAGTTATACAACCAGATTGACAGATTCAGATCAGAGTAGTGATATTATAAACAGATATAAACAGTAAATAAAGTAAAGAGAGAGGGATAGAGATACACCAGGAATTTTACGAGGTTCGGGATAAAAGCCCTACGTCCTCGGCCTCCGGCTTTGCAACCTTTGGACTTTGCTGATAACCACTATATGAAGAACCAATGTTTTACAAACAATCAACTTCAAATAGCAAATCTCAATTCCCCTGAATTGAGAACCCGAGCTCCCCGCTAAGGATTTTAACCGCTTCAATCTCCTGATTGAACGACCCAAGAGCACCTCCCAGGATTTCAATACCACTTCAATCTTCACCGATTGAACGACCCAAGAAAACTTCCCAGGATTTCAAACCAACTCAATCTCCTGATTGAGAGACCCAAGAACAAATCCCAGGATTTCAAACCAACTCAATCTCCTGATTGAGAGACCCAAGAACAAATCCCAGGATTTCAAAGCGACCCCCACAATAGTTGATTACAATATAGAAGCTATGATCTAATCACCTCAGATAATATGACAATATAACAGCTGAGAGAGATGAGTGACTAGATCTATAAAAAATGATATGAAAGTGATAGCTCTATTTTTCTCTTTCTCAGATCTAGAAAATGTACGTGAGAAGAAGAGAGATTTGTTGTAATTTTTCGTGTGGTTTGAGTGAATTGAAAAGTGTGAAGCACCTCCCTATTTATAGGTTTAGGAAAACGTAGAAATGATTTATGATGCATAAGAATCGATTTATGTGAGAAGGCAAATCATAGTATAATCGATTCTTTGCTTTTAGAAAACATTTAAAGAAATGATGAATCGATTGTTTGATGAAGTTAAAATGTTGATGAATCGATTCTTATCATTTTAGAGGACATAAGAATCGATTATATGGCTAGTTAAAAAATTGAGGAATCGATTCTTTACATATGGAGAACATAGGAATCGATTGTTTGTTTCTTTGGAAATAGGTGGGAATCGATTTTCAGGACATCCTGAATAGGGTAGGAATCGATTCTTACTTTGTTTAAAATGAGGAGGAATCGATTCATAGCCTATAGGATTGCTTGAAAATCGATTTCATAGTCTTTTGAAATAGAAGGAAATCGATTCTTACCTTTGGCTTATGAATAGGTGTGAATCGATTCTTTGTTTCAAACATAGGATAAGGAAATCGATTTCAACCTTTAAAATAGGATTAGGAAATCGATTTCATGATTTAGAAAATGATAGAAATCGATTTCTAGCTTTCCACAAAATTATTTTTAGGTTTAGGGATTTGCCATGCATGCATAAAATATGTTCCAAAGCTTACCATGCATGCATAACATATTTTCAAAACCCTAATTTTGATGCATGATGCATGTTTTCAAAAGTCATCTCTCAGCTACTAAAATGTCATAGACCTTCAGTGATAGGACCTTACACAATGTCCTAAAGAAAGCGAATAAACAATTAGGTCTTGAACTGCTGAGGTGGCTTCTTCTCCAAGCTGCTCCACTTTAATATCTCCTGCTCTTTGATTCATGTCATGTACTTTATTTTGTCCCTGTACTTTTATACACTGCAACCATTAGTAGACTAAATGTAATTTGTTATCATACAAAACAAAGAGTGTTTGTCCTTGGTTCAACAAACTCCCCCTTTTTGATGATAACAAATTACATTATGCATAGGGAGACCATAATAGAGAAACAATGGCAGAAGCTCCCCCTAAGCATAAGCATCACAAAATAAGCGGTATGACAGCAGGATAGCAGCAATTATTTTCTCTCCCATTAAATAATAACATGCATATTCTCTCCATTAACATGCATATTCTCTCCCTTTTGCATACAATTTCTCCCCCTTTGTTTTCATCAAAAAGGAGGTGGGGTGAATACATACAACATAAGCACTTTATAAACTTGCATAATAAATAAGCAGCATTGCATAGCATATGATATATCAAAAACACTAGTTCATGCTATGCTCCCCCTTACTTGGAGATCCCCCTTAATAATTTTAGAATGCAAGGTTTTAGCAAAAAGAGGGTGGACCATCACAGTTTTTTTAAAAATATATTTAGAGAAAATAGGATACCCAAGATAATATGCCATACTTGGTTCAACAATATAGGTATGATATTTAACTTAAAAATATGTTGCATGAAAGATCCAGCACAATAGAGAGAAGAAAAAAACTTTGATGCACACAAAAAATTTATTTCAAATATATGTCTAATACTTGTTGATTTATATTTAATTTCTACTTTATAACACATTTTCAACAGAGGTGAATAAAACTTTACCAGTCTAACCTTCACCAGTGATTCTTCCTCTATTGTTGTTATCATGAGTCACATGACTGCTGTTTCTGAGTATTACGAATCTTTTTGTGTCTCCAGTCATGAACTTCGAGTCTCTGCTATCAAGGTATTGATCTGACCCCCATACCCTGTAGCACACCTGCACTAAGATCAAGTAGAAAATTTTGGTACCCAATTCTCTTTGGGTCCTTTGGGGTTAGTCATCAAGGGGTTTGTTTTCACAATCCACCTTGGTTTCTCACAAGCAGGTATAAGTGTACCAAGCTCACATAATTTACGGATAGGACATCTAGGTGAGCTATGGTTTCCCTTTTGACAGTAGGTGCATGAGAAAACAACGGGTTTATAACTTGAAGTAGATGCAACACAAGTTAATTTCTTGTTTAAAATGGAGGAGGTGGAATTACCTTTGTACCCAATTCCTCTCCTGTCAACATATTGATATTGAGAGCGAAGCAACTGAGTCAAGGTCTTTTCACCAACCTCAAACTTTTTCAATGTTTCTTTCAAAAGTTCATTTTCAACCTTGGCATTTTCAAAATTTTGTTTAAGCTCACAAAACTCAAGGTTGACGGATTTATGCAGTTCATTCTTTAATCTATCTACTTCATTTTCAAGTGTCTCAATTTGAGTGAGCATGCTTTTGTTACTCTTTGCCAATTTCTTAGATTTTAACAAAAGAGTTTCATGTTCAAAATAGAGAGCTTCAAAAGCCTCACTCAAATCTTGACTACTACAACCATCATCAAGTAAATCATCATGCATAGAGGAATCAGAAAGACTAGGGTTATTAAGGCTTACCTCGGAAGTGTCGTTTGCCATAAAATAGATATCATTTGCAACCTCCTCAGATTCACTATCAGTGTCAGAATTGTCCCATTTAGCCTCCATTTGGCTTGTACCGTGTGTGGCTTCCAAGTATTCCCAAATCTCTTTTGCTGTCTGACAACCTTTTACTTTTCCATATTCTTCTTCACATAGAGATACGTGAAGAATATTCATCGCTCTGGCATTTTGAGATATCTTATCCAACTCTGACTTTCTCAGCTCTTTTAGGTCAATGGTGTAGATATCCTCAACTGGCACTTCTTCTTCTTTGCCGGTAGCTTTACTTTTGATTTTCATTGGGATCAGTGGTCCATCTGCAATGATCCTCCATAAGGTGAAATCTATAGCCTGCACATGACATTTCATTCGACTACTCCAATAGTCATAGTTAGTTCCATCAAACAGGGGTGGCCTAAATAAAGACATCCCCTCTTTCAAAAAAGAACCCATAATCACAGATATATAAATAAAATTTAAATTGCGAGATGTTAAGCTCTATATGCAATTTCTAGCTACTGATACCACTTGTTAGACTATCTGATAACTTTAGAGGGGGGTGAATAAGGTTATGTGTAAATCTTGGATTCTTTACAAAATAAATGATAAGTTTGTTTAAATCAAATGCGGAAAAAGAGATTTGAACTTATCAGATATATGCAAGCAGGCAGATCAGGTACAATGAGATATTACTCTATATTCAATATTCACAATAAGGTTGTTTTATAAGTAACACAATGATATTGAATATAACAGATCTACAGTAGTGATAGAGAAGATGATAGATGAACAGATTTGTAGTACAGCGAGTATAACTATACCCAGATTAACAGATTCAGATCAGAGTAGGGATATAGTTATACAACCAGATTAACAGATTCAGATCAGAGTAGTGATATTATAAACAGATATAAACAGTAAATAAAGTAAAGAGAGAGGGATAGAGATACACCAGGAATTTTACGAGGTTCGGGATAAAAGCCCTACGTCCTCGGCCTCCGGCTTTGCAACCTTTGGACTTTGCTGATAACCACTATATGAAGAACCAATGTTTTACAAACAATCAACTTCAAATAGCAAATCTCAATTCCCCTGAATTGAGAACCCGAGCTCCCCGCTAAGGATTTCAACCGCTTCAATCTCCTGATTGAACGACCCAAGAGCACCTCCCAGGATTTCAATACCACTTCAATCTTCAACGATTGAACGACCCAAGAAAACTTCCCAGGATTTCAAACCAACTCAATCTCCTGATTGAGAGACCCAAGAACAAATCCCAGGATTTCAAACCAACTCAATCTCCTGATTGAGAGACCCAAGAACAAATCCCAAGATTTCAAAGCGACCCCCACAATAGTTGATTACAATATAGAAGCTATGATCTAATCACCTCAGATAATATGACAATATAACAGCTGAGAGAGATGAGTGACTAGATCTATAAAAAATGATATGAAAGTGATAGCTCTATTTTTCTCTTTCTCAGATCTAGAAAATGTACGTGAGAAGAAGAGAGATTTGTTGTAATTTTTCGTGTGGTTTGAGTGAATTGAAAAGTGTGAAGCACCTCCCTATTTATAGGTTTAGGAAAACGTAGAAATGATTTATGATGCATAAGAATCGATTTATGTGAGAAGGCAAATCATAGTATAATCGATTCTTTGCTTTTAGAAAACATTTAAAGAAATGATGAATCGATTGTTTGATGAAGTTAAAATGTTGATGAATCGATTCTTATCATTTTAGAGGACATAAGAATCGATTATATGGCTAGTTAAAAAATTGAGGAATCGATTCTTTACATATGGAGAACAAAGGAATCGATTGTTTGTTTCTTTGGAAATAGGTGGGAATCAATTTTCAGGACATCCTGAATAGGGTAGGAATCGATTCTTACTTTGTTTAAAATGAGGAGGAATCGATTCATAGCCTATAGGATTGTTTGAAAATCGATTTCATAGTCTTTTGAAATAGAAGGAAATCGATTCTTACCTTTGGCTTATGAATAGGTGTGAATCGATTCTTTGTTTCAAACATAGGATAAGGAAATCGATTTCAACCTTTAAAATAGGATTAGGAAATCGATTTCATGATTTAGAAAATGATAGAAATCGATTTCTAGCTTCCCACAAAATTATTTTTAGGTTTAGGGATTTGCCATGCATGCATAAAATGTAACATCCTCAAAATAATTAATGGAATTATTTGGGTGTTAACCCAATTAAACCAATTTAGTACTTAACTGGTAAATTTATCGAGTGCTAAAATTATTTATTGGTTGTCATCGGATCGTTATCCGGATAATACGGATCAAGGAAGTTTCGGAATCAAAATAAGAGATTTAGATCAATGTGGTAATTTGACCGCGTTACCAATTATATATTAAATAAATATATGTTATACGTGTATGTGTGTGAGTGTGAAAGGAAAGAATTAATAAAAAGAAGAAAGAAAGAAGAGAGGAGGCGAGAAACAGAGAGGAGAAGAGAAAAAGAAAAGAAGAGAGAAAGAAAGGGGAAGGAAGAAGAAGAGGAAAAAGGGGAAGGTTAGGCTCATCAAAACGACTTCCGTCCAACACGAAAAATGCTCAGCGTTACTTCCTCTTCGATTTGGTACCAACATCAACATCATCAACTCTCTCTCTCTCACTTTGCCATTTTCGATTTGAGAGGAAAAAATTGGAGGTTTTGTGGTTCAAGCTCAAAGGAAAGCCTAGAATGGTGGTGAGGAGCGAGCTCAAGGTGGAATACGCGAATATTGAAGTCCGATTTGGAGTTTTTGAAGAATTGAAGGTTAGGGTTCAAAATTGGGTTTTGTGTGAATAGTGCTTCATGAGGAGGAAGATGATGAATAGTGTCCGTGGAGAATTTCGGGGAAATCGGTATTTCGGTCAAAAGCGGTTTCGTGATCGAGTGGGAAGCTTTGAAAGCGGATTGGGTGTCGCCGGAGCGGGGAGCGTTCGTGTGGCTACTCGGTGATTTCGGCTCGATCGTGGTTCACGCTTCGAGGGTGAGTTCTACTCACGTTTAGGATTTTTGTTTTTCGAATTAATTGATTAACTGTTTTATCGCTTTCGCTGGTCTGGAATATTACTTGATATTGTCTGATTCGGGTTAGGAATCGATTGGGGCGAGTCTCGGGTTGCGTCGCGTTAAAATGGAATTTTTGGTGATTTGATTCGAGAGATTTTGATTTAAAACCGTTACTTGGAAATCGTCGTATTTTGATAAACTTCGATTTGATTAAGATTTTGATTGATTGTTTGATGTTGATTGGGTTTGATTATATGTGTGTGAAAACTGTTTTCGATCGGAACTAAAATCGGAATTGAGCGGAATCGCGGTTTTCGCGCGAAACCGCCAAAATCTGCCCTTGACAGACCCCCCTACTGTCTGTTCGCGCGCCACTTGCGCGCGGCGCGCCACTCGCGCGCCAGTTGGCAGAAGCTGCTGTCTGTTCGCCCGCCACTCGCGCGCGGCGCGCCACTCGCGCGCCCTTTGGCAGAATTTCAGCAACCAAACACTGTTTTTCGTTTCGCGATAACTTTTGATCCGGGAACCCGATTGGGGTGTTCTAAGATGCGTTGGAAAGCTTATTCAGAGGCCTAACTGAATATTCTATTTTAAGGCAAAATGAACTGTTTTTGATATTGAAAATTGTGTCGAAAAGTGGTCAACTAGATTGCGAGTGTGAACTTGGATTTTATAAAATGTGGATTAAAGTGTTTCATTGATTGTCTGATTTGATGGACCGTGGGTTCATAGTACTGTAGATATATGTTTATATATCGAGTTGGGTGACGACCCATGTTTTGACATACTAGGCGGGGCAGTCATGCTCCCCCAACCTAGGCTCCGTGCCAATAGGAGAATGTACTATTGGTAAGGGGGTTCACCGGGTATATAGCACGGGATTGCAGTCGGTGTTATGTCATGAGTTTGTTGTACGTACACCGGGGTTTAGCACTTTATTGCAGTCGGTGTCGTACTGTGCGATACACCGGGGTTTAGCACTTTATTGCAGTCGATGCCGCACTTTGTTTGTTGTACGTACACCGGGGTTTAGCACTTTATTGCAGTCGGTGTCGTACTGTGCGAAACACCGGGGTTTAGCACTTTATTGCAGTCGGTGCCGCACTTTGTTTGTTCACGTTCACCGGGGTTAGCACTTTATTGCAGTCAGTGTCGTGATGATTTTAAAAAGGATTTTTAATTGAACCGAGAGAGTTAGTAGGGGTCTCGGTAGAACTCACTGAGATTGTATCTCACTGTTTAAATGTTGTTGTTTTACAGAGACACAGGGACAGCGGAAATCCAAGAGGCACGAGTAGGTTGAGCTCGGATTGGTTGCTGATAGCCTAGCTTTATGTTTAAGCTTATTTCCCTTTTGTTGTCTGTATACTAAGACATTATGTATTTAGTGTATATCTTTCTTCCGCTTTCTTGTATGATACTGAATACTATAATTGCTGATGGTATATGGTCTGAGAACCATATTGTCTTGTTGTAAATGAGACTGTTTGGGTTATATTCAGCGAAAAATTTATAGTGATATTCAGTGTCTGAGCAGGAAATATATCTCTGATGTGTTACTAATGTGCACTTGGGTATTTTTAGTCAATAGAAATACCGGGGTGTTACAGTTGGTATCAGAGCAGTTCGACCTAGTCGGACTTAGTTTAGGGTTGAGTCGATTACTTGTTAGTCCTGGTTGTAATTACACTTGTGATGCTAAGAGATATTGAGCCTGATCAACTTAATACTTAGTGCATCATAAGCGGAATTATGACTGGATGATCAAGATGCAATCCTCGACCAAAATCGGAATCTTCAACCGGTGCTTCCTCAGGAAAGGTGACATAACGGTGGAAGTATACACCGCTAAGTTTGAAAAGTTGTCTCAGTTTTACCAAGTGGTAAAGTAAGCTTCGGATGACGAACGGAGAATGCAGAAGTATAAGACGGGCATAAGTGCTTTTATGATTTATGGTCTCAGTTCTTATACTGCTACCAATTATGTTGCCTTGGTCCAATCATCTAATGTCGCCGAGGATGATCTCATAGGAAATATGGGAAAGGAAAGAAGGTAGTTGAAATATCAACTCCAAATGCAAAGTCCTGAGATAATTTCATCAAAGGAAAAGCAGATGCAATTCTTTGATTCTTCAAAGGTCAGAAGATGTTCTAACTGTGGAAAGCCTCACAGTGGTGATTGCAAGCGAAGATCTAATCGGTGCGATTATTGTGATGAAGAGGGTCACTAAGGTAAAGAGTGTCCTGCAAGGAAAAGTTCCAAGGAGTTACAAGCAGCTCTAAGGCAAGAACGAGTCAACATTCTGGATGTTTAGATAGTTACGACTGCAGACAATCTACTGAGGGGTATGAAATCAGTTTTCAATAACTCTGTCAGTATATTATATGGTTCGGGTGCAACCCATTGCTGTATATCCCGATCGCGTGTGAATCGGTTGGGATTAGCCTTATCATCGCTATCCGAGTCGATAACTATTTTAACTGCTGCTAAGGGTCGTGTCCAGACCTAATCTTTGTATGGAATTGTCTACTTGTCATACAAGGCAGAAATTTCGTTGTAGAATTTATTGTTTGCCTACGAGAAGTGTGGACACCACTTTGGGTATGAATTGGATGACTGCGAATCATGTTTCAAACGTCCGTGTTAATTAGCTATCAGTTCCTCTTCAGAATCAGTTGAATTGTCTAGGACAAATTCTGAAGCGGTCACTTAGTTCATCTTAGACGGTCAATCTTCATTCCAAGGTGCGGGAGCACATGTTAGTATATTATCTGCATCCACTGAAACTAGTTTAGATTTGGCGAACGTTCAAGTTGTGAATGACTTCCTGGATGTCTTCACAATGAAGTTTTTTCTGAACCTCCAGAGCGAGAGGTAGAGTTTACCGTAGAATTGGTTCCTGGCACGGGATCAATATCTATTGTTTCTTATTGAAAGTTCCTTTAGAATTAAAGGAAATGGAGTCTCAACTTGAAGAGTCGATGTTAGAGAAATTTATTCGACTGAGTGCTTCTCTAGGAGGAGTGCTCTGGTGTGATTAGTCAAAAGAAAGATTAGTAGCAAGAGATTGTACATCGGTTATCGACAACTCAACAAAGTGACGATCAAGAATAAATATCCCTTGCCAAGGATAGACGATTTGCTGGATCAACTTCGAGGTGCCGTGGTGTTTTCAAAAAATGATCTGAGGTAAGGTTATCATCAATTAAAAGTTAGAGCCTTAGATATTCCGAAGACAGCTTTCCGTACTAGGTATGGACATTACGAGTTCGTAGTGATGCCCTTCGGTTTGACTAATGCTCCAGCGGTATTTATGGATTACATGAACCGAGTTTTTCATACGTATTAGGATCAGTTTGAAGTCGTTTTCATCGATGATATCTTGATGTGCTCGAAGACCATTAAGGGCATGTCCACATCTCCTCGTTGTTCTGAGTGTACTCCGAGAAAAGGAGTTGTATTTGAAACCTTCGAAGTGTGATTTTTGGGTGTCAGAAGCAAAGTCTTTGGGACATGTGATTTCTCAAGTCGGGGGTTTCTGTAGGTCCCAGTGAGAAGGAAGCGGTGTTGAATGGGAGTGACCGACGTCAGCCGCAGAGATCAAAAGTTTCTGGGTCTAGCCGGTTACTATCAGAGATTTGTTAAAGGGTTCTCACAGTTAGATTTCCACTTACTCGACTAACTCAAAAGGGTCAACCGTTTACGTGGGATGCTGATTGTGGAGAAGGTTTTCAAGAATTGAAGGTTTGGTTGACTTCTGCTCCATTCCTGATTCTTCCAGATCCGTCTTTGGGATTCCAAAGTTACAGCGACGCTTCTGGGAATGGTTTGAGACGTATTCTAATGCAAAATCAACAAGTGGTAGCTTGGGCGTCCAGACAATTAAAGTCTCATGAGAAGAGATATCCGACTCATGATTTGTAATTGGCATCTATTGTGTATGCACTGAAGATTTGGAGACGTTACCTTTATGGGTCTCGTTTCGAAGTCTTTAGTGATCACAAAAGTTTAACGTATCTGTTTGATCAGAAAGAACTGAATAGCAGGCAGAGAAGTGTGTTGAGATTCTGGAGGATTATGAATTTGTGCTGATGTAGCATTCAAGAGAGGTCAGTGTTGTAACTGATGCACTGAGTAGGAAGTCCATCCACATAGCTGAGTTTATTGATGCATGAGATGGAATTATTAGAGTCTGTTAGAGGCTTAAATTTGAATTCAAGATCAAGGAGGAATCGGTTAGTGTTGAGCCATATGAGGATCGCTAGTTCCCTAAGGGATTCTATACGCTTGGCACAGAAAGTTGATGTGAAGCTACAATCACAAAAGGTATTTCCAGATTTTACTATGGATAGTGATGGAGTCAGTTGTTTCAACGGTAGAATCTGTGCGCCGATGATGAGAACAATAAAAAGGCAAGTGTTAGAGGAAGCACACCGAAGTTTATATTCTGTTCCTGGGTGTACAGAATATAAAGCAGATGTATTAGTGGCGAGGTATTAGTTTGTTAACCTCTCCTTTGTGAAGGTTAACAATGAGATAGTATTATGAGATTCCGTTTGACAAGTCGAACGTGAATACGAATATGTAAATGAGGTAACTGCTGACTGTTTTGACGTTGCGAACAACCATCAAAGGATTAATTGATGGATCTGCTTATAAGTGACAGAAATTTCCGAAGTGAAGCTTGGCGTGCGGTGTAATAGTTTTGAAAAATCGTTTTGTGAAAACCCGCATGCTAAAGTTAATTTTGGGAACGAATTAAGAGGCTAATAGAATATGATTGAGGAGGAAAAATCCTAGGAGGATTACTTGGGTTGAGGGGAAGCTCTCAACGCTATTGACTAATTCGGAAAGGAGCTCCGAGTTCTGTTTGATAGTTGTTTGGAGAACAACTGATGTGATTTTCATTACTTCCGAAATTAATTGATGTTCCCACGGTTTACTTCTACGTTTAAGATGAACGTTTCTGGTAAATCCTCATTCCATCTTTTTGAAGAGTTCTATCTCGAAATCCCAAGGGTGAGTCAGGAAGTTTCACAGATGACCTTTCCGTCACGCTTTTTCAATGTGTATGGGAACTGTTATGGATTTTTAGAGAATTTGCGGAGAACGTGTTTACACCCTTCGAGAAAATCATGTTTGTACTTGTCTCTACCGTGGAGTACCAATTTGTGGATCTCATCTTCGACCTGTATCTCTATCAAGTGTCTTGTATTAAACCCTTTGATTTAGATTAATCAAAGTTGGGGAGTAAGCGAGGATAACTGGAATGAAGCTTCGGAAGTGTTTTCGAACGCGGTGCCGAGCCTATGTAGGCGAAAGAGGAGTTTCTCGTATTGATTCGTAACAAGAGAGTTCATATCAAGGTAGTGGTGGATCATACTTGACGATTGGTGTGCTGGATTGGAAAGATTTTCTACACACATTTCGTTAATTCAAGATTGTTTTCCAGCAAATTTGGACCCTTCTGAGAAAGTCGATCCTCGGTTAGTCGGATGAAAGACTTAGCGAAATTTTGAGGACAAAATTCTTTCAAGTTGGGGAGAATGTAACATCCTCAAAATAATTAATGGAATTATTTGGGTGTTAACCCAATTAAACCAATTTAGTACTTAACTGGTAAATTTATCGAGTGCTAAAATTATTTATTGGTTGTCATCGGATCGTTAACCGGATAATACGGATCAAGGAAGTTTCAGAATCGAAATAAGAGATTTAGATCAATGTGGTAATTTGACCGCGTTACCAATTATATATTAAATAAATATATGTTATACGTGTATGTGTGTGAGTGTGAAAGGAAAGAATTAATAAAAAGAAGAAAGAAAGAAGAGAGGAGGCGAGAAACAGAGAGGAGAAGAGAAAAAGAAAAGAAGAGAGAAAGAAAGGGGAAGGAAGAAGAAGAGGAAAAAGGGGAAGGTTAGGCTCATCAAAACGACTTCCGTCCAACATGAAAAATGCTCAGCGTTACTTCCTCTTCGATTTGGTACCAACATCAACATCATCAACTCTCTCTCTCTCACTTTGCCATTTTCGATTTGAGAGGAAAAAATTGGAGGTTTTGTGGTTCAAGCTCAAAGGAAAGCCTAGAATGGTGGTGAGGAGCGAGCTCAAGGTGGAATACGCGAATATTGAAGTCCGATTTGGAGTTTTTGAAGAATTGAAGGTTAGGGTTCAAAATTGGGTTTTGTGTGAATAGTGCTTCATGAGGAGGAAGATGATGAATAGTGTCCGTGGAGAATTTCGGGGAAATCGGTATTTCGGTCAAAAGCGGTTTCGTGATCGAGTGGGAAGCTTTGAAAGCGGATTGGGTGTCGCCGGAGCGGGGAGCGTTCGTGTGGCTACTCGGTGATTTCGGCTCGATCGTGGTTCACGCTTCGAGGGTGTTCTACTCACGTTTAGGATTTTTGTTTTTCGAATTAATTGATTAACTGTTTTATCGCTTTCGCTGGTCTGGAATATTACTTGATATTGTCTGATTCGGGTTAGGAATCGATTGGGGCGAGTCTCGGGTTGCGTCGCGTTAAAATGGAATTTTTGGTGATTTGATTCGATAGATTTTGATTTAAAACCGTTATTTGGAAATCGTCGTATTTTGATAAACTTCGATTTGATTAAGATTTTGATTGATTGTTTGATGTTGATTGGGTTTGATTATATGTGTGTGAAAACTGTTTTCGATCGGAACTAAAATCGGAATTGAGCGGAATCGCGGTTTTCGCGCGAAACCGCCAAAATCTGCCCTTGACAGACCCCCCTACTGTCTATTCGCGCGCCACTTGCGCGCGGCGCGCCACTCGCGCGCCAGTTGGCAGAAGCTGCTGTCTGTTCGCCCGCCACTCGCGCGCGGCGCGCCACTCGCGCGCCCTTTGGCAGAATTTCAGCAACCAAACACTGTTTTTCGTTTCGCGATAACTTTTGATCCGGGAACCCGATTGGGGTGTTCTAAGATGCGTTGGAAAGCTTATTCAGAGGCCTAACTGAATATTCTATTTTAAGGCAAAATGAACTGTTTTTGATATTGAAAATTGTGTCGAAAAGTGGTCAACTAGATTGCGAGTGTGAACTTGGATTTTATAAAATGTGGATTAAAGTGTTTCATTGATTGTCTGATTTGATGGACCGTGGGTTCATAGTACTGTAGATATATGTTTATATATCGAGTTGGGTGACGACCCATGTTTTGACATACTAGGCGGGGCAGTCATGCTCCCCCAACCTAGGCTCCGTGCCAATAGGAGAATGTACTATTGGTAAGGGGGTTCACCGGGTATATAGCACTGGATTGCAGTCGGTGTTATGTCATGAGTTTGTTGTACGTACACCGGGGTTTAGCACTTTATTGCAGTCAGTGTCGTACTGTGCGATACCCCGGGGTTTAGCACTTTATTGCAGTCGGTGCCGCACTTTGTTTGTTGTACGTACACCGGGGTTTAGCACTTTATTGCAGTCGGTGTCGTACTGTGCGATACACCGGGGTTTAGCACTTTATTGCAGTCGGTGCCGCACTTTGTTTGTTCACGTTCACCGGGGTTAGCACTTTATTGCAGTCGGTGTCGTGATGATTTTAAAAAGGATTTTTAATTGAACCGAGAGAGTTAGTAGGGGTCTCGGTAGAACTCACTGAGATTGTATCTCACTGTTTAAATGTTGTTGTTTTACAGAGACACAGGGACAGCGGAAATCCAAGAGGCACGAGTAGGTTGAGCTCGGATTGGTTGCTGATAGCCTAGCTTTATGTTTAAGCTTATTTCCTTTTTGTTGTCTGTATACTAAGACATTATGTATTTAGTGTATATCTTTCTTCCGCTTTCTTGTATGATACTGAATACTATAATTGCTGATGGTATATGGTCTGAGAACCATATTGTCTTGTTGTAAATGAGACTGTTTGGGTTATATTCAGCGAAAAATTTATAGTGATATTCAGTGTCTGAGCAGGAAATATATCTCTGATGTGTTACTAATGTGCACTTGGGTATTTTTAGTCAATAGAAATACCGGGGTGTTACATAAAATATTTTCCAAAGCTTACCATGCATGCATAACATATTTTCAAAACCCTAATTTTGATGCATGATGCATGTTTTCAAAAGTCATCTCTCAGCTACTAAAATGTCATAGACCTTCAGTGATTGGACCTTACACAGTGTCCTAAAGAAAGCGAATAAACAATTAGGTCTTGAACTGCTGAGGTGGCTTCTTCTCCAAGCTGCTCCACTTTAATATCTCCTGCTCTTTGATTCATGTCCTGTACTTTATTTTGTCCCTGTACTTTTATACACTACAACCATTAGTAGACTAAATGTAATTTGTTATCATACAAAACAAAGAGTGTTTGTCCTTGGTTCAACAAACTCCCCCTTTTTGATGATAACAAATTACATTATGCATAGGGAGACCATAATAGAGAAACAATGGCAGAAGCTCCCCCTAAGCATAAGCATCACAAAATAAGCGGTATGACAGCAGGATAGCAGCAATTATTTTCTCTCCCATTAAATAATAACATGCATATTCTCTCCATTAACATGCATATTCTCTCCCTTTTGCATACAATTTCTCCCCCTTTGTTTTCATCAAAAAGGAGGTGGGGTGAATACATACAACATAAGCACTTTATAAACTTGCATAATAAATAAGCAGCATTGCATAGCATATGATATATCAAAAACACTAGTTCATGCTATGCTCCCCCTTACTTGGAGATCCCCCTTAATAATTTTAGAATGCAAGGTTTTAGCAAAAAGAGGGTGGACCATCACAGTTTTTTTAAAAATATATTTAGAGAAAATAGGATACCCAAGATAATATGCCATACTTGGTTCAACAATATAGGTATGATATTTAACTTAAAAATATGTTGCATGAAAGATCCAGCACAATAGAGAGAAGAAAAAAACTTTGATGCACACAAAAAATTTATTTCAAATATATGTCTAATACTTGTTGATTTATATTTAATTTCTACTTTATAACACATTTTCAACAGAGGTGAATAAAACTTTACCAGTCTAACCTTCACCAGTGATTCTTCCTCTATTGTTGTTATCATGAGTCACATGACTGCTGTTTCTGAGTATTACGAATCTTTTTGTGTCTCCAGTCATGAACTTCGAGTCTCTGCTATCAAGGTATTGATCTGACCCCCATACCCTGTAGCACACCTGCACTAAGATCAAGTAGAAAATTTTGGTACCCAATTCTCTTTGGGTCCTTTGGGGTTAGTCATCAAGGGGTTTGTTTTCACAATCCACCTTGGTTTCTCACAAGCAGGTATAAGGGTACCAAGCTCACATAATTTACGGATAGGACATCTAGGTGAGCTATGGTTTCCCTTTTGACAGTAGGTGCATGAGAAAACAATGGGTTTATAACTTGAAGTAGATGCAACAAAAGTTAATTTCTTGTTTAAAATGGAGGAGGTGGAATTACCTTTGTACCCAATTCCTCTCCTGTCAACATATTGATGTTGAGAGTGAAGCAACTGAGTCAAGGTCTTTTCACCAACCTCAAACTTTTTCAATGTTTCTTTCAAAAGTTCATTTTCAACCTTGGCATTTTCAAAATTTTGTTTAAGCTCACAAAACTCAAGGTTGACGGATTTATGCAGTTCATTCTTTAATCTATCTACTTCATTTTCAAGTGTCTCAATTTGAGTGAGCATGCTTTTGTTACTCTTTGCCAATTTCTTAGATTTTAACAAAAGAGTTTCATGTTCAAAATAGAGAGCTTCAAAAGCCTCACTCAAATCTTGACTACTACAACCATCATCAAGTAAATCATCATGCATAGAGGAATCAGAAAGACTAGGGTTATTAAGGCTTACCTCGGAAGTGTCGTTTGCCATAAAACAGATATTATTTGCAACCTCCTTAGATTCACTATCAGTGTCAGAATTGTCCCATTTAGCCTCCATTTGGCTTGTACCGTGTGTGGCTTCCAAGTATTCCCAAATCTCTTTTGCTGTCTGACAACCTTTTACTTTTCCATATTCTTCTTCACTTAGAGATACGTGAAGAATATTCATTGCTCTGGCATTTTGAGATATCTTATCCAACTCTGACTTTCTCAGCTCTTTTAGGTCAATGGTGTAGATATCCTCAACTAGCACTTCTTCTTCTTTGCCGGTAGCTTTACTTTTGATTTTCATTGGGATCAGTGGTCCATCTGCAATGATCCTCCATTAGGTGAAATCTATAGCCTGCACATGACATTTCATTCGACTACTCCAATAGTCATAGTTAGTTCCATCAAACAGGGGTGGCCTAAATAAAGACATCCCCTCTTTCAAAAAAGAACCCATAATCACAGATATATAAATAAAATTTAAATTGCGAGATGTTAAGCTCTATATGCAATTTCTAGCTACTGATACCACTTGTTAGACTATCTGATAACCTTAGAGGGGGGGTGAATAAGGTTATGTGTAAATCTTGGATTCTTTTCAAAATAAATGATAAGTTTGTTTAAATCAAATGCGGAAAAAGAGATTTGAACTTATCAGATATATGCAAGCAGGCAGATCAGGTACAATGAGATATTACTCTATATTCAATATTCACAATAAGGTTGTTTTATAAGTAACACAATGATATTGAATATAACAGATCTACAGTAGTGATAGAGAAGATGATAGATGAACAGATCTGTAGTACAGCGAGTATAACTTTTCAGATCAGAGTAGGGATATAGTTATACAACCAGATTAACAGATTCAGATCAGAGTAGTGATATTATAAACAGATATAAACAGTAAATAAAGTAAAGAGAGAGGGATAGAGATACACCAGGAATTTTACGAGGTTCGGGATAAAAGCCCTACGTCCTCGGCCTCCGGCTTTGCAACCTTTGGACTTTGCTGATAACCACTATATGAAGAACCAATGTTTTACAAACAATCAACTTCAAATAGCAAATCTCAATTCCCCTGAATTGAGAACCCGAGCTCCCCGCTAAGGATTTCAACCGCTTCAATCTCCTGATTGAACGACCCAAGAGCACCTCCCAGGATTTCAATACCACTTCAATCTTCACCGATTGAACGACCCAAGAAAACTTCCCAGGATTTCAAACCAAATCAATCTCCTGATTGAGAGACCCAAGAATAAATCCCAGGATTTCAAACCAACTCAATCTCCTGATTGAGAGACCCAAGAACAAATCCCAGGATTTCAAAGCGACCCCCACAATAGTTGATTACAATATAGAAGCTATGATCTAATCACCTCAGATAATATGACAATATAACAGCTGAGAGAGATGAGTGACTAGATCTATAAAAAATGATATGAAAGTGATAGCTCTATTTTTCTCTTTCTCAGATCTAGAAAATGTACGTGAGAAGAAGAGAGATTTGTTGTAATTTTTCGTGTGGTTTGAGTGAATTGAAAAGTGTGAAGCACCTCCCTATTTATAGGTTTAGGAAAACGTAGAAATGATTTATGATGCATAAGAATCGATTTATGTGAGAAGGCAAATCATAGTATAATCGATTCTTTGCTTTTAGAAAACATTTAAAGAAATGATGAATCGATTGTTTGATGAAGTTAAAATGTTGATGAATCGATTCTTATCATTTTAGACGACATAAGAATCGATTATATGGCAAGTTAAAAAATTGAGGAATCGATTCTTTACATATGGAGAACATAGGAATCGATTGTTTGTTTCTTTGGAAATAGGTGGGAATCGATTTTCAGGACATCCTGAATAGGGTAGGAATCGATTCTTACTTTGTTTAAAATGAGGAGGAATCGATTCATAGCCTATAGGATTGCTTGAAAATCGATTTCATAGTCTTTTGAAATAGAAGGAAATCGATTCTTACCTTTGGCTTATGAATAGGTGTGAATCGATTCTTTGTTTCAAACATAGGATAAGGAAATCGATTTCAACCTTTAAAATAGGATTAGGAAATCGATTTCATGATTTAGAAAATGATAGAAATCGATTTCTAGCTTTCCACAAAATTATTTTTAGGTTTAGGGATTTGCCATGCATGCATAAAATATTTTCCAAAGCTTACCATGCATGCATAACATATTTTCAAAACCCTAATTTTGATGCATGATGCATGTTTTCAAAAGTCATCTCTCAGCTACTAAAATGTCATAGACCTTCAGTGATAGGACCTTACACAGTGTCCTAAAGAAAGCGAATAAACAATTAGGTCTTGAACTGATGAGGTGGCTTCTTCTCCAAGCTGCTCCAGTTTAATATCTCCTGCTCTTTGATTCATGTCCTGTACTTTATTTTGTCCGTGTACTTTTATACACTGCAACCATTAGTAGACTAAATGTAATTTGTTATCATACAAAACAAAGAGTGTTTGTCCTTGGTTCAACACCCACAACTTCACTGGAACAAATAACCAGAAAAAGCCAATAGCGACCGAAAAATCCGGGAGAGGATTCCTCGAAGCTTCATAAATGAAGCCGCCACCAATGTTTAATTATAAGGGCAAACATTAGAAAATCCCTTTTAGTTGGATTGTAACACCCAGGTATATTTAACTTGTAAAAATACCAAAGCGTGTCAAAATATAAACATCAGAGATAATAATTTCCTGTTTAGACACTGAATACCAACATAAAATTTTGCTGAAATACAACATGACCATCTTATACACAAATAAGATCATACGGTACATAGACCATAACTGTCAGCAACTGGTAATCAGAGTCATACAAGAAAGCGGAAAAGGATAAACAAAACACCAGAGCCATAGTGTTGTAATCCTTGAACAACAGAAGGAAATTAAACTTAAACATAAACTAAGTCATCATTCTTCTCCCGGGGCCACCTACTCGTGCCTCTGAGGTTTCTTCTGTCCCTGTTTATCTGTAAAACAACAATAATTAAACAGTGAGATACAATCTCAGTGAGTTCTACCGGAACCCCTACTAACACTCTCGGTCCGTTTAAAACATTTTTAAGGTTTGACACGACACCGACCGCAATCCACTTGCTAATCTCGGTGGACCATACAATAAGGCTTCGACCTAGTAAGACACCGGCTGCAATCCACTTGCGTCTCCCGATGAACTAGCATCCTAGGCCCTTCTACGTAACACCGGCTGCAATCCACTTGCGTCTCCCGGCGAACATAGTACAATACTTTTAACATAACACCGGCTGCAATCCACTTGCGTCTCCCGGTGAACCCCTATCCAATAACAGTTCCGCTATTGGCCTCAGAGCCTAGGGTAAGGGTTCATGACTACCCCGCCTAGTATGTCAACATGGGTCGTCACCCAAACTCGATATAATATATATATATATATATATATATATATATATATATCTACAGCACTATGAACCCATGGTCCATCAAATCAGACAATCAATGAAACACTTTAATTCCACGTTTTATAAAAATCCAAGTTCACACTCGCACTCTATTTGACCATTTTTGGACACAATTTTCAATATCAAAAACAGATCATTTTGCCTTAAAAATAGAATATTCAGTTAGGCCTCTGAATAAGCTTTCCAACGCATCTTAGAACACCTCAATCGGGTTCCCGGATCAAAAGTTATCGCAAAACGAAAAACAGTGTTTGGTTGCTGAAATTCTGCCAAACTGCGCTGAAGTCGCGCCTGGAGCGCGAGTTACGCGCGAACTGGCAGAAAGTTCTGTCCAATTGCGCTGAAGTCGCGCCTGGAGCGCAGGTGAGGCGCGAACAGGCAGAACGGGGGTCTGTTAAGGCAGATTTTGCGATTTTCGCGAAATCCGCTATTCCGCTCAATTCCGATCTTTATTCCGATCAAAAACAGATTTGACAACCAGTAAAATGAGTCCAATTCAAACCACAAACTCAATCAATCCAATCAAAAACTTAATCAAAACGAATTGTATTAAAACGCGACATATTTTCGAATAACGGTTTTCGTTCCAAAAATCTCTCGAAACCAATTAACGTAAAAACTAATGAGACACAAAAATATCCTAAGCGTGAGTAAAACTCACCCTTGAAGCGAGAGTCGTTGCCGAGCCGAAATCACCGACTTGTCGAAATCACCGAATCGAATCCAAACAACACCGAACCGCTCCTTTCTTCGTTTCGAATTCCCAAACGCGTTCCACCGCTCTTGGCTTCGTTCCTAATCACGTTTCCATCATCAATTTCATCTCACAACTCAAGATTTCAACAATTTAATTCCAAAAACCCCTAGAAATTCGTAGGTCATGAGGAGGGGGAAAAATTGAAGAGAATCTTACCAAGTTATAGGGTTTTGTAGAGGAGAGGGAGATGGTGATTGTGCTGAAATTTGAGGTGATGGGGTTTCCTCTTCTTCTTCCTTTCTCTTCTTCTTTCCTCTTCTTCTTTCTCCTTTCTTTCTCTTCTTTTCTTCCTCTGCTTCTCTTCTGCGCTTTCTTTCCTCTTTTCTTTCTTTTATTCTTTTTCATTCAACACACACACACTTATACTTATTTAATTAATAAATAAGTGGTAGCGTGGTCCAATTACCGTATTGATCTTAATTCCTTATTTCGATTCCAAAACTTCCTTGATCCGTATTATTCGGTCAACAATCCTGTGACAGCCAATAATTAATTTTAGCACTCAATAATTTTACCAATTAAGCACCAAATTAATTCAATTGGGTTAACATCCAAATAATTCGATTAATTATTTTGAGGATGTTACATGGATAAGGGTCCTTGAGACCAGATTTGGGTTCGGGAGTCGGTTATGCGTGGGAAAGGTATTAGCACCCCACGACATCCTTCCTAAGGAAGGTTACCATCTAATTAGTTGTGTTAATTCTAAAAATGTTATTTTACCCTTTTATTAAAATGAAAAAGACTTAATAAAATTATTTATTTTTTGTGCTTAACATGAGTGGGCCTTGCTCCTACGTATCTCCAGGTGCGATGGAGAAATCAAAGCTACGTAGTTCTTGGGTAGAAAAAGGTTTGTTGGTTGGTATTTTTTAATATAGGGGTTTTAGGATTATTGAGCTGTACAGCTCATCCGTCCTAGAACGATGACTAACCCGTCTGTACAATCGACTTAGTCCCCTATTTTATAAAAATGGGGTTTTTGGAGTTTGGAAAATGGTTTGATGTGTGTTTGTTTGATTTTATTGGAATAGGGATTTTAGGACTCATGAGCCGTACGACTCATTCATCCTAGAACGCTGACTAACCCGACTGTACAGTCGACTTAATCCCCTATTCGTTTCTTGGAAAAAGATTTATTAATTATTATTTTTTTAGGGGTTCTAGGAATATTGAGCTGTACAGCTCATTCATTTTAGAACGCTGACTAACTCGACTGTACAGTCGACTTAGTCCCCTATTTATAGTTTTGAAATCAAATATTTATTTATTTTGTGAAGTTTTTTTTTGTAAAAGAATTGAGTAGAAAACGAAACAAGGTTGTAATAGTAAAATGGGGGTGAAGTCAATAGAATGGGGATGTATTATTAAAAGGAGAGTGTGTAAAGTAGCCTAGTGTTAGTTTTGCTAGCCCACGAATTTATGGGCTTTTCCGGGTGGCATATACAGGAAAATGAGAGGTGTAAGTAGTATTCTGAGTTAAAAAGGAAAGGACAAAAATAACCCTAGGTCTCCACACTATATAAGGCATTTTCGAAGGAACCCTAAACCTAATTTCCTTTCACTCCCTCTTACGGCACCGTCTACAGCCCCAATCTCCCTCAACCCCAATTTCTTCATTCCCCCTTTCTTTCCGTTTTTCTTCACGAAGTTGTAAACCCATCCTCTCCTCTCTTCTTCACCCAAACCGCCGTCTAACCCTGATTTCTTGCTCTTCTTCTTGGTTCCGCACACACATACACCATGGGAGAGAGAGATTTTGAAGGGAGAGAAAGAAGAAGAAAGAATGGGAGTTCAGAGAGAGAGAGAGAGAGAAATGATTTCGGAGTGAGAGGGAGATGGGGAAAACGCGAAAAGGGAGAGGGTGAGAGTGAGTCGTGACGGTGACCCACGCTAAGCTCCGGTGAAGACAACGCTTGGCCGGCCGTTCCTTTGCCGGCCATTCCTTGGCCGGTGTGGAAGATGATGGCAACGAAAACGAACGGGTTTCAAAGGTGATGGCTACGATGGGAGAGGAGAACGAAAGGAAGACGATGGCGTGGTGGTCCACGGGCGGTTCGCGGCGACGACGACGCGTTTTGGGGAGACGACCACCGTCACGGGTTTCTAACACCTTTTTTATTTCATTTTTTTTACCCCTCTCCCACTTCTGATTTTGTCCTCCTATGATTTTATTCACTGTTTTTTCAACCTTTGCCTATATTTTTTAAGAACAGATCAACAGAAACTTAATTCTGTTACTAACCTATTTCGTTATGACCAAAACAATGTACAAAAACCCTAATCTTTTAAACTGGATCTATTTCAAATTCATTTTTCCTAGTGCTAATTTTGATTTTTTTAAGACCAGCTGAACCCTAATTTTAACGAAAATCTATTGATTAATTTTTTTTAGGACAGATTAACCAAACCCTAACTTTTTTTAATTTTATGATCAATTTCATTTTCCTGAAAAAGAAGATAGAAACCCTTATTTGTTGTTAAGGTCTCTACAAAACCCAATCGTAATATGTTCCTAAACTAACTCTGTTCATGAGGCTAAAACATTTACGGGCCTAACCCTTTTCCCAATCCTAAACCCTAATTTTATTAACTATTTTACAAAAAAAAACTACTCATACAGAAAACACAGATGGAGTATAGATCACTTAACAGGATATAAGAAAACAAACATGTTTGCAGTTGCTATCTCTACATGTTTTGTATTTTATTTCAATAATATTTAAAAACAATCACCAACCTGTATTCCAGCCTCAGAAATTCCCCTTGTTTGCTGTTGTTTGCTGCTACTACTGCTACTTATTGTTCGTTGTTTTGTTTCTGGATTTTTAGTGTGAGACCCTAATCTTTCGCTCTGAATTTCTGTCCCCTTTTCTATTTGAGTCAAGCTTGTTTTTATAGGCAAATTTTAGGTTTAGAAAATTGAAAACTTGATTCAGACCTGATTTTATTTCCTATTCTGCAGGTTTTGGACTTGGGTTGGAGAAGGTGGGTGCTTAGTGAGCAAGAAAAGGAATTAGGGTTCAGCTGCTGCTTTTCTTTGGACTGAGGCGCCCCCTTTTTTGTTTTTTTTTTCTATTTTTATGTATTTTCGGATTTTATGTTTTTTTTTGTATTTTTGGGTTTTTAGTTTATTTTTTATTTTTTTTGTATATATTAATATTGTAATATTTTCTAATTCTGACTTTATTTTATTATTATTCTTTTAATGGCTTTTTTATCAAAAGGGCTAAATTAGGTCCAAAATACCGGACACATGCCCATTTATTAAAACTGACCCAAAAGTTAGATGTAGGCCCAAATAGACAAACGACCCAAAACATTAGACATAAGCCCGCTTATTAAAAACTGGTTCAAAATATAAAGCGTAAGCCCAATTAGACAAGCTAACAAAATCAGGCCCAAAAGGTTGGACATAGGCCCATTTGGAAAAACCACTAAAAATCTATTCCAAAATGTTGGACATAGGCCCAATTGGACAATCCGGTCCAAATTAAAACAAAACAGCGCTCGAAATGCCATGGACTTATGACACGGGGGCTAAAACAATTGCGATAAAAAGATCGGACAAAATTGGGGTATAACAACTGCCCCTCTTTATTTATATTTTACTAGAAAATGTGAATGGTTTTCAAAATTTCGTAGTAGAAATAAAATAAAGATAGAATAGACGCTAACTTTATCCGCTTAGGAGGAATATGAGTTAGGGAAATGAGGGACGATTAACACTTGGCGTGTTAACCAAGAACAAAAGAATGATCACTGGGGATCTAGAGGAGCACTGGGGCTCTGAAAGAGCACTTAGGCTCTAAGGGAGCACCGGGGCTCCAAGGGGGTTGATAAGTCTATTTTTAGAGTCTTTTTAATAGTTATTTTATTAAGTCTTTTTAGTATTTTAATTATATTTTTGTTCTATTTTACTGCAAATGTTTACTTTTTATCTTCAGGTTTTATTTTGAAGCAATTTGGGCTGCTTAAGTCTCAGCAGGTCAGAATTCGACTGGATCTCCCAGAATTCGACTACATCTTCCAGATTTCGACTGGATCTCCCAGAATTCGACTAGATCTCTCAGAATTCGACAGCATCTGTCTCAGCAGGCCAGAATTCGACTGGATCTCCCAGATTTCGACTGGATCTCCCAGAATTCGACTAGATCTCTCAGAATTCGACAGCATCTGTCTCAGCAGGCCAGAATTCGACAGCATCTGTCTCAGCAGGCCAGAATTCGACTGCTTCTATCTCAGCAAGCCAGAATTCGACTGGATCTCCCAGAAATCTGCTGCATCAGTCGAAATTACCTTGCCCACTTGTTGATGGATATTTTTGCCCACTTTTTGATGACCATGTGCTTTGACCACTTGCTCATGTGCATTGTCCACTTGAGGATGGCTCTTTGATGACTACCTTGGCCAACTTGATTTGCCACTTTTTCCTCTTTTGGACCATTTTGCCCCTCATATTTTCCTATAAATAGAGGCTTGATCCTCACTTGTACCTAAGCCTGAATTTTGTTAGAAAATCAATGACAAAGGCTCTCTAATGATTCATGACTTCAATTTACTCTTCATGCTTTTTATGATTCTTGTTTATTTACTTTCTTGCCTTTAAATTCTTGCTATTTATTTTCTTGCCCTTTTTCTTTCCAAGTCATTTACTTTCTTGCTCCTTTAATTTCTTGCACCTTTAATTTCCAAGTCATTTACTTTCTTGCTCCTTTAAATTCTTGCACCTTTATTTTCCAAGTCATTTACTATTCTTGCTATTTAATTTCTTGCACCTTTATTTTCCAAGTTATTTACTTTCTTGCACTTTTATTTTCCTTGCTCTTTAACTTTCCAAGTCAAGTAAATTACTGGCAATTTACTTTTCAAGCAATTTACTTTCTTGTCATTTACAATTCCGCTATTTATGATTTTTGCACTTTACCGCTTTCTTTTATTTCTCGCTATTTAACTTTATGTTTTCTCCTTTTATTTTCTTTTCTCCTCTTTTGTCTACAATGATCATGAGTGAGTAGACTTTACTAAAACATTCCTTCTTTCTAAAAACACTTTCTTTTCAGTTAATCAAACTTTGAAAAATTAAATTGGTATTCACTTAGGCTCTCCCTGTGGACCGATACTCTTTTATTACGCGATACGACCCGTGCACTTGCGGGGCTATCAGGGGTTGCCTAAGCCCTGAAGGACCACTTGGGGTCTGAAGGAGCACTAGGGCTTTGAAGGACCACTGGGGGTCTGAGGGTGGCCTTTTTCGAGCAGCCGTTGTTGCGCCCGAAAAAGTCCCCGAGGGAGAACTTTCCCCGTTTACAACTTTTCTAAAATCAATGAAGCCGCCACCAATATTTATTAAGGAAAATATTAGGAAACCTTTTTTGGAAAGCGATTGATCTTGCGAAACTAGAGAATAGGGTTCGAGGGTCGGTTACGCGCGGGGAAGGTGTTAGCACCCCACACGTCCTCTCTACTGAGAGGGAACCTTTAATTAAATGTGTGGTTTTAGTGTGTTGACTTGAAAATACTTAATTTTGCCTCTCTACTTCTTATTGAAAAATTCTTAATGAAAATCTTTATTTATTATGAAAAAAAAGGGGAAAAATGGGTTTATAGAAAAAAAAACGCTTCACGGGACATGGCCCGCTCCTACGTATCTCCCGGTGCGATGGAGAACTCAAAGCTACGTAGTTCTCCTTTGTCTTTTTGAAAAGTTTTTGTTTTTTTATCTTTTTTAGTGAGTTTTTGAAATAGGACGAGCATTAGCGAATGATTAAACTAGCAGAGGCTATGATGAATCACTACTAAATACTCCAAAAAGAGAGTTGTACCGCTAGTCAAACGAACAAAGGTTCTGATGGACTATTGATAACAACTCGTTTTTATTATCTTTTTTGAAAGTGATTTTCGAAAGAGATTGATTTGCACGATGATCAAACTAACAAAGGTTATGATGGATCATCGATTATTATTCTTATGAGAAAAGGACATTGCCACTAATAGCTAAACGAACAAAGGCTCTGATGAGCTACTAGCAACAATGGGTTTGAAAATGATTCTTTTTTTTATATGAAAATAACTCTTTTTCTTTGGTTAAATGCTAGATTTTTATTGCTGTGCTTGACGAGAACGTGTCTCGCTCCTACGTATCCCAAGTGGGAATCAAAGCTACGTAGTTCTAGGTAGCTTTAAAAAATGAAAATCTTTTTGATTAGGTTTTGGAAAATAAAGAGCATTCGTAATTATCGAACTAACAAAGGTTATGATGGATCATTACTAATAACTCTCTTTGAAAACGCCTTTTGAAAATGAAAGCTTTCATGATGATCAAACTAACAAAGGTTATGATGGATCACAACTAATAACTTGTTTTGATTCTTTGATGCTTAGGAAAATGCTTTTTGAAATTGAGAGCGTTCATGATAATCAAACTAACAAAGGTTGTGATGGATTATCACTAGTAACTGGTTTTATGCTTATGAAAACACTCTTTTGAAATTGTGGCTTTCATGACGATCAAACTGACAAAGGTTATGATGGATCGTCACTAGTAACCGTTTTTATGTCAAGTTGTTAGAAGTGAAAACAATGAATGCAAGAAAGTTTTTGTAGGTTCAAGCATAACACAATCATTGGAATCAAACTATTAAGCAACAACATTTGAATTCATTATCAAGGATTAAGCCTAAACTACACATATTAGATCACAACACATAGATAGGCAAAGAGGGAAGTTGGACTATGCATTTAGCAAAGAATGCAAGAATAGGTAAGATAGCACCTAAATGGACATCTAGTGGAAGATGTTAGGTAAGCACCATATTCGAACATTTCTACAAAACACAAGAGAGAAAAATCTGATGGCACATCTAGTAGAAGATGTAAGGGAGGAAATGAACCTATCTAAGCATTGATAATATTCTATGTGAGTAGACAAAGGAGTTGTAAGCACAAGTGAACTCAAAAGAGTAGCCTCAACTATGATCATTGGCAAGGCATAGGCAAGCAAATTATTTAGCAATCAAAGTATCAAAGGATGTTGAATCACTTTGGTCAATCCTCACACTTGAGCTAAGGCGCACAAGTGCACAAGTGTTAATCCTCTTGCCAATCATCAATCTAATTCTTAAGGAAAGTAATTAGGATCAAATCCAAACCCTAGTTTTTATTGAAGTATGCGCATAAAGCTTATTAATGCAATAGGGTAAAAACTCATGAATGCAAGATGGTAAAATGTTTTGAATGAAGGTAAAAATGTTTTATGAGATGAGATGAAAATGTTTTAATGAATGAGGTAAAAAATGTTTTGATGCATGAAGGTAAAAATGTTTTTATGTTTTATGAAATGGTAAAAACTCTTGGTAAAAACTTAATGAAGAGGTAAAAGTAAAATGGTAAAATCTTTTTATGTTTTTTGGTAAATAGTTAATGAGTAGGTAAAAACCAAAGTGGTAAAAAGTGAGAAACACAATGTCTCAATTTGCATTCACTTATCCAAGATCAAATGACCAAAATCCAAGCAAACAAAGATGCACAAAAAGGCCCTTTTGGCCGAATGCAACATTACCAGCAATCATCTCTTTTATTTCTTACGAAATTAACATTTGACACATGAATCAACACAAAATGAAAACTCTAATCTAACATGCAAATTTCTAAGCTAAAACATCAACCAAATCACATTTTTATTCACATGGAAATCAAGGATTACAAAACACAACAATAACCCTAATTTTTCTAGGCAAACCCGAGGGCTATATGGCATGAAATCAACCCAAAATTTCACCTCAACTCATGAAACGCACAAGAAAATACACGATCCCTAAAAAAACAAACCAAAGCCGAGGCAAAATAGCATGAATATGAGTATTTTATTGTTGAAAAATGATGCAAATATGAGTGAACATGCAAGAATACACAAGAATAACTCCTCTAATGCCAAGGGGTCACTTCAAACACCCAAGCCTACCAATGGGCTTGTCCAATAATGTTTGAAATGCCCCCTCAAAGCAACAACCGCAAAATAGAAGAGTTGGAATGAGTAGAAGAGAGATTATGCAAGAAAAACTAAATATGTGATGCAAGGTTTCAAGGCTTACCTCAAAATCACAAAGAAATGAAGAAGGAGATGATATAAGCTCAAAATAAACTTGGATCTACCCTTGAACACACGAAATCCTCTTGATCTTCGTAATTTGATGCTGCAACCTTGAAGAGAATGGAAGAAATGATGATGATCTAACAAGAAAATGGAAGATTTGATGGTGATTTTTGAAGAAAATATATGGAAGAGAGGTGGAGGAGCTCACGGCCAAGAAGGTAATTGGGAGGAGAAGATGGTGTGCTAGGTTTTGTGTAGGAGAAATGAGCAAAAAGTCGTGAGTGAAGAGCTAAGCAAGGTATATATAGGAGGCAACTAGGTATAAGGGTATTTTAGTCATTGTGCTTTGAATGTGCTCTAGGATTGAATTTTAATTTTGAATCAAGGGTTGAGATTGACATCACATGGATTGAGGACTTTGAAGAAGCACAAAATGAGAGTGAGATGAATAGTAACCCGGGTACTATTCATCTCACTCTCATTTTGTGCTTCTTCAAAGTCCTCAATCCATGTGATGATCAATCTCAACCCTTGATTCAAAATTAAACTCCAATCCTAGAGCACATTCAAAGCACAATGACTAAAATACCATTTGGCCTTGGTGACCAAGTTTTGCTTGGCTGTCATTTTGTACTATTGTACTATTATGAGACCACTCCATTTTCTTTCATTTTTTGATTATTCCTTTGAAGATAATTCCATAAAATCTAACCATTTTGGGCCACATACTAGGAATATTAGGAGGATGTCAACATTATGAGATCACCATGACCAAAAATGTCACAAAAATCCCATCTTGTATTTTTTGAAGAATATTCCCTTTTGATACCTTTTTTGAATTTGAATTTTTTGTAACACACATGCATGCATGCGCAACATGTGATACCTTTTGATACCTCTAATATTTCACAATGATTTTTGATGAGAAATCTTCCTAATTTTATAAATGACCAAAATACCCTTTTACCCAAAAACCTTATTTTTTTGCCCCTAAAATGCAATTCCACTCTAAAAATGAATTTAAAACCCTAAAATGACTTTCAAAATCTAAAATGCAATGCATGATACTCTTCTCACTCTTCAAAATGATGTCTCACCTCTTAATTTATTTATTTTTTGTGGAAAATTAGGGTTTCGATCTTAGGCGGACAAAATTAGGGTATGACAGCTGCCCCTCTTTATTCAGATTTTATCAAGAAATATGAATTGGCCGAGACATATTTCGAAGATAAAATAGGAATAAAGAATTCAGAAATTATACCAATTTTGTCTACTTGGAGAAACCCGAATTTTCTCTTTCTTTTTCTTTTCTTCTCTCTTCCTTTTTTTTTGAACTCCCAACGGAGGGAGCGTTTTCTGGAATCTGGGGGCGAGGGCTAACACCGAAGTGCTCATCCTCTCTTTGTACCTGCAGCTGAAAATGAACAAATGCATGCAATGCAAATGCCATGATTGCTGTTTTCTTTTTTTTCTTATGATGAATGTAAATGTAATGGGTTTCTTTTTTCTTTTGTCTATGTCGGATGAATGCATGATTTTCTACTGTTCTTATATGCTTGATGAATACAATGATTTTCCTTTTCTTCTCTTGTCTGTATGTAATGCATGATTTTCTTTTTCTTTTGTTTATGTCTGATGAATGCATGATTTTCTCCTGTTCTTATATGTATTTTTCTCTTTCTCTAGCTTCTCTTCTTTCTTTTTCTTTCTTCTCTTTTCTTTTTGTTGCTCTCTTGGCTCTTCTCTTTTCTCTCTTTTGGCTTCTCTTTTTTTGCTCTTTTAAGAATCATGGGTATGCGAATGCAAAGCTTTGGTGTTTGATGACATGGAATGCTCATGTATTTTAATGGAATGACATGTAAAGGAAAACTTTCTCTTCTTTGCTCTTCTTCTTTTTCTCTCTATGAGGAGGAGCAGATTCTGGGCGAGCATACAAGCTTTATAAGTATAGGACGAGCATATAAGCTCTATAAATATAGGGCGAGCATATAAGCTCTATAAGTATAGGACGAGCATATAAGCTCTATAAATATAGGACGAGCATATAAGCTCTATAAGTATAGAGCGAGCATATAAGCTCTATAAGTATAGGACGAGCATATAAGCTCTAGGATCTGGGGACCAACAGGTCCAAAGCAATTGGTTCTGAAAATTCTTTGGAAAATGAAATTCTGGGGACTAGCGGGTCCAAAGCAAATGATTCTGAAAATTCTTTGAAAATTAAATTCTGGGGACCAGCGGGTCCAAGCTTTCTGATTCTGCAATAATTTTTTTTTTTGAACTTTTGGGTATCAAGCATGAGGACCAACATCTGGTGCTTATCCGCATTCACTTAACAATGCATTTGAATGGTGCAGGTCATGCAAGTGATTTATTCAATGGTGGATTGTCTTGGTATGCAAATGTATGTAGTGATTTATTGAATGGAATGCTCTTGTTCTACTTTTTGTTCGTTTCTTAACTTGAATGGAATGATGAATGAAATGGGAAACTTTTGTTTTTTTCCTTTTCTAAAATATGATGCAAATGCAATGACATGAAAGGATTTTTGCTCTCTTTTTTTTCTTCACTCTCTCCTTTTTGCTTTTTCTTTATTGCTTCTACTATGAAATGCAAGTGCGAATGCAATGACTTGATGTTATGGAAAAAATGAGATGCCTAGATGCATGAGGCGAAAATAACATTTTTGTGAACATTTTTGTGATGATAAGATGCGAGACTTTGGATGCAAAAAGTGAAGGTGAATTTTGATTATTCTTTTGAAACATTTGAGTTTAATTCAAACCCCCCGGTGTTCTCAAGGTTTTTATTTATCAACCAGCTCATTTATTCTTTCTTTTCCTTTCCATGATGACTGAATTTTAGATTTCACCTAATAAACTTGTGTTCTCTCTCTTTAAAGCATTGTCTAGTAAGCATGCAAAAGAGTGCAAATGTCAGATAGGTGTTTGAGATATGGACATATATGGCAGGTGAAGGGATGAAAGGCAATGGCTTTTGCCAGACTGCCCCAATCCGGCTTGGTGACCATGAATGAAAGGCTTGCCCCTGTTTGGTGATATTGACAATTGGAGTGAAAGGGCAGATATGCGGGAACTGGCGTCATGGATAACACCTGGTGAAAGGATGAATGACATAGGATGGACGCTGAACAGGCTTTCCCAAGACTAGGGTGGGTGGGTGGTGAAGAGAATGCCCCAACTTTTAGATCTGAGTGGTGTTCTCAGTGTAAATCTTTGGTTCTCTGTGAATGCCTTGACTTTTGGTAACGAAGAGAAGCCTCACTTGGTGGTCACTAAACCTTGTTTTAAGGCAACTTGAATGCATTTTTGGGAGTGCAAGTCTTTTTTTTTGTTTCGTCAGCTTTCTTTTTTCTGACTGTTTGTTTTTGTCTCCTCAGTTCTCTTTTTTCTGAGGGGTTATTTTTCTTGATCAGCTTTCTTTTTTCTGATCGTTTAATTTTCTTTTTGAGCAAACACATTGTAAACAGATAAACTTATTTGTCCTAAGATTAAAATTTGAGAAAACAGCAACCGGTCATTGATTGGAATGGACTTTGCAGGATTGTGATGTTTTGTGGAGAAGGGATGATTGGGCTTATCGGAGTGTTTGGGGTTGATGGGAGGATGGGTCTTATTCAGCGTTGGTCGATGGTCAATGGTTTATGAAGGGAATAGTTATTGGGCTTGATGAAACGTTTGGGTTTTTTATTAGGACAAGTTTGGGTTTCATGGTAGAATGACTGGAGGGTTTGATGTTGAGGCCAGAGGAAATGTTTGTGGGTTTTATGATAGAAAAGATGATGAAGTGTTTGAGGATTTGGGGAAGAAGGGATGGTTTATCGAGACAAGGACCTTTTATGTCTTATGGCAAAATGTACCAGCTCACAATTTATACTTCTTTTGTCTCTCTTTTTCTTTGTTTTTTTTTTCTTGTTTTTCTTTCTTTTTGTTCTTTTTTTTTGGGATTTTCATTTTTGAATCTTTTTGTTTGATTGCATTCTTTTCCTTTTGGCTTCCTCTTTGCCTTGGACTTGAGGTGAGCTGATGGAGATATCTTGGGATTTTCTTGGCTTAAGGTGGGTAGGAAAGGGTATTTTTGGGATTTTGGATTTTTGAGGGTATGGGGAGATAGCCAAACTTCATTTCAAATCCCGATTACTTATTTTTGTAAAACTTGACAACAATTTATCTATCTATATGTGTTTGCTCTCTTCTTTTACTTTTCTTTTTCGTTTTTTTGTTTTTTTTTGTGCCCTAACTTTTGCCGGGACCGCTCTTTGCGAGTTTTCAATCCACCGGGCGCTCTTTTTTGCCTAGGCATCCCTTTGCAGGTTTTCAACCTAGCGAGCTTATTCTTCTTGTTTATTATATTATTTTTGAAAGACTTGCACCAAAGGTAGATGATATTGACGAGGAGACTTAGTGATCACAGAACTGCCCCAGCATGGAGGACTCAAGAGTGATTGAAGAAAGTAACTTTTTATTGATGACAATATTGAAAAGGAACATGTTCCCTTATTGAAATATCCTAAGGCCTTGGGCAGAGCCAGAGGATTGCATCACAGAAAATTGCTTTGAACTGAAAAACTACATGAGAATCAACAATCACTCATAAATGCTATGAAATGCATGGGAAAGACGATGCTGCCTTCAACACTTTGATCATCTTCAACTGCTGCCATTTTGACTTGATAGCCCTGAACTAAGAGGGTTAAATCCTTCACCACCCTCTTCAAAGGTTAACCTCCTTGAATCAATAAGACCCTGAACCAAATGTTTCAAAAGATAACAATTTTTAGCAGAGTGACCAATTGCCCCAGCATGGAATTCACAAGTGGCCTGCAGGGTCGTATCTTTTTGGGAATGGAGGTTGTACTGGCTTCATCTCACGAGGGGAGATCAAATTGTAGCTGATTAGGCATCTGCATAGGTTGGTATACGACATGGGAATAGGGTCGTATCGAGCCGACTTTTTTTGGCCTGTTATTGCATTAGCTTCTTCATTCTTCTTTGCAGGAAACCCTGGAAGATGGGTTTTTGTGGACACTTGTGTTACCTGGGGAACTCTGGGCGATCTTGCCACTTCTCAATCCGTTCTCTATCCTCCCCCCAACAATCACCACATCTGAAAAATTGGAGGATGCACTGCTGATCAGACGATCATAGCTAGTATAGTGGTGGCAAAGCCTCCATAAACATAGAAACCAATTCCTTGTCTAAAAGAGGAGGTGTAACTTGTGCAGCCAAAGCTCTCCATCGCTGGGCATACTCCTTGAACGATTCATTGTCCCTCTTGCTCATGCCCTGCAGCTGCGTTCTGTCTGGTGCCATGTCTGTATTGTATTGATATTGTTTGAGGAATGCATCGGCTAAATCCTTCCAACAGCGAACCTGAGATGGTTCTAACTTCATATACCAATAGAGAGATGCCCCAGCAAGGCTCTCTTGGAAGCAATGGATTAGCAGTTTGTCATCATGAGAGTAAGTAGACATCTTTCTACAATACATCGTCAAGTGACTTTTTGGACAGGTCGCACCCCTGTATTTGTCGAAATCGGGGACTTTGAACATTGGAGGCAGCACCACATCAGGAATAAGGCACAAGTCTCTGGCCTCTCTTGCTCTGGAACCGAAGCCTTCAACCATTCTTAATCTTTCCTCTAATATCTGAAACTGCTCTTTGGTCTGCTGATGCTCAGCGGAATAAACCTGAGGGAAGCTGCTTACACTATGAGGAGGCTTGAGCATTGGAGCCATAGTTGGAGTTGAGTGCTGAATCTGAGGGTATGCAAAGTTTCCAGACGTGAAGTCCTGAGCCTGTGGAATGGCAGCTGGCTGAGGAGTGATGTTCTGAAGAGTAGCCTGGGGTATAACAATAGGATGCGGGATCTGAGCCCGAGGTTCACCAGTCATTCCTTCAGATCCGATAGATGCCGGTTGTACATTCTCAACAATGGCTACAGGACCAGCTCCCTGATTAGCTTCTGGGTTAGAAGGGGGAGTGTAACCTAGAGGAATCAGAACCCTCACCATTTCTGACATCTGCGTCCTTAACCCATTCACCTCTGCTTTTAAATCATTCACCTCTGCTCTTAGTTCTTCATTTGTTGCCATGTTCCTAGCTAGAGAACAAATCCAATTTGCCTTTCTCTGTCAACGGGGCACACGTCATAAGCACAAGAACGAATGACTGGACAAATGCATGCACCATTTTAGACTTGAATCAAAGGAAAGCAATTTTAACAAGGTAATTAAGTGATTACAAAATTGCCACCTTGTACAGAGGATTTAACCCAAAAGTCAAGTATGTACCAACGCGGGGAGAGTATACACTTTATGGGCGGATGGGGCGGGACTAGACTTGGACGGGAAACTGTGGTAAGGGAGTAAAACCAACAGACTCAAACAAGAGAAATTACTCATAGCATGCATGCTCACTAGAAGAATGCTTCACAGAGAGTTAACATCAGTTAAAAATTTGTTTTTTTCTTTGATACACTATTTCAGCCTTTTATCATGGAATAGATGAGATGCGATACTTTCTTTTTGAAAAACTGAGTGCCTTGGAACACCTTGAGTTTGCAAATAAATAGGAGTGAGCTTTTCTAGAAAGATTATTTTGTAAAAGCGTCTCGTCTCTCATCACAACCTTTTTTATTGAACGCAATGCATGGATGCAAACATGATGAAAAGGCAAGGAAAATGACCACTTGGGAAGTGGAATTGTTTTAAAAGATTTTTGAGTGTTTTTGATGCAAGATGAAAAATGAAATTCCTAGGCATGCAAGAATGATATTTTCAAATTGGTTTTTATTCTTTAGAGGCAAGACGAGATATGAAATGTCGATTCCCCCCCCCCCCCTTTTTGTAAAAATGATGACGTGAGGCAACCAATTGTCGTTACTCTGAGTAACTTGCATGAAACATTGAGTGGATCCTGACTCAATACTTCACGCAATATACTGAAATGCTTCGACATTTGGTTAACTCAAACTTATTCTCTTATTTGAAAACAAACCTCACTTGATAGGGTCAAAGTGCCCTAATATCATAGAGTAACATCCCAAATTTGTAGTGCACAAACAAATTTGAGATATTACCCTTCGTCATTCGAAGGTGCACTTTTACTCATTGAGCTTTTACATGAAGAGCTTTTCTATTTTTTCTTTGTTTAGAGAAGATGCATGCATTGGAAGCTTTTCATTTTTTTTCATTTTTAGTTTTGGAACATGATTTTGAAAATTATTTGGAGATGCAAATGATTTATTGGAAAAAAAAGGTTTTAGAAAAATGTGCTTGACGGGGTATGACCCGCTCCTACGTATCCCCATTGTAATGAGGAATCAAAGCTTACGTAGTTCTACTGTGTCTTTTTATTTTGAAATAATGCTTATGCATGAATGCCTCGTCTTGGATGAACTTGACGAGGATCTTTTTGCATGAATATAAATGAAGTGCTTATGCTATGCAGATGATAATTGTTTTTTGTTTTATCTTTATGTAATGAAAGGGAATGCAAGATGAATGGTTTTTTTCAAAATTGGAATTTTATGCAATGCAAATGATGCAATGATGCAGTGATGCAATGATGCAATGATGCTTCTTTTTTGTGTTTTTGCAGAAAGAGGATATTTACAGGTGGTGATTTGAAAATTTTCACACTATATGCCACCTCATATAGGCGTTTATTGAAAAGGAAAAGCATATCTTTTTTGATTTTCGAAAATTTTGAAGGAAAAATTGATTGAACTGAATGCAACAATGCAGCACACAATTTGGAAAGCCCTTGTGACCTAAAAAGGGGGTAGAACCTATGATCTAAGGCTCTTTAGGGATAATCTTCTCATGTAGCTCTATTCACACCCTCACAAAGGTCATCAGAGCCACAGTCCCTCTCATGAAAATCCCCGTAAATGCAGCAAACTGCTAGATACGAAGCATCATGAAAGAGCACAACTCTGATTGAAACTTTCGCGAGTAGCCAAACGGACAAAGGTCCTGATGGGCTCCCAATACTCGAATCCACTCATCCTAAGGTATCCTAACAGACCTGGGTTATGGTCTCTTTCTCTAATCATATAATCTCAAGGTACAAGTGTGTGTGTGTGTGTGCGAAGGGCATTTCCTTAAAAACTACCCCACCTGCAAATGAAAATCCAGAACAGTCCAGACAATAGCATATTGTCTACTCTAGGGTTCAATATCATTCAAATACAAACAAGCTTAGGGTGCCAACAACAATGCACTACTTGCTTAAGAAAGGGAGCTGAGAAGAGGGGAACATGATAAGAGAGGGAAAAATGCATGAATTTACCTTAAGAAAGGGAGCAAAGAAAAAGGGAACATGATATGATTGGGGAAATGCATGAGGGAACTAAGCATATAAGCAAAGAAGCAACCATCTATTACTTTAAACAAAAGCAAACATAGAAGGAGAAGAAGAAGAATGCACGGGAATGCAACATGAAAGTATGAAAAAGAAGAAAGTATAGAGGCAAAACAAGATATTCAAATCAATCACACAAATCACACACTTAATTAATTAGGCTTGACCCACTTTTAAAAAAATGTTTTTCTTTTTAGTCCCCAGTGAAGTCGCTAGCTGTTGCGCCCGAAAAAGTCTCCGAGGGAGAACTTTCCTCATTTACAACTTTTCAAAAATCAATGAAGCCGCCACCAATATTTATTAAGGAAAATATTAGGAAAACCTTTTTTGGAAAGCGATTGATCTTGCGAAACTAGAGAATAGGGTTCGGGGGTCGGTTACGCGCGGGGAAGGTGTTAGCACCCCACACGTCCTCTCTACTGAGAGGGAACCTTTAATTAAATGTGTGGTTTTAGTGTGTTGACTTGAAAATACTTAATTTTGCCTCTTTACTTCTTATTGAAAAATTCTTAATGAAAATCTTTATTTATTATGAAAAAAACGGGGAAAATGGGTTTTTAGAAAAAAAAAACGCTTGACGGGACATGGCCCGCTCCTACGTATCTCCCGGTGCGATGGAGAACTCAAAGCTACGTGGTTCTTCTTTGTCTTTTTGAAAAGTTTTTGTTTTTTATCTTTTTTAGTGAGTTTTTGAAATAGGACGAGCATTAGCGAATGATTAAACTAGAAGATGCTATGATGAATCACTACTAAATACTCAAAAAAGAGAGTTGTACCACTAGTCAAACGAACAAAGGTTCTGATGGACTATTGATAACAACTCGTTTTATCTTTTTTGAAAGTGATTTTCGAAAGAGATTGATTTGCACGATGATCAAACTAACAAAGGTTATGATGGATCATCGTTTATTATTCTTATGAGAAAAGGACATTGCCACTAATAGCTAAACGAACAAAGGCTCTGATGAGCTACTAGCAACAATGGGTTTGAAAATGATTCTTTTTTTTTTATGAAAATAACTCTTTTTCTTTGGTTAAATGCTAGATTTTTATTGCTGTGCTTGACGAGAACGTGTCTCGCTCCTACGTATCCCAAGTGGGAATCAAAGCTACGTAGTTCTAGGTAGCTTTAAAAAATGAAAATCTTTTTGATTAGGTTTTGGAAAATGAAGAGCATTCGTAATTATCGAACTAACAAAGGTTATGATGGATCATTACTAATAACTCTCTTTGAAAATGCCTTTTGAAAATGAAAGCTTTCATGATGATCAAACTAACAAAGGTTATGATGGATCACATCTAATAACTTGTTTTGATTCTTTGATGCTTAGGAAAATGCTTTTTGAAATTGAGAGCGTTCATGATAATCAAACTAACAAAGGTTATGATGGATTATCACTAGTAACTGGTTTTATGCTTATGAAAACACTCTTTTGAAATTGTGGCTTTCATGACCATCAAACTGACAAAGGTTATGATGGATCGTCACTAGTAACCGTTTTTATGCCAAGTTGTTAGAAGTGAAAACAATGAGTGCAAGAAAGTTTTTGTAGGTTCAAGCATAACACAATCATTGGAATCAAACTATTAAGCAACAACATTTGAATTCATTATCAAGGATTAAGCCTAAACTACACATATTAGATCACAACACATAGATAGGCAAAGAAGGAAGTTGGACTATGCATTTAGCAAAGAATGCAAGAATAGGTAAGATAGCACCTAAATGCACATCTAGTGGAAGATGTTAGGTAAGCACCATATTCGAACATTTTTACAAAACACAAGAGAGAAAAATCTGATGGCACATCTAGTGGAAGATGTAAGGGAGGAAATGAACCTATCTAAGCATTGATAATATTCTATGTGAGTAGACAAAGGAGTTGTAAGCACAAGTGAACTCAAAAGAGTAGCCTCAACTATGATCATTGGCAAGGCATAGGCAAGCAAATTATTTAGCAATCAAAGTATCAAAGGATGTTGAATCACTTTGGTCAATCCTCACACTTGAGCTAAGGTGCACAAGTGCACAAGTGTTAATCCTCTTGCCAATCATCAATCTAATTCTTAAGGCAAGTAATTAGGATCAAATCCAAACCCTACTTGGCGGTGAAGGAGTCATGAAGCCATTCAGAAGACTTAAAAGATTCCCATACTTGGCGGTGAAGGAGTCATGAAGCCATGGGGCCATTTTATTGCTTAGGTCTCGCAGACTTCTTAGGTTTGGTTGCTTGATTTTCAAATGTATGGTTTGCCTTAATGTTTGATCCATCTTGTCAAAAAGAAAACCTTACAATTCCCTAGCGGTCATAGAAATGCATGAAATGTTGATGTAAAAAAAGGAAATTTATGCCATGCAAAAAAAGGAAAAATTAAAAATGCATGAGGTATGCTAAAAATAATTTGCCAAGATAAAATAAATTCTTTTTTTTAGGAAGACCGGAAAAAATGTATCAGTGTTTGTTTGAATGCAGGGGTATGAGGCTCATTTGTGTCCTACGAGGGTTCCTTAGAGGATAGGTCTAGGGCTTGTCTGTTGAGTGAACCTTTGAAAGGGTAGCTCTAAAGAGTCCTACATAAGGCTCCTAGAGCCAACGACCCCAGATAAGAACACTGATCACAACGATAGGCAAGCTACTAGGAGTGCCAGCATTCTCAAGAGGGACCAAACTCTAGGTGAGACTTTCATGACCACCCAACAGGACGCACATCCAGTAGGCCATCACTACACAGTCTCGTTCTAACTTAGGTTATTCTCCAGTCCGGGTACTGGACTATTCTCACGTGTGTGCAAAAGTGTGATAGTGGAGTGTGTGAAGGAGAAAAATATCAATAATACCCCCAAAGCTGCAAAACAAACAAGGTTACCATCTAATTAGTTGTGTTAATTCTAAAAATGCTTTTTTACCCTTTTATTAAAATGAAAAAGACTTAATAAAATTATTTATTTTTTGTGCTTGACAGGAGTGGGCCCCTGCTCCTACGTATCTCCAGGTGCGATGGAGAAATCAAAGTTATGTAGCTCTTGGGTAGAAAAAGGTTTGTTGGTTGGTATTTTTTAATATAGGGGTTTTAGGATTATTGAGATGTACATCTCATCCGTCCTAGAACGATGACTAACCCGTCTGTACAATCGACTTTGTCCCCTATTTTATAAAAATTGGGTTTTTGGAGTTTGGAAATTGGTTTGATGTGTGTTGGTTTGATTTTATTGGAATAGGGATATTAGGACTCTTGAGCCGTACGGCTCATTCATCCTAGAACGCTGACTAACCCGACTGTACAGTCAACTTAATCCCTTATTCGTTTTTTGGAAAAAGGTTTATTAATTATTTTTTAGGGGTTCTAAGACTATTCAGCTGTACAGCTCATTCATCCTAGAACGCTGAATAACCCGACTGTACAGTCGACTTAGTCCCCTATTTATATTTTTGAAATCAAATATTTATTTATTTTGTGAAGTTTTTTTGTTGTTAAAGAATTGAGTAGAAAACTAAACAAGGTTGTAATAGTAAAATGGGGGTGAAGTCAACAGAATGGGGATGTATTATTAAAAGGGGAGTGTGTAAAGTAGCCCAGTGTTAGTTTTGCCAGCCCACGAATTTATGGGCTTTTCAGGGGGGGCGTATACAGGAAAATGAGAGGTGTAAGTAGTATTCTGAGTTAAAAAGGAAAGGACAAAAATAACCCTAGGTCTCCACACTATATAAGGCATTTTCGAAGGAACCCTAAACCTAATTTCCTTTCACTCCCTCTTACGGCGCCGTCCACAGCCCCAATCTCCCTCAACCCTAATTTCTTCATTCCCCCTTTCTTTCCGTCTCACCTCACGAATCTGTATGTAACATCCCTAAGTTTTAAAGATTCGATTTACGGAAATCATGAATGAGTTAATCATTTGAACGAGATAATTAGCCGCGACTCAAATGTGGGGTAGTCGAGAAAGCTATGCCGAGTGGGAAAACCGTAGGATTAAAACGGGTTTTAACACCAAAACCATGAATTAATGAGCCAAGGGCATTTTGGTCTTTTCCAACCAATTAAAACCCTAAGCCCATTTAAAACTTATTAACCCTCCATTCCTTTCATTCCCAGCTGAGCCATTTTATCACTTTCAGCAAAACAGAAAACTTGAGAAAAAAAAGAGGGAGAGAAAGAGAGAGTGGGGCGAAGGGGAGTGAGGAGAAGGAGTCATCATCACCATCTAACCTTCATGCATAAGCTCCAAGTGAGAAGAAATGGAGTTTTGAGCTCTAGGCTGTCTTGCATGTTCAGTAGGAGCTAAGGAGAGGGGGATTCAAAACCTATATTGTGGATTGGAAGCTGTTTTTGAGGTGGAACTATTGCTGGTTTGAATTGGGCTGAGTTGTGACTTCACGTAGTAGCGGTTTGAACTCTTTCGGGGATTGTTCGAGCGGCTTTGATCGATAGTTTCGAGTGAGGAAGCGATTTATCATGGGATTCGTCAAATCGGTGAGTTTTACTCACGATTAGGGCTTTGTTGTTATTCTGAAATTGTTGGCAAAATCTGTGCATCGCTTAAATTTGATTTTCGAAAGATTTTCGAGTCGAAAACCGTTTTTCGGAGAAACTAACATTTTTCGGTTTCTACAAAATATATGCATTCTATACGAATTTTGATTGAATGTTTGGACTGGATTTGCTGGATATATTATCTGTTTTGAGGATGGAATTTGATCGAAATTCGGATTGGACGCGAACGGAGAAGCGGAATGATAGAATCAGATTGAATTTCAGAAACAGAACAGGACTCACAGGTCGTGCGCCCCTGGGCACGAACCGTGCGCCCACTTCGCAGATGGCCATTTAATTTGGCACATCACACACGGGTCTTGCGCCACTAGGGCACGGACCGTGCGTGTGGTTCTGTTTCCGGGTGCAAATTTCTCATTTCGTCGCTCCTTGCGATTCCAAACCTCTTCTAATCTTCTTACCCACAAATTGTGATGATATTGCCCTAATAAAATCAATGTTTTGAGTGTGTTCAACTTGATTTTGAGAAAAGGGTTTTGAAGGTTATAATTGATCGAAAAACCGAAAAGTAGACCGCGTGTGAGTTCACGTTTTGAATGACAAACCTGGGTTATATGTCCAATTTTGTACTGTGATTATAACGCCAGATGACTTGTATATTATTCATCAAAACGGGTTATAGACAATGTTAGATATATATATATATATATATATATATATATATATATATATATATATATATATATATATATATTGAATATGAAAGTCGGCCCAATGCGGGTGAGATATATAGATTATATCAAGTTGGGTGACGACCCAACGAATAGCATACTAGGAAGGGAAGGTCATGCGCCCTCACCCTAGGCCCGGACAACGTTATGGAATGGACTAATGTGGGTTCATCGAGATTGTGGCTGTTGCACGGTCGATGGTTTGCTAAGTTAAGAACACGATTCACCGGGATTGTGGCTGTTGCACGGTCGGTGTTTCGATTTTTAAGCTTGTAACTGTATAGTAACTTACAAGGCTTAGAAACAAATAATTAGCGCATTAGATACCGGGATTGTGGCTGTTGCACGGTCGGTGTTTCGATTATTAAGCTTGTAATTGTATAATAACTTACAAGGCTTAGAAACAAACAATTAGCGCATTAGATACCGGGATTGTGGTTGTTGCACGGTCGGTAAATGGCTAAGTATATATTTGAGCAAGTAGTTTATAAACTTAACTATGTTGCAATGGTTTTATAAGTGAACCGAGTGATAGTGAGGGGGCACGGTAGAACCCACTGAGATATGTTATCTCACCCTATCATTATTGTGGTTTTTACAGAGAAACAAGGGAAGCGAAAGACAAGGCGACACGAGTAGGTGACGCGCTTACGGAGATGTAAGAAACTCGTAGTCTTGATGTTTTTCGATCGATCTTCTTTTATTGTCTCTGTTTTGGTTATGTAACTTATACTTGTTATGAGTTGTATGAACCCCTTTTATTTCACTGTTTATGGTATTGAACAATTGGGTATGTATTCCTTTTGAGTTGTGAAAACAGTGAACCTTTATGGAATTTAAGACGGATGACTCCGAGATATTATGTTATATTGTCGGAAAAAGTTTGTACGTTCAATATCTAAGCGGGGATTGTGTCCTCTTATTATTGCTAAGCTGTGCATTTCAATGTATCTACACGTTAGAAATATTGGGGTGTTACACTGTAAACCCATCCTCTCCTCTCTTCTTCACCCAAACTGCCGTCTAACCCAGATTTCTTGCTCTTCTTCTCGGTGCCGCACACACATACACCATGGGAGCGAGAGATTTTGAAGAGAGAGAAAGAAGAAGAAAGAATGGGAGTTCAGAGAGAGAGAGAAATGATTTCGTAGTGAGAGGGAGATGGGGAAAACGCGAAAAGGGAGAGGGTGAGAGTGAGTCGCGGCGGCGACCCACGCCAAGCTCCGGTGAAGACAACACTTGGCTGGCCGTTCCTTGGCCGGTGTGGAAGATGATGGCAACGAAAACAAACGGGTTTCAAAGGTGATGGCTACGATGGGAGAGGAGAACGAAAGGAAGACGATGGCGTAGTGGTCCACTGGCGGTTCACGACGGCGACGACGACGCGTTTTGCGGAGACGACCACTGTCACGGTGGTCGGAGTTGGTACGGTTCTAACCCCTTTTTTATTTCGTTTTTTTTACCCTCTCCTACTTCTGATTCTGTCCTCCTATGATATTATTCACTGTTTTTTCAACCTTTGCCTATATTTTTTAAGAACAGATCAACAAAAACTTAATTCTGTTACTAACCTATTTCGGTTTTAAACTGGATCTTTCAAATTCATTTTTCCTAGTGCTAATTTTGATTTTTTTAAGACTAGATGAACCCTAATTTTAACTAAAATCTATTGATTACTTTTTTTAGGACAGATTAACCAAACCCTAATTTATTTTAATTTTACGATCAATTTCGTTTTCCTGAAAAAGAAGATAGAAACCCTTATTTGTTGTTAAGGTCTCTACAAAACCCGTTCGTAATATGTTCCTAATCTAACTCTGTTCATGAGCCTAAAACATTTACAGGCCTAACCCTTTTCCCAATCCTAAACCCTAATTTTATTAACTATTTTACAAAAAAAAAACTACTCATACAGAAAACACAGATGGAGTATAGATCACTTAACAGGATATAAGAAAACAAACATGGTTGCAGTTGCTATCTCTACATGTTTTGTATTTTATTTCAATAATATTTAAAAACAATCACCAACCTGTATTCTAGCCTCAGAAATTCCCTTTGTTTGCTGCTGCCTGCTGCTACTACTGCTGCTTATTGTTCGTTGTTTCGTTTCTGGATTTTTAGGTGTTTGGATGATTAGGGTTTTAGTGTGAGACCCTAATCTTTTGCTCTGAATTTCTGTCCCCTTTTCTGTGTGAATCAAGCTTGTTTTTATAGGTAAATTTTAGGTTTAGAAAATTGAAAACTTGATTCTGACCTGATTTTATTTCCTATTCTGTCGATTTTGGGCTTGGGTTGGAGAAGGTGGGTGCTTAGTGAGCAAGAAAAGGAATTAGGGTTCAGCTGCTGCTTTTCTTTGGACTGAGGCGCCCCCTGTAACACCCCATTTCTACCCGGTGAAATAATGCAAAATCAGAGTTCATAAAAATCTTTTTCAACAAACAATGGAGTGCCACATTTGCTTCGTGGAAACAATAGACGGTTTAATTCGCTTTTTGAAAACAGATACATAGCGCTTTCAGATGAACCAGTAAAACGACACCTCAAAACAAGTCAAACTTCTTTTAACTACGCAGCGGAAATTCAAATGGTTCAACTAAACAATCGTGGCAAATATGCAAAGTTCATAACTCAAAATCCAACAGTAAACAACTTAAATAACATAAATAAACGTTCATCCCCTCAGGTGCTACGTATCAGAGCGACAACACCGACTCGATCAAATGAAGGTACAACGGCATTCATTCGAGGTTACTTGCACGTTACCAACATAGGGGTAACATTCAAACAGAAGGGGTGAGATATCGAACCATATAATGAATCATATGAAAGACAATATATATCAGGTCAGGACATCAGATCATCATTTCACAACAGTCAATATCATCATATCACAACGGTCAATATCATCATATCACAACGGTCAATATCATCGTATCACAATGGTCAAGTCATTACGTCACAACAGTCAAAATCATTTCAATCGCATAAATATGCAACATGAATGCAGAATGTGACTCGACTCAGGGCCACCGCCCTATAATGCATGTGGTACCATAAACCTGCCCGTAAATAGGGGCATCAACATCGCAACATCGTCGTCGTGGTTTGTCAATCCAGGCCATCGTGGTTTGAGCATAGCTCCATCGTAAAATATGCTATGCATGCGACGCTACGTAAATGCACAAACAAATAACAACGGTTACATAGCAACGCAACAACATCGGAAAGCAACATTGACCGTAGGCCTAGAACACATCACCTGCCAATGAATAGAGGCAAATTTGTCTTCGTACAACCTTCGTCGTCAACAATTTACAACTTAGCAATTTTCAACATTTTGGCAACATCACAATATTTTAGCAACTTTCAACATTTTGGCAACATCGCAATATTTTAGCAACTTTCAATGATAGCAAATGTAACACCCCGGTAATTTTTATCGAGTAAAAATACCCAAGTGTACCATCATAAAATAATCAGAGATATTTTTCCTGTTTTAGATATTGAACATAAATAAAAACAGCTCATAACCTAGAGTCCAATATCCAAATAACAAGAAATAGCGGAAACGATTTTACAACTTCTACTGATACAAGTTATACAATCGGAAATACAAAAAAACTCGAGGGAAAGACAATAACAATGAAAACTAAGTCTTCACCGTCTTCATAAGCACACCACCTAGCTGTGCTTCTTCACCTTTTCTTCTTCCCCTGCTCCTCTGTAAAAACCACAAAATATAAACAGTGAGATACAATCTCAGTGAGTTCTACCGAGACCCCTACTAACACTCGCGGTCCAGTTTTAAAACGTTTTTAAGGTTTGACACAACACCGACTGCAATCCACTTGCTAATCCCGGTGAATCATACAATAAGGCTTCGATCTAATAGGACACCGACTGCAATCCACTTGCTAATCCCGATGAACTAATATCCTAGGCCTTTCTACGTACCACCGACTGCAATCCACTTGCTAATCCCGGCGAACGCAGCACAAACTTTTGACACAACACCGACTGCAATCCACTTGCTAATCCCGGCGAACCCCTGACCAATAATAGTTTAACTATTGGCATCGGAGCCTAGGGTGGGGGATCATGACTTCCCCTCCTAGTATGTCAACATGGGTCGTCACCCAAACTCGATATAATATATATATCTATAATAATATGAACATTTAGTTCATTTACATTAAGACCTATAACTGAACATAACACCCGCATCGGGCCGTTCCCCATAGTCGATATAATACATATATCGTGAGTCGTAGACCGGTTTAGACAATAAATAATAATCGTCCCGTGTCAGTTATACAATACCACATCGGACTTATAGTCCGCTTTCTTTTCGATAAAAACATTAAGTCCACATTCGCTCTCGCATACTAACTCGACACTTTTCAACATAATTTTCAATATCAAGAACAGTTCATTTTGCCTTAAAAATAGAATATTCAGTTAGGCCTCTGAATAAGCTTTCCAACGCATCTTAGAACACCTCAATCGGGTTCCCGGATCAAAAGTTATCGCGAAACGAAAAACAGTGGTTGGTTGCTGAAAATCTGTCAATTGGCGCTGGAGTGCGCCTGGCGCGCAAGTGGCGCGCGAACTGGCAGCAAGTTCTGCCAAATTGCGCTGGAGTTGCGCCTGGGGCGCAAGTGGGGCGCGAAATGGCAGCAAGGGGGGTCTGTTAAGGCAGATTTTGGCGGTTTCGCGCGAAAACCGCGATTCCGCTCAATTCCGATTTTAGTTCCGATTAAAAACAGATTTGACAACCATAAAAACAGTTCCAATCAAAGTCACACAATCATTCAAGTCAATCAAAAACTCAATCAAAATGGATTGTATCAAAAACGGCATATTTTCCAATTAACGGTTTTTAAGTCAAAATCTTTCGAAATCAAATCACCAACAATTCCGTTTCAACACAACTCAACCCGAGACTCGCTCCGATTAATTCCTAACTCGAAACAGACAATATCCAGAAATATTCCAGTCCAGCGAAAGCGATAAAACAGTTAATTAATTAATTCGAAACATAAAATCCTAAACGTGAGTAGAACTCACCCTTGAAGCGTGAACCACGATCGAGCCGAATTCACCGAGTAGCCACACGAACATTCCCCGCTCCGGCGACATCCAATCCGCTTCCAAAGCTTTCCACTCGATCGCGAAACCTCATTTTGACCGAAATACCGATTTCCCCGAAATTCTTCACGGACACTATTCATCACCTTCCTCCTCTAACCTCCATGACACTATTCACACATAACCCCAAACATTTTGATTTTTCAACCTAACTCACCCAACTAGCTCCCAATCAACCAATCGAACTCTAATACTCGAGTAATCTACCTTGGGTTCGTTCCTAACTGAACTTAAACCTTCAAAACCAACCCAAAATCGGATTTTCCACAAAACCTTCAAAACACAAAAATGGCCAAGTGAGAGGGAGTGAGCTGATCGTCACGAAATTGGTACCAAATCGAAGAGGAAGTAGCGCTGAACATTTTTCGTGTTGGACGGAAGTCGTTTCGGTGAAGTCTCCCCTCTCCCTCTTCTCTTCTCCCTCACGCCATTCTCTTCCTTTCTCCCTTTCTCTCCTCTCTGTAACTCTCTCTCTCGTATTCTTTCTTTTCTTCCTTTCTTAATTCTTTTCTTTTCTTTAATTAATTCTCTCTTCTCTTCACTCACACACACACACACGTATACACATATATATTTATTAATATATAATTGTAACGCGGTCAAATTACCATATTGATCGAAATCTCCTATTTCGATTCCGAAACTTCCTTGATCCGTATTATCCGGTTAACGATCCGATGACGACCAATAATTAATTTTTGCACTTAATAGATTTACCAGTCAAGTACTAAATTAATTTAATTGGGTTAACACCCAAATAATTCTATTAATTATTTTGCGGATGTTACATTCTCCCCAACTTAAAAGAATTTTGTCCTCAAAATTTCGTCAAGTCTTTTATCCGACTAACCGAGAATCGACATTCTCAGAAAGGTCTTAAGTTGCTGAAAAACCATCTCGAACTAACGAAATGAGCGTAGGAACTCTTCCCAAGTGGGCACATCAATCTCCAAGTATGATCCACTACCACCTTGATACGAACTCTCTGGTCACGCATCTACACCAGAAACTCATCATTCGCCTACATAGGCCCGGCACCGCGTTTGAAAACACTTCCGAAACTTCATTCCAATTATCCTCGTTTACTCCCCAACTTTGATTAATCTAAATCAAAGGGTTTAATACAAGACACTTGATAGACATACTGGTTGAAAATGAGATCCACTATTTGGTACTCCACGGTAGAGGTAAGAACAAGCACGATTTCCTCGGAGGGTGTAAACGCGTTCTCAACAAATCTTATAAAATCCATAACAGTTCTCGTACACATTGACAAATGTGACGAAAAAGTCACTTGTGAAACTTCTTGACTCGCCCCCCAAGATTTCGAGATAATACTTCTCGAAGGAAGATGAAGTGAGGATTTACTAGAAACGTTTATCTTAAACGAAGAAATAAACCACGGGGACATCAAATAAATTAAATGTAATGAAAATCACCTCAGTTGTTCTCCAAACAACTATCAAACAGAACTCAGAGCTCCTTTCCGAATTAGTCAATAGCGTTGAGAGCTTCCCCTCAACCTAAGTAATCCTCCAAGGATTTTTCCTCCTCAATCATATTCTATTAGCCTCTTGATTCGTTCCCAAAATTAACTTTAGCATGCGGGTTTTCACAAGATGATTTTTCAAAATTATCACACCGCACGCCAAGCTTCACTTCGGAAACTCCAGTCCCTTGCAGCAGGTCCATCAATTAATCCTTTGGTGCTTATTCGCAATGTGAAAACAGTCAGCAGTTACCCCACTTACATATTCGTATTCACGTTCGACTTGTCGAACGGAATCTTGTAAGACAATCTTATTGTTAACCTTCACCAAGGAGAGGTTAACAAACCAACACCTTGCCACTAATACATCTGCTTTATATTCTGTACACCCTGGAACAGAATATAAACTTCGGTGTGCTTCCTCTAACACTTGCCTTTTATTGTTCTCATCATCGGCCGCACAGATTCTACCGTTGAAACAACTGACTCCATCACTATCCACAGCAACAATAGCGACAACGGCAGCAGCAACAATGGCAACAACGGCAACAGCAACAGCAACACTGCAACAACTGCAACAATGGCAACAACGGCAACAGCAACACTGGCAACAACGGCAACAGCAACAGCAACACTGCAACAACAGCAACAATGGCAACAACGGCAACAGCAACACAGCAACAGCAGCACAGCAACACAGTAACAGCAGCCCAGCAACAGCAACACAGCAATTGCAACACAGCAACAGCAGCACAGCAACAGCAGCAGCAATAGAGCACAGCCACAGCAGCAGCAACACAGCACAGCGACACAGCACAGCAACACAGCACAGCAACAATAGCAACACAGCACAGCAACAGCAGCAGCAACAGAGTGTGGCGCCTAGGGACAGGGCGCCAACACCGGCAACACAGAAAATAGGATGTGGCGCCTAGGGACAGGGCGCCAACACCAACAGCACAGAAATAGGGTGTGGCGCCTAGGGACAGGGCGCCAACACCAGCAGCAACAAAATAGAGCATGGCGCCTAGGGATAGGGCTCCATCATCCATAAGCAGCAAAACACCAAGCACAGGGCGCCTAGGGCGCCAATTCAGCAACAACAACAGGAACTGGGCGCCTAGGGCGCCAGTTTCAGCAACAACAACATGGTCTGGGCGCCTAGGGCGCCAACTTCAGCAACATCAACAGGCACTGGGCGCCTAGGGCGCCAACTTTAGCAACATCAACAGGCACTGGGCGCCTAGGGCGCCAACTTCAACAACATCAACAGGCACTGGGCGCCAACTTCAGCAACAGGGATCAACACTGGGCGCCTAGGGCGCCTTTCTCAGCAACACAGAAATAACACTGGGCGCCTAGGGTGCCACTCTCAGCAACACAGAAACAATACCTGGCGCCTAGGGCGCCACTTTCAGCATCATCAAAAACAGCATTGGGCGCCTAGGGCGCCACTTCCAGCAACATCAAAAACAGCATTGGGCGCCTAGGGCGCCACTTCCAGCAACATCAAAACAGCATTGGGTGCCTAGGGCGCCACTTTCAGCATATCAATTCGAATTCTCATGATCATGGCAAAATACAAGAATAATCCTTGGGCATGGGAATATCAATCACACAAACATAATTATTCAACGGGCATCCAATACATATGTGATCATACATATGACAATCATCAAACCCTAACCCCCACATAAAGTAATTCATATATCCCATTATAAGGCTTGAATCCCACCCTTACCTTAGCCTTAGAAGATCACGAACCCTAGCCTCCTCTCTCCTCTTGGCGTCGTTTTCCCCCTCTTCTCTCCTCTTGGCCGTCGCTCTCTCTCCCTCTTCTCTTCTCTCTAATTCTATTTTTTTGTTTCTTCTAAATGAGCCAAAGCCCTAGAACACTCTTATTTATACTTATTTAATTTTATGGGCTTTTCTATAGCTTATGCGAATTACATCATGGGCCTCGCTTAACACTTCTCATTTTACTACTCCCAACCCTAACAATAGGCCCACCTATACTAGCATTATTATTATTTTATTATTTTTCTACCAATCAAATTCCCAAACAATTCAATTAAATAATTAATTAATTTTCGGGCGTTACACCCCCTTTTTTGTTTTTTTTTTCTATTTTTATGTATTTTCAGATTTTATGTTTTTTTTTGTATTTTTGGACTTTTTGTATATATTAATATTGTAATATTTTTTAATTCTGATTTTATTTTATTATTATTCTTTTTATGGCTTTTTAATCAAAAGGGCTAAATTAGGTCCAAAATACCGGACACAGGCCCATTCATTAAAACTGGCCCAAAAGTTAGATGTAGGCCCAAATAGGCAAACGACCCAAAACATTAGACATAAGCCCGCTTATTAAAAACTGGTTCAAAATATAAAGCGTAAGCCCAATTAGACAAGCTAACAAAATCAGGCCCAAAAGGTTGGACATAGGCCCAATTGGAAAAACCACTAAAAATCTAGCCCAAAATGTTGGACATAGGCCCAATTGGACAATCCGGTCCAAAATAAAACAAAACAGCGCTCGAAATGCCATGGACTTGTGACACGGGGGCTAAAACAATTGCGATAAAAAGATCGGACAAAATTCGGGTATAACAAAGCCGTTCTCTGGATTTCCTAAAAAGAAAGAAGGAGAAGCTAACACCATCACCGGATCCAGAAAGTCTCCCTATAATAATCCAGTGCAAACCGTCCAATTCCCAACACAAACACTACCTACAACCCCTACCCAAAACAACCAAGGCTATAGACCACAAAACTACCCCAACAGAAAGCCCGTCCAGTTTGACCCAATCCCTATGTCATATTCTGACCTTTTTCACCACTTGATAAGCCATAACTTAATCACTCCTCGCCCAATGAGACAGATTCAACCCCCTTTTCCTAGAGGTTTTGACCCAAACGTCACCTGCGAATTCCATTCAGGGACAGCTGGCCATTCCATAGAAAACTGTAAGGCATTGGAGTATGTGGTCCAAGATTTTATTGCCTCCGAGTGGTTGAATTTTAAAGAAGATGGTCCGAACATGGCAACTAATCCTCTACCAGGTAATGGGAGGCCCTCCGTCAATGCAGTTGAGGATTTTGAAGGGCAGTCCCTAATTAGAAAGGTGGAAGACATCCTGACACCTCTGTAAGTAATTCGTGTTGGGTTGTGGCGCTTTAGGATCATTGAGGAAAAATGCATTAGGAAAGGATTCATGCAATGACCTTCATTGTGTCGGGAAGTGTGAGGCGTTCAAACGGGTCCTTCAAGACTCGTTAGACCGACATGTGATACAGGTGGGTTCTCTAAAGAAAGAAGGGAATATATCAACTATTCAGTCAAGCACTAACAAGAATGCAGATACCCGAAAGTCGCTGGAGATCCGCTACAACAAGGACTCAAACATGGCCCTTGCTAGACCCAAGGCAATAACCATTCAGGTGCCGTTTCCTTTCCCCTTTAAGGATGCCAATGCGGTCCCGTGGAATTACAATGTGAAGGTTCGAAGCACTCCTGATGTCATTAACATCTCAGGAAATAGTGGGATGACTCAAAGTAGACGCATCTACACTCTTGATATACTTGGTGGTGGAAAATCAAATGAAGAAGAAAGAGCCCGTAAAGGCAAAAGCAAAGAACAGGAGCTTACAGAAGGAAACATGGGCAAAAGGACGCTATCTGAACAAGAAGCTGGTAAATTTTTGAAGCTTATGAGACAAAGTGAGTATAAGGTGGTTGATCAGTTGAATCAGACCCCTGCCAAGATATCTCTGCTGTCATTGTTGCTCAGCTCCGAAGCCCATCGTGTAGCATTGATGAAGGTATTGAATGAGGCCCATGTCATACACGATATCACAGTTGGCCAGCTTGATGGGATTGTTGGAAACCCTGGTCGCAAGTAATTACCTCACCTTCACTGATGATGAGATTCCAACCGAAGGGAGAGGGCACAACAAAGCCTTGCACATCTCCGTAAAATGTGGAGAATACTCACTGGCTCGGGTTCTTATTGACAATGGATCATCCTTGAATGTATTGTCCAGATCAACCATGGAAAAATTAGATGCGGATTGTTCTTAAATGAGACCCAGCTCTACATTAGTCAGAGCATTTGACGGATCAAAGCGGGAAGTCATCGAAGAAATGGAGTTACCTGTACAGGTAGGTCCAAAATTCTTCGTGGTGGCCTTCCAGGTAATAGATATTACTCCATCCTACAGTTGTGGCTGTCCCCTCCTCTCTACACCAAAAGCTCAAATTCATAGTGAACAACAAGTTGGTAGTTGTTTTCAGAGAAGAAGAGATGCTAGTAAATAGGTCGTCTTCTACTCGGTGCATTGAGGCTGCCGAGAAATCTTTTGAGACCGCCTTTCAAGCATTAGAGATTGCAAATACCACTTTTGCGGGGGAGGGAATCCCATTACCAAAGCCTAAACTATCCAAGGCTGCTATGATGGTTACTAAAGTCGTGGTAGGCAAAGCTTACCAAGATGGAAGCGGCTTGGGGAAGACTGAACAAGGGATCCTGACATCAATACGGTTACATGAGAACAAAGATAGACGTGGGATAGGGTATCAGCCTGATCGCACTGACAAAGGAAGAATCGCTGAAGAAAAGAATGAGCAAAGGTTGGCCAAACTCGAGGGCAGAGAGCCAAATATGAAGAAGATTATCATCTGCGACATCAAGCAAAGCATTCAGAGTGCGGGAATGCTGAATCCCAACCAGATTGCAGTAGTTGAAGACGATCTAAATGCTGAAGATGGCGTCATCAGTCTTGTACGCCCTTGTCCTGCAAATGAAAGGCTCAAGAATTGGGAGATTGTCGATTTTCCTGTAGTTTTTGGTTCAAAGTAATTTTCTGTAATGCAATCCTATGGCTCTGCCCAAGGCCTCAGGACATTTCATTAGGGCACGCATGTTTCCTTTCAGTATCAGTATCAATGAAATATTATTTTGAATTCTCCAATAAATTTCAGTTTTCCTTTTTCTTTTTTCGTTTGCTTTTTCTTTTCTTTTATTCGTTTTTCATTCCATCAATTTTCGCTAATGCAGATCAAAAAAAATCAACTTTGAAAATAACAACTCCGGTAACTAATACTGTAACTTTGATCACCCTATTAATCAAACTGAGGAAGATGTTGAAGATAATTGGGAAACTCCTCCAGAGTTAATGAGAATGATGGAACAAGAAGATAAAGTAATCCAGCCCCACGAGGAATCTACTGAAATGATTAACTTGGGCACAGAAGAAGATAAAAAAGAGGTTAGAATTGGCACTACAATGAAAGATAGTGAGCGAGAGAAATTGGTTCGGCTCCTGTTTGAGTATGTCGACGTCTTTGCATGGACATACCAAGACATGCCCGGACTAGACACTAACATAGTCGAACACAAATTACCAGTAAAGCCCGAATGCCCGCCAGTGAAGCAGAAGCTAAGAAGGATGAAGCCAGACATGTCACTAAAAATTAGAGATGAGGTCAAGAAGCAATTCGATGCGGGGTTCTTAGCGGTGGCAAAATACCCTCAATGGGTAGCCAATATTGTCCCAGTTCCAAAGAAAGATGGGAAGGTTCGGATGTGTGTCGATTATCGGGATTTAAACAGAGACAGCCCTAATAAAGGGTGACTGGGAAACCAGAGACTCCAAATTGATCCCCTATCGCGATCACATCCAAAAGATGATTGAACGGTTCGATGAGATCACTTTCCATCATCTCCCTCGTGAAGAAAATCACTTGACTGACGCCTTAGCGACTTTATCATCAATGTTCAATATCAATAACAACAAGAGTCTGACATTCATCATAATTCAAAATCGTGAGCTACCGGCACATCGTTGTATGGCAATTGAAGAAGAGTCTGATAGTAAACCTTGGTATTACGATATCAAGCGCTATATCACAAGCAGAGAATACTCTTCCGGTGCCTCAGAAAATGATAGGAGAACACTAAGGAGATTATCAATGGGTTTCTTCCTAAATGGAGAGGTGCTTTACAAGAGAAATCATGACACGGTCCTCCTCAGATGTGTAGCAAAAGAAGAAGCAAAAAGAATTATGAAAGATGTCCACGAGGGTTCATTCGGAACTCATTCTAATGGGCACACCATGGCAAGAAAAATTCTGAGGGCTGGCAACTACTGGATGTCAATGGAGGCCGACTGCTTTAGTTATGTGAGGAAATGCCACAGGTGTCAAGTCTACGGCGATAACATCCATGTGCCACCCACTTCTTTGAATGTCTTAACAGCACCATGGCCATTCTCAATGTGGGGAATGGATGTCATTGGTCCCATCGAACTTAAGGCATCAAATGGGCATCGCTTCATTCTTGTCGCTATCGACTATTTCACCAAATGGGTTGAGGCCGCTTCATACGCCAGTTGATCAGCGGTCGTACGCGGGTCAAAATAATTAAAAAGGAATAAGAATTTAGTACAAGGTGAAAAACCTTGGTCGTCTCACAAAGATCTCTAATACTAAGATTGCTAGAATCGGGAACAAAATTAACAATAAAATAAGGGGGGTTTGTTTATGAAGAAAACGATTTGTGTTGGGGGTTTTATCAAATTAAAGAGACAATCAAGTAATTCGAATAATCAAAAATTACGAAACAGAATTGCATACAAACAAGCGTCATACACAACTGAAACGCGTTTTGCAATAAAAACAGAACGATTACTAAGCAGAAAAACGAACTGAGAAGATTGCATACATTCAAAACTAAAATCGAAATTGATAGAGATGGAACTAAGGAAATTAAAATGAAATTGTATTAAAACATTAGATACCGAACATCAAAATCCGTAAACGGCAGCCTTTCCCCGATGAATCAACTTGGGAGTTTAGGCTTCCATGGAGGTTAGACCACAAAAGTTTTGTAAAGTGAATGATAATGCATAAGATAGATAAAACGGCTGCTGACCAGCCAAATCTATAAGACTAAAATGAAATACCTAATCCCTAAATGGGCTATTGGATAAAAGCCCGTTAACAAATTAATATTCGGCCCAAAACCCGTTTTACACAGTACTGCTTCGGTAATTCGCAGTTTTAACCTTCACGAATTCAGAGATGGATTTCGAGCTCAACAGGAGAATTGTAGCTCTATTCCTTAGCTTTCCAACGCATGCTCTCACGCCTCAATCGGATAACCACAGCCAACGTTATGACCTACGGAGTAGATAGGGGTCAATATGCAATAAAAACAAGAATTAATCAAGAAATTACTTGATAGGCCGCAAGTGCACGGTCTTGTCGCGTAATAAAAGAGTTATCGATCCACAGGGAGAGCCTAGGTGATTACCAATTTAATTTTCCAAAGTTGATTAACTGAAAAGAAAGTCTTTTTAGAAAGAAGGAATGTTTTTGTTGATGTTTTAAAGATAAAAAAAGACTTGGGGTATTAGTTCACTACAACAGAATAGATTAAAAAGAGCGCCAAATGAGGAGCGCTTTTTATGTAGAGCGCTCCTTATTTCTAACACGGAAGCCAAATGAGGAGCGCTTTTGTATTGAGCGCTCCCTATAACTTGAAGAAAACTCAATGAGGAGCGCTTTTTTACTGAGCGCTCCCTATGTCTTACGCGTCCTCCACAATGAGTAGCGCTTCGTGGTTTAAGCGCTCCCTATGTCTAACGCGTCCTCCACAATAAGTAGCGCCTTGTTTTGCGAGCGCTCCCTATGTCTAAAATATAATTTCATCGTTTTTTCCCCCTTTCCTCCTTATTTTTCCTCCTTCCCGTTGAAACCTAATTTCATTGTTCTCGTCACGCGCCTCCCTTCCCTGTTCACTCACTCTCATCGCCTCCCCTTCGCCGCCGTTAACAGCGCTGTCGACCAAGCAACGACGCCTCCCTCCCCAGTTCACTCGTTCTCGTTTGCTGCTACGGTTTCTCGTTGAACGTCGCGCGCCTCCCTCCTCTGTTCGCTCACCCTCATCGCCTCCTCTTCGCTGCCGTCAACAGCGTCGTCGACCAAGCCAACGACGCCTCCCTCCTCAGTTCCCTCACTCTGTCTTGTTTGCTGCTTCTGTTTCTCCTTGAACAACGCAGCAAGCCAACGACGCCCCTTGCCGCACCTTCGCGCCTAGCTCGTCCTCCCTTGCTGTCTCATAAGTTACTCTTAGCTTTCACATTATTTTGGTAATTTTTCTTTTATTTTCACAGTGCAACTGTAATGTGTGCAAACTGCAAGGTGGTTTTTGTGATTGAGGGCTGGGGATGTTAGCCTTCTTCACCATTTTCTGGTTTTAAAAACATTTTACTAGGCATTGTTTTTGTTTGTTGTGATTGGGGGATATGAGTTTATAGTAAATATGCAATATAATATCTATTTCTGTCATGTTTGCATTACAAAATCGTGTACTGCAGTGTTTTTTATATTAATATGTATCGTACATCAGATGAGAAGCTAGGCCGAGATGCTCACCAAATTGAGAAGCTAAATTACTTATTTTAAAAGTTTTCATAATTGGTGTATTTGTGTGCTTTGTATTGATAGAATGTTTTTTTTGCTTGGATATTGGTATATAAAAGTTGAAATTAGTATTTGAATTTAGTATATATCTAAGTATTTGAATTTTGATACATGTTTGTTCATATTAGGAAGTTCTCTTAGACGATAATATTGGTTAGGCTAAAGTGCTCCCGGGGTCCCTTATCTTTATTTAAAGTAACGATTTGGTCCTTTATCTTTTTTTTGTCCCAAATCAGTCCTTTATGTTTTAAATTTTTGACACATAAATCCTTTTCTGTCCAAAATCAGTCCTTTATGTTTCAAATTTTTAACACATAAATCCTTTTTTTTGACACATAAATCAGCACTGTTAACGGAAAAGGATTTATGTGTCAAAAATTTGAAAGATAAAGGACTTATTTGGGACAAAAAAAACATAAAGGACTAATTCGTTACTTTAAATAAAGATAAGGGACCCCGGGAGCACTTTAGCCTATTGGTTAAATATGGATCGAAAGTGGATGTCTGCAAATCGTTTTTCGAAGGAATATGTCGATGGAGTAGAATATTTTGTTAACTTTGCTATTCTACGATTGGGAACTTCTATGAATATCAAATGTCCATGTTTACAGTGTTGTTATGTAAACTCAGTTACCGCAGTTGAGCTTGCAGGACATTTAAGGGCCTACGGGATCGATAAAAGTTATACTTGTTGGACAATGCACGGTGAGGATTAAAGATGTTGTGGTATTTTCCTATAATTCCTAGATTTAGGCGCATGTACCGTAATTCAGAAGATGCAAAACACTTAACTTGGCATGAGGATTAAAGGATTAAAGATGGCTTGCTACGACATCCGGCGGATTCTCCGCAATGGAAAAAAATTGATATTGATTATCCTGATTTCGGGGAGGAACCAAGAAACCTTCGACTTGCATTGTCTGCTGATGGATTTAACCCAAACGGTATACAGAGTAGCTCTCACAGTACATGGCCCGTGATTTTGGCGGTTTATAACTTACCTCCATGGCTTTGTATGAAACGCAAGTATATGATGTTGTCTTTGTTAATTTCTGGGCCCAAACAACCGGGAAATGATATTGATGTATACTTGGCTCCTTTGATTGAAGACTTGAAGCTAATGTGGGAGACTGGCGTAGAGGTGTATGATGGGTTCAGAAAAGAGAGTTTCACCCTAAGGGCTATGATTTTTGGCACAATTAATGACTTTCCAGCATATGGCAATTTATCTGGTTACAGTAACAAAGGTCAGTGTGCCTGCCCTATATGTGAAGATAATACAGATTGGATGTGGTTGGAACATGGTAAGAAGAATATCTACCTTGGTCATCGTAGATTTTTGCTTCCAACTCATCAGTATCGACTGTGGAGAAAGGCATTCAATGGGAATTCAGAAACCCGTAAAGCCCCCCCACCTTTGACAGGTGAACAACTTTTTGAAAAGGTGAAAGATTTGAACATTAAATTTGGGAAGCCTTTTGCAGGAGAGCTTGCCAAACGAGGGTGGAAGAAAAAGTCGATTTTCTTTGAGTTGCCATACTGGAAGTAATTACATGTAAGGCATTTCATTGATGTGATGCATGTTGAAAAAAATGTCTTCGAAAGTGTCATTGGTACCTTACTCAATATGCCCGGAAAGACTAAAGATACCATCGATGCAAGGTTGGACTTAGTTAGTATGGGGTTGAGACCCGAATTGGGTCCGATAAAGAAGGGTACACGTACATATCTACCTCCGGCAGCTTATACTCTATCTAAGAAGGAGAAAATCATCTTTTGTAAGTTTCTTCATGAGTTAAAGTTCCAGAGGGGTACTCTTCAAATGTTACAAACCTTGTATCGATGAAAGACCTCAAGTTGAAGTCTCTAAAGTCCCATGATTGTCATGTTCTCATGGAGAATTTGTTACCCATTGGTATACGATCCATTTTGCCCAACAAAGTGCGTCAGGCCATAACTAATCTTTGTTTCTTATTTAAGGCGATTTGTAGTAGAGTGATTGACCCTGGAAAGTTGCCAGCGTTGCAAAGATCAATTACTGTCACATTATGTGAACTTGAGATGTTTTTCCCACCTTCATTCTTTGACATAATGATTCATCTAATAGTTCATCTGGTTAGAGAGACACAATTGTGTGGCCCATGTTACATGAGATGGATGTACCCTTTTGAACGTTACATGAAAATATTAAAAGGATATGTTAAAAACCGATCACAACCTGAGGGTTGTATTGCTGAGCGCTACATAGTCGAAGAAGCTATTGAGTTCTGCACCGACTATCTATCTAGTGTTGAATATTCTGTGGGGCTACCAAGAGAACGTCACACAAGAAGCGTTTGTAAAGGAATGACAGGAAGCAAACTAGTGATGGTCTCAAGGAGGATTCTGGAGCAAGCACACTTATATGTTCTGCACAATGACAGTGAGGTTGATTCATATGTTGCAACGCATATGGACATGCTTAAGAGTGATTACCCAAGTAAAGGTGAAGTTTGGCTAAGAAAAGAACACAATAGGAGTTTCATAGTGTGGCTAAGAAATCACACTTCTTTAGAGTTTGCTTCGAATCCTACCTTGATTTCTGATAGATTGAGATGGTTAGCAAAAGGTCCAAATATACATGTTTTCTCTTTCACCAGCTATTTACAAAACGGGTACACATTCTATACAAAAAACCAAGATGATCAGAGTAAAATGCAAAATAGTGGGGTGACTCTTGTAGCTCAATCTATGCATACATCAAGTGCCAAAGACAAAAATCCCATTTATGCGAATATGTCATACTTTGGAGTCATTGAACAAATATGGGAGTTGGATTACAATATTTTTCGTGAGCCTGTGTTCCAATGTAAGTGGGTTGACAATAATAATGGTGTACAGATGGATGAGTCGGGGTTCATGCGAGTGAATTTCAACAAGTCAGGGTATAAAGATGAGCCTTTTATTTTAGCCTCGCAAGCTCAACAAGTGTTTTATGTCACTGATCCAGTTGATATCAATTGGTCCATTGTTCTATTGATGTTTTTATTGTTGTTATTATTATTATTATTATTTTAATTTGTATGCATTTTTATTAAAGGTATTTGTACTATGAGATATTGGTCCCAACGGAACAAACACAAAGATATGTGTTCATATGCCCTGAGACTACTTTTCTACTTAACATCCCTCTGGATAAAACAATGGCACAAGACTATATAGACAAGTGCAAGGAACAAATGGAAAGAAACAAGGTAGAAGTGAAAGCCAATATCGATCGACGCTTGGCGCTATCGCATGAATTAAACTGTGACTCTTTGTTTTTGGCACCCATAAACTTAGGGTGAGTGATTTAATCTATATCAGTAGTATATAATATGTATTTGTGAAATAATCCTTGTTATTAATTTGATTATTCAAAAATTTTATAGGAATCATTGAATATTGTTGGTGATTGATCCCAAAAAAGACCTGATTTGCTATTTGGATTCACTGCTGGGACATTACAACAACTACCCCAAGTTGGTGGGAGTATTTAATAGGTTTGTTATTAGATCCTTCGCATATTTCATATTTTAGTTTATCTATGTATTTCGATTAATATAGTTATATATATATATATATATATATGATGTTGTTTCAGTGCTTTAGCAACTTATTGGGGATTGCGTAATGTCAGGACTTCGTACAGAAAATCAACATCTTCTACAAAATGGAAAGCAATAAGAGTAAGTTTATAATTAATATTCTTATGCATATGTTATTTAATTAAATTTAATAACTAATGTTTTGTTTCATAGGGTCCCAAACAATCAAATGGCGATGATTGCGGGTACCATGTAATAAAATTTATGAAGGATATCATCACTCGCCAACAAATGACAATCCCAAACAATGTATGTAATTTGATAATTTGTTTTTTAACAAGTAATTAAATATTTAATTGATATTTAACTAATTTTAAGTTTATTTTCTTTTTTCAGTATTTTCCTGAATATGTGTCTGGAGCTCCAATGTCTGATGAGGAAATCACCGAGGTCAGAGGAGAGTGGTGTCGTCATGTTATCAATTTGATTCATGCAAATCGAAATTGATGTAAATGTTATAGTACCTCATTGGATATGTTGTAAATTTTGTTGATATTTTGGTACATGAGCATTTTGTTGAATTTTGGTACTTGACATCCCTTCTTTATAGAATTTGGTTTGAAACATATGTTGGAAAGATATCTGTATGCTGGAAAACTGGTTGCTGGTTGCAGGGAAGCTGAGAATTGGTAATTGGTAATACTGGCAATAGAAGAAACAAGCAAAACTTTATTTGAAAAAAACTTAGGAATAGGGAGCGCTTTAAGAGAATAAGCGCTACTTATTTGAAACAAAATTAGGAATAGGGAGCGCTTTAATTACATAAGCGCTACTTATTTAAAATGAATGAGGAGCGCTTCTTAAATAAAGCGCTACTGATATTCCTCAGCGCATTAGGCATGAGGAGCGCTTTGTATAAAAAGCGCTACTCATGCGTAATTTTCAGGAGCGCTTCCTGAGCGCTACCAAAGAGAAACAGCCAAGAGTAGCGTTAACATCAGTAGCTCCCGAAAGCGCTACTTATGGGCACAAAAAAGCGCTACTTATTAAGAAATCTGTTGTAGTGGTTTCATCGAAATGATAAGGTTTCCGTTATTAATCCTTTCGACTATTTTCCAGTTTAAAGAACGATATATTTCTTAAGACAATGCGACGGTTGTAGCAAGAGTTTCCTTTCGGAATACAAACGCGTGTTCTAAACTAATTATCACGCCTATTTTCATGGTTGATTATTATTAGAACCCATTAAGCAAAGACCTTTTTGTGTCTCAATAAAACCAAAACTATTTTCATGTGTTGATTTTATTGTCTAATTTCATAGATCCAACAACCACACTTCCCCTTTCGGTACATCGTGTGGTGTTTTGAAATAATAATGAAAAGTGATGAAATTAGATTTAAAAATACAAAGCGATTAAGGTGGAGAATAGTCTCGGGAATTAATTAGTAGGAAGCTATCATTTGATGGTTGACAAAAACCCCAAGGCTAAGAAAGTCTACTCACTCATGATCATTGTAGACAAAAGAGGAGAAGAGGAAGATTGCATATTTGTAAATTGCAAGAATTTGTAAAGAAAGCGATAAGTTGCGGAATGTGTAAATTGCAAGAATTGTAAAGAAAGCGATAAGTTGCGGAATGTGTAAATGAGTTAGGAATTAGATGTTAGAATGGCAAGAAAATAAATGTTAGGATTTGAGAAAATTGCAAAATTATAAATAGCGGAATTGTAAATGACAAGAAAGTAAATTGCTTAAAAAGTAAATTGCAAGGAATTTAAATGACTTGGAAAATAAAAGAGCAAGAAAGTAAAGGGGGGAGAAAGTAAAAGAGCGAGAAAGTAAAAGGGCAAGAAAGTAAAAGAGTGAGAAAGTAAAAGGGCAAGAAAGTAAAAGAGCAAGAATTAAAAGAGCAAGAAAGTAAATAAGCAAGAAAGTAAAAGAGCAAGAATTAAAAGGGCAAGAAAGTAAATAAGCAAGAATTAAAAGGGCAAGAAAGTAAATAAGCAAGAATTAAAAGAGCAAGAATTAAAAGGGAAAGAAAGTAAATAAGCAAGAATTAAAAAGAACATGAAGAGTAAATTGAAGTCATAAATCTTAGAGAGTTTTTGAGAGTGATTTTCTCACAAAATTCAAGTGTCCTTACAAGTGAGTGAGGATCAAGGTCCTATTTATAGGAAAATATGAGGGAAGGGGCAAAATGGTCAATTCAAGTTTTGGCAAAGATAGCCATCAACTAGTGGACAAAGCAAGTTGGCAAAGATAGCCATCAACAAGTGGACAAAGCACTTTGAGTCGAGGGGCAAAATGGTCAAAAAGAAGTGAAAAATCAAGTTGGCAAAGATGGCCACAAACAAGTGGCCGCAGCCAAAATTGACTGCTTTTTGGCGCCCTTGGCGCCCTTGTCCTGCGCCAGTTTGCGCTGCTGCTGCTCCTTGGCGCCCTTGGCGCCCTGTTGTCAGTGTTGTTCCTTGGCGCCCTGTTGCCAGTGTTGCTCCTTGGCGCCCTGTTGCCAGTGTTGCTCCTTGGCGCCCTGCAGAGTGCCTAGTGCTGTCTCAAAAATTGTTCTTCCTCAAATATTTTCTTTATTTTAGCTCATATTTTCTCTTTTGCTTCAAAATAAAACCTGAAAATAAAAAGTAAACATTTGTAGTAAAATAGCTCAAAAATATAATTAAAATACCAAATAAACCTAATAAAAATAACTATTAAAAAGACTCTAAAAATAGACTTATCATTACTATATTGCTCAAATAAGACCCAAAATCTAGAAATGCGCTAAGACTTAATCATTAGACACAGAACACAATCAAAAATACCAAGTGCAAAGCTATAAAGAGTGCATTAAAATGCACTGATCAAATTACCCACACTTAAGCTTTTGCACTCCGGGCAAAACACACAAAACAAGACACAAAAACAATACATGAATTTCCAATGAACCTGTTCTGGACTGGACCAAGAGGTCCATTTAGCAATTCCAAGAGGTGCATTTAGCAATGGATATGGATTGGCCCAATCACTTTGGCCCATATCCACAACTTACAAGCCCAATCACGCTTGGACGGTTAAGATCAATTCCGCTGATCCGACGATCCACAAACGGGCACGATTTCCTATAAATACCGGCTCGCATAGTCATTTACGAGGTACACACTCTTCCCTTGCAAATTCACTAGCTTATTCTCATACTGACTTGAGGGTTGGAGTGGCTTTGCAGGTACCCCCCCCCCCCCCCCCGGGGCGCTCACTGACCTCCTGCCAGGGCAGCAAGAGACCTTACCAACAGCAGCCGACCACAATACTGCTAGGTACAGAACATTGGCGACCACAGTGGGAGATATCTATCTTTCACATCATCATTACTCAAACTTTTCTCTTGCTACTCCACGGCACCTAGAGGAAGACCCCGGATTCAAAGCGTTGCCATACACGCACCCCGACCAGAGGTTACTCCTGAGGGAAACGTCGCCAGCCTACCTGACGAGGGCACCAGTTAGCCTGCCCAACCCTCGAATGTGAGTCAGCTTCTGGATCTCCTGGCCGATCGCACTCAAGCTATGTTGCAGCAGGAAGCTCGCCTGAGAGAGATTGAAAGGCGTGTGGCTTCCCTACTTGTGCAGCTTCCACCGAGCTGGGGAAAACAGGTGCATCGGTCTCCCCCTCGAAGGGCATCTCGTCCATCGTTCTCCCCCAAGGCGGAGGCACGTACATCGCTCTCTCCCTCTGCGGCGCGGGCATGGAGGATCTGGCTCACCTCCAAGGACCCCTCCATCCCCTTCAGATGATACCTATCAGCCTCACGACTCCCATTCCAGGACCTCCTCACGTGCATCTCCTAATTCTCGTGAGAGGCCAAGGGACAGGGTCAATACCCACCAGAGGCATCACCGAGGATCACCATCGAGGAGATCCCCCGACCGGTGCAGGTATCGAGAAACAGACTATGAAGATATCTCCCCTCGCAACTCAATGAGGTTTTTCCGATGAAGGACCCTTCACTCGAAGGGTGGATGAATGCCAAATCCCAAGGGCCTTGGAGAAGTTGCCAGCCCTCGAGATGTATGATGGAACCGGAGATCCAGACCGCCATCTGGCACACTTCACCCTGATGATGCGCTATAGAGGCGCCAGGGAGCCTGTTCACTGCAAAAAAAATTCCCCCTCACTCTCGAAAATTCCGCACTAGAGTGGTTTCAAGAGTTAAAACCAAACTCCATCTCCTCATGGAGGCAGCTGGCAAGAATGTTCTCAGCTCGTTTCACCGCCTCACGGTTGAAACCCAAATCTGAAGAAGTGCTAAGGGTCGTCAGACAGCATGACGATGAGACACTAAGAGAATACATTGAGCGTTTCAACATGGAGGCCTCGTGTGTTCGAAATTTGGAAGACAGGCAGAGGTTATTTTGGATGAAAGACGGATTAAGAAAGGGAAGTCTTTTCCAGATGGATGTAGGTATCAACAAACCTAGGAACTTGGGCGAGTTCCTTCAAAGGTCTCAGAAGTACATGGATTACGAAGAGGACGATATGGCTTACCGCGAGGCAGCCAAGATCGGGGGCGACGGGGAAGACGCCCGGGAAGTCCGCCAGCGAAAGGTAACAGAAGGCGGGCATCGCGAGGCGCGCCCCCGCAAATTCTCGGAGCTTACCCCCCTCATCACGTCTCGGGCCAAGATCCTGGCCGAATGTGCTAACATTGAGTTCAAAAACATCAAGAGACCAGAGCCTTTGGTACTAAAAGATGGCCAGAAGCCCTCGAAGAAATGGTGTTGCTATCATCGAAGCGGAGACCACGATACCAATGGATGCTGTGCTCTCAGAGACGAAATCAAGGAAATGATTCAGAGAGGGAAACTGCCGCAGTACGTGAAAAAGGAGGAAGAACCAAATAGCTCGCGCAAAAGAGCCCGATCCTCCGGAAGAAGATCTAGATCCCCTAGGAAGGGGAAGGCCCCAGTCGGTGAAGGGGTCAAACACGACGACAGCAAATCTTCCGAGAAAGAAGACACCCGTAAATCCAAAGGAAAGCCAGTGGCCATGGTGATTCACGGAAGCAACCCCCTTAATGATTGGGGATCAAACAAGTCGATGAAAAGGAAGTGGAAGGAAATCTTGAGCATGGCATCAACCTCAGCCCCTATGAAGGGATCAACCAGACCACCCTAATCCTTTGACGATAAGGATCTGCTTGATGGAAAACCGAACAAAACACGTCCCATTACTCATCACTGCCATCATGGCCAACATTGAGGTAAGAAGAATCCTGGTCGACCAAGGAAGCGCAGTGGACATCATTTTCAATGACTTGCTGCAAGTGTTGAACATATCCCCCGATGACCTGACTCCATACCGAGGAGGGGATCTAACAGGTTTCAACGGGTCAAAAACCAATCGCTGGGCCACTTGGAGTTGATGGTCACGTATGGAGACCTCGATGGTGAACCACCTTTGTTCAGAACTGTCAAGCCAGCCTTCCTAGTCCTCCCATGTAATTCGGTCTACCAATGCATCATTGGGAGACCCCACACTGGGCAAGCTGGAGGCAGTAACATCAACGGTTCACCTTAAAATGAAGTTCTACAGCCTGGAAAGTAAGGTGGTAACTCTCCAGGCGGACCTGGGTGCGGCACGCAAGTGTTTTTATATGAGCATGAAGGATGAAAGAGAGACTGCTGGAGTGAGAGTCCCAGACAGTGGATTCGGGAAAGAAGCTGAGATTAATTTGGCAGATTGGGATGCCAGAGGTGATTCAGATAGTGAGGAAGAGGAAGATGATTCCACCCTTACTAAGGAGCCTAAAAAGCGTTTGAAGAGGTTCAAGCCAGATGAAGAGTGTTCTGACCTCCTTGAGGAGGTTAAAGAGAAACTCACCATCCACCCAAGGGAGAATGGGGACCTGTTTCTCTGATCTGTAGCGGATGGGCCAGGGATACCACCCGAGGTAGCCTGCCACCATCTGACTGTCGATCCTAATACCTAGAACGCTGTTAAACTAAATAAGTTGGTTGTATGAGCTTTGCTTTCGTGTCAAAACAATGTAGTAGCGTGGACTGATAACACGCATGAAAGAATGAATGAAATTTTACTGTTTATGATTCAAAAATATCATTTGAGCAATATTTACTATTACTTGCAGAATAGAAAGCCAGGTCCTAACACTAGCGGCAGGGGACCAGGCAACTATGCAAAAGCCTGACGGTAAAAAGGGGGGCAAGAGATCGATGCTGCGATCGTTTGCACTTCCCTACAAACCGAGGCATGAAGCGACTTTAAACGTGTCGCAACCTCTGATGGGCGAGTTAAATTCAGATCGATTCTGATGAACTGCCTCTAGAGTCCCACGAGGTGCGAAGCGACTTTAAACATGTCGCAACCTCTGATGGCCGAGTTAAAATCAAATCGATTCTGATAAACTGCCCCCTGAGTCCCACGAGGTGCGAAGCGACTTTAAACGGGTCGCAACCTCTGATGGGCGAGTTAAATTCAGATCGATTCTGATAAACTGCCCCCAGAGTCCCACGAGGTGCGAAGCGACTTTAAACGTGTCGCAACCTCTGATGGGCGTGTTAAATTCAGATCGATTCTGATGAACTACCCCCAGAGTAAACATTGCCACGACATTGAAGTCAACCCCGTCGGGGTGGAAATGTAATATAAAAATCACCCTGGAGACAGCAAGGCTCCATTAAGCAAGATACATAACGAAATTCAACAAGGCAAAGAAAATTACACAATCAAAGCAACTGAACTGAGAGAAATAATCAGGGGGCAACGACATCGAAGTCAACCCCGTTGGAGTGGTATTTGACAATCCTCCCGTCCCGAACCTCATGATCAAATTGAAAGACGCTCGACCCTAGAACGGCTTCCGGATACAGACACTGAACATGGCTAATCGCCTTGTCATAGGTGGCATACGAAAAATCTACAGCATGCCCGGCCACCATATGCACCTTCTTCTCAGCCTCATCCCTCTCTGTTTCTTCATACTATCCAATTCGGATCTAAGCTCCTCCACTTTCTTCTTGTACTCATCCCTCTCAGTATAGGCCACCTCTCGGTCCTTCTGAAGTGGTGAGCAGTCTCTTTGGCCCGGCGGTCAGATTCCAGCGCTCCATGCAGATCCACCTGAAGCTGGTTTTTATCCGAGATAAGCCGATCCCTCTCCTCGGTCAACCCTACATAAAGAGAAAAACAACACAACATGGTTAAAGACTCCAACCTACAAGACATCTCAAAGGCTTCAAGAAATAACTCTAAAGTATTACCTGAATGAGATCCGCACCCCTTCTCAGCTCCCCACTTCGCATACAGACTCTCCCCAGCCTTGACCATGCACATGGCAAGCTCGAAAGGGTGCTCCAGGAGGTGATCACGCTCATCAGTAGTGAAGCTAATTTCACCCTCGTCTGTGCTTTCAAGAGAGGGACGCCTAACAGAAGAAAGGCAGACAGCAGGAGGAGAACGCTGGGCACTGCTCTTCCTGCGCTTGGACTTACTTTGAACCCCCAGGGTAGTAGAGTCGATTGGAACTATGGAACCCCCCAGGGAGATCTTTAACAGCCCGACTTGGCGCTCCCAGGCTTAGGCGAGATCCCATAAAGGTACGGGCAGGAGCCGATACTGCGGGAACGGAACTGTTTGCCTCACTAGGTTCGACACCTAAAGGCTTCTTCCTCCTGGCCAAAGAAGCCAATTCGTTGAAGGAAAGCGGAGCGGCCATCTTGTCTGCAAAACAACAATGAAACAAATCAGCAACATAATCGAAGAGTTAAACGAAGGAGAAGATAAAGGCACGCTAAAACCAAACAAGCAACCTAAGAGCTCAACAGCTTCAGGAATCGTTGAAGCCTTTGATAGCTCACTGCACAAAATCTTTTGTGGCGTAATGGGCAAATGACTGACGATTCTCTTAAGAATACTTAAAGTCCTCAGCTCGGACTCTGATAACTCAGACAGGAGGACGCGATAAGACCGAGAAACACGATCAGCATCAACATTACACCACCCAAGGTGAAACTAATCCTGAACCAAACACCCTTGTTCATCAAAGAAACCGAAGCTGTCCATAGCCTTCTGACTAGAGGGGACGAGGTAAAAATACTTAAACCTCCAATCATGCTGATTATCCGAATACACTTCAAAGAAAGCATAGCTTGCCCGACATTTCAAGCATGCAAACTCATAACGAGTGATGCCACCCGAAGAATCTCGATGACGCTGCACCTCGAAAATAGCCATGAAGACCCTCAAGTTGCATTTCCTCTGTAAAACTCTCATCACCAACTCGAAGCACTTCACAAAGCACCATGAATTTGGGTGGAGCTGAGAAGGAGCTATCTGAAGATGGTTCAAAACTTCCAGCTGAAAGGGTGTAAAGAAAGGGGAAACCCGTACTTTGTAAATCACACTATGGAACATCATGAATTTCCTACCATCAGGAATTCTGCACACCCTATCATGGGGGTCAACCACCTCAACCCGCCAATCGCCTCCCAGTGCGTCTTGCAGGCAGTGGGGAGGCTCTTTCCCTGGAAGGTAGAAACTCCTGGTGGAACAAACATCACGAGCAACCCAGTCATAATTTAAACCACCGATCTCCACCACTTTATACTCAAATGGCAGATCATCATCAGAAGAGGTAACGATAAAGCCAGGGACGCCTGCTTCCTCCGAAGGCACGATATCATCATCTACCGCAGACGGCCCTCCCTCTACAGAACAATCGGGCTGCCTCATGGTAGAGGTGGGACCAGGGTACACCCCATTCGTCCGGACTGTCTCTTTCGTCCTCGCCATCTCTCAACCTGCGGGACAGGGGGCAGAACAAGCAGTTACGACATCTAGTCTTCAAGTTCACAAGGTTGCAAGACTAATAATAATGATGTTAATAACAGTGATTCTACTTCATCAGTCAAGGACTCAAGTTAACAATCAATTTCACAAGTGCTAAACTTTCCTTAAAGTACATGTTCGCATGTTCTTTATACCTGAGTAATGTGAGCGCGGTCCTCTACAAACTCTCTTGTTCCCTTCTTAACGTGAGTGTGGCGATGAAGCTCATCTACATGTGGCTTCCGCCCCATCTTCTTGGCCTATAATTAATAACTTAAGTTCGTAAATGGTAAATTATTATATTGACATAAGGAAAATATAAGTTTAAGAATATACCATTCTCTCTGAATGCTGCAACATAGAGATAGAACCTCCAGTGTGCAAGCTTCCACCTTTTTGTGATGCCCCGTTCTTCTTATTCTGCTCACACTTAGCTTTGAATTTTGGAACATTCCAGATGTGATTTCTTAGGTGATTATAGACTTGATCCCCCATCCAAAGAGCCGATCCCTCCCCATGCGGACACGTCTGAGCATATCAGGGAGTCGGAGAGAAGCCTTCGTATGAAAAAGATCCCGAACGGCGGCTTCCTGAGACTTACGCCATGCAACTTTTTTCTGCATTGTGAAAACATTTACAAAACAAATGTTACATCAAATCAAATAACTTAACAAATTCTAAAATCGTTCATCCTCATTAAGCTCTAACCAACTTAAAATGAACACTTACTCTAAAATCGTTAAAAAATGATGTGTTAAAATGAACACTTACTTTAAAATCGTTAAAAAAATGGTTTCGCTCATCCTCGTTAAGCTCTAACCAACTAGACCATGGGTAGTGGTATAACTCGCGAATAGTTAGTCGGATAGCATTTGCAGCTGACCTTGAAGGAAGAAACCTACGAAGTTAAAACAGTTGAAACGATTAAAACCCATTATATATATGACAAAACAATCAATCAAACAAAGTTATAAAAAACTTTACATACCCTCCATTCTCAACACGGATGACAACTCGTCCCGTCGCGTAAAATAATCTCATCATCATCGGGTATCACATCATCACCCCCCCTCAACATCAGGTATCACATCATCACCCCCCTCAACATCATGCATCTGATCATCATCAGGTATCACATCATCTCCAAGTGAAAGTGGCTCTGTCGGTGATGGCAAAGGGATCGGAGTAGGCATAGCATCTGGTGAAGGGGTAGGAGTAGGTATCCCACAAAAGCCTGGTACCAGAATCATGCGATATGGAGGACTCTGTGATGGTGGAGGCGTCACTCGTGCAGATGAAGTACTACCATGTACATCTCGGGGAGATGGAGTAGGTGAAGGAGTAACTCGCGGCGACAAACTAGATCCAATATGTAAGGACCTAACTCCAGAGGTCTGCTGTAAGGACCTAACTCCAAAGGTCTGTTGTGGCCTATCTAAGGACCTAACTCCAGAGGTCTGCTGTGGCGTCTGTGTTGGAGGACTCTGCAATGGTATCACTCTACCTGCATGTGTTGGGCGTGTCTGTGTAGGGGTAGATGTCGTAGGCATCTCTGAATAGTCGCCTATGTCCTCGACGCATATCACCCTCGTTTTCTTACGACGAGGGACAACTTTAGACTTCCCCTTACCTCCACTTGATGTCATGCTGGCGTAGAGGAAATTAAACATAAACACAAACACAAAAAATTTAAAAACATAAACTTTACTTTTAAAACACAAACACAAACATCAATTACAAAGCGGTTCAAGTTGTTTGGATACATCCATTCACACACAAGATTGTGACACAAACATGAATTAAAAGCAGTTCAAGTTGTTTGGATACATCAATTCACACAATTCAAACACAAACACATTATATATATATATATATATATATATATCTAATCTTCTGGCCATTCATCATCTTCATCTTCTTCATCGTCTTCATCTTCTACATCAACTGGAACCTCATGTGAGTCATCTCCTTCCAAGTTGTTTGGATCCACTTCTTCACCATTGCTTTCCAAATCACATAAGTTAGAAATCAGTTCAACTTCATTAACTTCATTTATAGGTGACATATCATCTGTCTGATAGGCAACATCTTCCACTGGCTTATCTGTTTCAATGCGACTCCTTGGCTTTGTCTTGATTGCCACACACCAACCTCGCTTGTCTCTTCGAGTTGATGGATAAGGAACATAGTGCACTTGTCTCACATTCTCTGCCATTATAAATGGATCAAACGCTGGATATCTTTTGTCCATTCGTATGTCCACTCTATTATACTTTGGATCCATTTTGGTGCCTATAGCTGACGGATCAAACCAGTCACAGTAAAACAACACTACAGTTTTAGCGTAGTCTAACGCACTGAACTCTAGTTCATAAATGTGTTGGATTACACCGTAATAATCAGCTTCACCTCCTTCATTGACCCCTTTTACATAAACTCCGCTGTTAATTGTTGCTTTGTTTTTCGTCCATGAGTGGGTATGAAACTTGTAGCTGTTGCACCCCGAAAAATCCCCCGGTTTGGGTTTCTCAATGTACAACGTGGAAAAATTTTTGGAGCCGCCACCAATATTTTAATTTTAAGACCAAAACATTGAAAAAAGTCTTTTGGACAAGGCGGATGGTCTTTTGAAAACTACAGATATAGGTTCGGGGGTCGATTACGTGCGAGGAAGGTGTTAGCACCGCGCATGTCCTTTCTACCGGAAGGGAACCTCTAATTAAATGTGTGGTTTTAACGTTTGATTTGAAAAATATCTAGATTTGCCTATTTATTTCTTGTTCGAAGATGAATGGGAAAACTTAACAAAAATTTTATTTTTGGCGAGAAAGGGAAAAAAAGGGTTTTTCAGAAAAAGTGTTTGACAGGACATGGCCCGCTCCTACGTATCTCCCGGTGCGATGGAGAATTCAAAGCTACGTAGTTCTTGGTTCTTTTGAAAATAATTGTTGTTTTTTTATCTTTTTTTTGGTGAGTTTTTGAAATAGGACGAGCATTAGTGAATGATTAAACTAGCAGAGGCTATGATGAATCACTACTAAATACTCAAGAAAGAGAGTTGTACCGCTAGTCGAACGAACAAAGGTTCTGATGGACTATTGATAACAACTCGTTTTATTATCTTTTTTTTTAAAGTGATTTTCGAAAGAGGTTGGTTTGCACGATGATCAAACTAACAAAGGTTATGATGGATCACCGTTTATTATTCTTATGAGAAAAAGGACATCGCCACTAATAGCTAAACGAACAAAGGCTCTGATGAGCTACTAGCAACAATGGGTTTGAAAATGATTCCTTTTGTTTGTTTTATGGTTGCGAAAAAGGATTTTTATTCGTTGCGCTTGACGAGAACGTGGCTCGCTCCTACGTATCCCAAATGGGAATCAAAGCAACGTAGTTCTAATAAAATTGTTTTTTTGAAGGGGTTTGAAAGGGGAAGAGCTTTCGTAACGATCAAGCAAGCAAAAGCTTTGAGTGATCATTACTAATAACTCTTGATGGCGTTCATGACAATCAAACAAGCCAAGGCTTTGAGTGATAGTCACTAATAACTCGTATTAATTGGAGAAGAGTTCGAAAGATTTTTGGAAAAAAAGGGGTGAAGGTGCTATTAATGATTGATTGCAAAAGTTCAAGCACATTCGATAATCACGAAATCATGCATATGTTGAATATTTAATCAAGATTAAACATGCCAGTATGATCAAAAGACCCACTTATCAGGGATGCAAGGTAAAGTTCTCAAAGCAAGTGTGTGTGTGTGTGTAGGGAGGAGTGTATTTACCCTAATGACTCTATGCTACAACAGGCATGTAGACTTACGTCTTCATTAGGAGGTCATACACATGGATGGAATGGCATATTGAATTGAGACATTTAAAATGCATAAAAAACGAGCAGGCAATTGATCATAGGCATAGAATGATTTTAATTAAACTAAGGAACAGATGAGCAACGATTTCTCAAAGAGGGGCAATTTTGGCACGGATCACAATAATTAAATATTAACAAATGTAAAGACTGAAATACCTCTAATGAAGGCAGGTATTACAACTTTGACGAACGCAACCCCAACTAACTCTTGCAGAAGATCAGCTCAGACGGACCAGCGGAACGAATAGAGCAAAAATAAAGCGTAGAAGAGTTTTTTTCTAAAGAGGGATTTCGCAAAAAAAAATGGGTTTCTGGAAGTGAGATTTGCGAAAATTGTCTTCTCTGATCTCGTGAAAAAAATGTCTGAAGAGTGACTTGAGGCTGCCTATTTATAGGCTTTAGGAAAGCGTAGATCTGAAAAACATTTATTGCAAAGATGAATCGATTGTTTGATGAAGTGTAACAAGTGTGTAATCGATTCCTTGCCTTTGAAAAATCACATGAATCGATTCCAAGCTTTAGTTAAATGAGAGGGGAATCGATACTTTACTCTTTGGAAAACATGGGAATCGATTCTTTGCTCTTTGAAAACAAGTAGGAATCGATTTTCAGGACCTCTATCATAGGTGAAAATCGATTCTTCACTTAGTTGAAACAAGTAGGAATCGATTTTCAGGACCTCTATCATAGGTGAAAATCGATTCTTCACTTAGTTGAAACAATTAGGAATCAATTCATGGCCTATGGGATGGCTTGACAATCGATTTCAAGGCCTATGGAATATACTATAAATCGATTCTTAGCCTTTGGTATACAATAGAAATTGATTCTTGCTTTCCACAAAATTGTTTTTTTAGGTCTCTGCCATGCATGCATAAAATATTTTCCAAAACCCTAATTTCCCAAAAAGTGTATTCTAACCCTAAAAATGATTTCAAAAACTTTGGAATGGTTTCTAGGACCCAAAATGCAATGCATAACTTATTATATCTTTTTTTGTGTGGAAAATTAGGGTTTGGACCTAAGCCGGACAAAATTGGGGTATGACAGTAGCCATTCACGAAAAATATGTGATACTCTTTCACTTTTGTAGAGGGACCATCAGATAAGTTTCTCAAGTGTTGATTGATTGGAGTTGGTTCCTCGAAATAAACCTACGTACGTGACATACAAACAAGTTATTTCGTGAGGAACACATGATTAAGGTTGAGGAACAAGTAATTCAACACTTACTTTTTCTTGAAACCATATTGGAAAATTTTCATATATATGAGCAGATGCCTGATCATCTCTTACATCTTCAGACAACAAGAATGACCTGATCAAATTAGATGATAGTATTAAATGAGCTGACAGATATGAACAATTAATTGAAAGAAAATATTGATATACGTACTCAATGTATGGTTTAACTTAAGTGCAATTGTTCAACACATGAACATGAGCTGACTTATACTCCGCATCTGTTAACCAATGAATCGACTCCTTCCCAGAATGGCGACCAGATTGGCCAAAAACCGATAACATTAATGAGTGTCTAACACAATCATTTTGCATTTCATTCCTTTTATTTCTCAACGTGAAGTTGGTGAAATAATGTGAGCAAAAGTGGGTTATTTCGCGGTGTAGGTATGATGCACAAATCGATCCTTCAACCCTCGCCTTGTTTTTCACCGATCGTTTAGAATCACCCATGAATCTATAAAACAACTTGATTAGGTGGAAAATTATACTGACCTCAAATGGAAAAAAATGAATTAGCTCTCAAAATGATACCTTTCAAATGGATACATCCACCTGTACTGAACTGGCCCACCAAGTCTTGCTTCATATGCTAGATGAACGGGGATATGATCCATAGAATCAAAGAAACCGGGTGGAAATACTCTCTCCATCTTTCATAGAATGAATGAAATGTTCTGTTCCATCCTAACAAGGTCAACATCTCTTAAAGACGCAGAACACAAATCCTTAAAAAGTTGACTCACTTCAGTTAGCAGATTTAGAACATGCGCCGGTAAAGAACTAAACTCAATAGGGAGTAAACATTCCATAAATACATGACAATCATGGCTTTTCATCCCAATCATTCTTCTCTTTTTCACATCAACACATCTTGCCAAATTAGAAGAATATCCATCTGGGAATTTCAGTTCTTTTATACACTGATAAACTGAATTTGTTTGCTCGATAGTTAATGAGTAACATGCTTTGGGTTTGAGCATATTTCCATTAGCTTGTGGCTTCAAATTTAAGTCCTTTCGATTGCAGTAAAGAGCAACGTCCAATCTCGCCTTATCATTGTCCTTTGTTTTGCCCGTTATGTTCATCAGTGTGTTAAATATGTTGTCAAAAAAATTCTTCTCTATGTGCATCACATCAAGATTGTGCCTCAATAAATTATCTTTCCAATATGGGAGATCCCAAAAGATACTCCTCTTTGTCCAATTATGCACTTGTCCATATCCATCAAATCGAGAAACAAGGGGATCATCTGTGATTTTGGGCAAATCTCTAATTCTATCCCAAACCTGGCCTGGATTCAACTGAGGAGGCGGCTCATCATTTTCAACTTCCTTCTTCTTAAATGCATTCTTGTTTCTTCTAAATGCATTATCATGTGGCAAAAACCTACGATGCGAGTCAAACCAAGAACTCTTACCCCCGTGTTTCAAGGTAAATGCCTTTGTATGCTCCATACAATGTGGACATGCTAATTTACCATGAGTTTGTCAACCAGACAACATGCCATAAGCAGGGAAGTCATTAATGGTCCACATCAAAGCGGCTCTCATCATAAAATTCTCCTTCTGTGCGTAATCGTAAGTCGAGACACCATCCCACAACCTCTTCAAATCATCAATTAGTGGTTCTAAATAAATGTCAATGCCTGCTTTTGGATTTTCTGGGCCAGGTATCAGACAAGTCAAAAGCATGTAAGGTTTAGTCATACACATCTCAGGGGGAAGGTTGTACGGGGTAACAATAACGGGCCAGCAAGAATATGGGGAAGCCGATGCTTGGGTATATGGCGTAAAACCATCGGAGCATAACCCAAGCCGTACGTTGCGTGGATCCTCTGCAAACTTAGGTTGTACCCGATCAAAGTGTTTCCATGCTTCCCCATCAGACGGATGACGCAGCACACCGGGACATTTATTCTCAAAATGCCACGTCATTTTCCCTGCAGTGTACTCGGATGCAAACATTCTCTGCAACCTTGGAATTATTGGCAAGTAGAACATTGACTTCACCGGAACTGGTTTATTCTTACTACTAGTCCACCTTTTGCGAGTATGATACCTCGGCGCATTACAAAATTTGCATTCAAGTAGCGCAGCATCCTTTTTCCCAAACTCATTGTCATAATACAACATGTGACCTTTCGGACAGCAATCGATCCTTCTAGCTTCCAATCCCAACTTAGAAACCAATTCTTCTTAGCCTCGTAAAAATTCTTTGGCAAATTTTCATTCATAGGTGTCACGCCTGACATCATGTCACATATCAAGTCCATTCCCACCTTAGATGTATTACTCAACGATTTGAGAGCTAAAAGCTTCGCACAAATCGATAACTTTGAGTATGATGACCCTTCAAACAATGGTTCGTTTGCATCTAACAACAGATTATAGAATCTCTGTGCTTGCTCATTCAGAAGCTCGTCCATGTTATCATATTGCTCCTCCTCGAATGACACATTCACCCCAAGACCGTCACAAACCATATTCTGCATCAAGTTGATTTGTTCACCACATCCTATCTCCGCGGAATTACTAGCAGCACCCATGCAATTTTCGCCAACCAATGAGACGACATCAAGCCCTTTCTCACCATTACTCGTCCAAATCCAATAATTAGGCCTAAACCCAACTTTCTTCAAGTGATCAATGACCTCTGTTGGATTCCTAATCTTTCCACATTTGCATTTGACGCACGGACATCGAATCCCCCCTTCAACTCGAAATTGTTCTTGTGTCATTGCAAAAAGAATAAAATCCCACACGCCATCTATAAAAGATTGTTTCAAACCCGCTCTTTTTGGAAACAACTTATCATACATCCAAAGGCGGTGCGCAGGAGGAAATTCCATTCTGCACATTTAAAATTGTCAATATATAAGAGAGATGGATGTCCATAGAGAGAGAGAGAGAGAGAGAGAGAGAGAGAGAGAGAGAGAGAGAGAGAGAGAGCAAGATAAGAATGTAAACGATGGATGCCCATCGAGAGAGAGAGTGAAAAGCTAAAATGCTAAAATAAAAACAAAATCAACCACTTCTAGCACTTAAATCTTTTGAGTTAGGCTAATCTATATATGCCGTTGGGACTGAAGTATATATGCGGTTGGGACTGCTAGCTAATCTTTTGAGTTGGGCTTAATCCCAAATCCTAACAACTACTATTATTTTTTCTTTGTGCAATAATTAATATAGGGTAAAATATGTTTTTAGTCCCTACAAAATCGGCTCCTTTTAAGTTTAGTCCCTACATTAACGAAATAGGCGTTTTGGTCCTCATCTTATTTTTCCGTTTTCAATTTTAGTCCCTCATGACTTTTAATAGTGCTTCAAAACTTTTAATAGCGCTTATAAAAGGTCAAAAAAGCGCTATTAAAGGTGTTGAAGCGCTATTAAAAGTCACGAGGGACTAAAATTGAAAACGGCAAAATAAGATGAGGACCAAAACGCCTATTTCGTTAATGTAAGGACTAAACTTAGAAGGAGCCTATTTTGTAGGGACTAAAAACATATTTAACCCATTAATATATCACTATTATTTTCACACTATATAGATATGAAGGCACAAATAATGAAAACTTTTGCTTCTTGCTTTCTCCCTTTTAGCCATTAATTATTTGCAAAAAATCTGGAAGAATATTAGAGGTGACTTTGCTATCACAGTACTATGGTAACAACTAACAAGTAATTAACAAACCATTTTCTGATGGTGATATCTAAATTGATAGGAATTAAAGCAATTAATTATCTTTGTAATTAAACCCCTAACCTGAAGAAAAAAAGTTTGCTCCAATCCCGTGGAAAGAAGACAAATAGGATAAGATGATGATATTATTGATGGAAATAAAAAGTACAGCAAAATGATGGATCCTCAACAAATTGATTACCACCCAAAATAACAGAAGTGAAAGTGTAAATATTGAGAACTCGTGCACAACAAAAAGGGAAAAAATAAATAATAAAAAGCACAACTACAAAACAAAGATGTTTCACACGTAAGAATTGGTTTTACTTGAGAAATAATCTTCACATAATTTATGTTTCATTGTTACTCTTAACCATGCATTATTACAAAGACGAAAAGTTTTACCAAGAAAACATCAAAATCCACAGCACTACCCACTAAAAAATGCAAGACAGGCTGTAATTATGAGATAATTTATTTTTTTTTTCATCTAAAATTAGTAGATCACAGGTGCATAGGAAATAGTAGATCAATTGAATGGTCCCTCACCTGAAGCACCACAAGGAGACAGCAAATTTATGGGATCTGGCCAATGTAGAAAGGAGCAAATTTATGCTTCTTCCAAAAGCCGGAAAGGTCCAATGTTAGGCCGAAGGAGACAGCAATATAATGGAGCTTCTCAGGGCGCCTTTCACGCAGATGTACAAGCAAATGAGGAAGATCTGTTCTAGGTTTTATATTTTCCTCAAGTAGTGAAACCGGAATTCATAGTAGTATCATTGAAAAGTGAAAGCACATATCAGAAAGATAAACATAAAGTGATATACTATAGGCTGTAGCATTAATAACTGAGAATATATACATCCAGATGCCAATAAGAGATAGTAAATGATGCTTACAAAAGAGAATTAGTACTTAAATAGATAAACCTTAACCGCTTTAGAAAACTAACTCTGTCGTGCAAACTCTCTATAGCTTTATCATTATCATGCTCATTTATTTCAGGTGAGGTAGAAGAAGAAGCCTTTATACCACCTTCCTCCAGACTATCAAAACCATCTAAAAGTGATGATTTAGAAGAGCGATTATCTCTGTATTCCAAATAAACACTTTGAGAGTTAATATAAAAGAGATCATCATTTTTCCATAAAAAACTAGAATAACAAAAGGAAATCTTCTAAAAGATTGCAAAGACATCTGGAAGAAACATTAGCTTTAAATTTAATTCAAAAGTTGGTTCTCAATGGTTTAAATTCCAAATAAGAAGCCATCTAATTTCAATAGTCAATGTCAATCATACTCATGGTGACTTCAGCAGGTTGTACTGCTGAAGTCTGCAAGAAAAATATGATGTTTCATATATTCACATGTAAACCTATGAATAAAAGTGATGTCTCAAGTGTCTAGTCAATACAAGTATGCAACAGTAACTTGTGAAGTTGTGAAACCTAGTTTCTTTGTAAAATCAACCCGTACTAACAATGCGAAAAGTTACATATATACATTTGCCTAGTTCAACAAAAAAACTAACAGTGCAAGAAGTTTTCTAGTCCATATTTAGACTAAATACATGGAACTTTTTGCTTATATAAAAGATCAGAGGTAGTAATATACATTTGCCTAGTTCAACAAAAAACTAACAATGCAAGGAGTTTCATATGCATTATAATTTATATCTAATCATAATATAAATCAGAAATGACTTAATTATACCATTGTACACAGTCAATAAATCAATAAATCTAAAGAATGACAACAAACACAATACTTTGACAATGTTTGATAATATCAATTTTACATAATCAATTATATTATTCAGAATCACTAGCTCATCCACACACAAGCTAAACCATCCATAGTGATCCACTTCACCTCCTAATCATATTCAATTGAAATCAAAAACAGGCATCAAAATCTTCATAATCTCCACTACAGCGTGTATCACACCACACAACATAAAACAGAAATCAAAAATCAATAATCCCTAAAATGAGAAATGATTTGGACAGAAATCAAAAATCATTTGAATCCCTAAAATGCAGAAATCAATAACCCTAAAATGCATCATAAAACAGAAATCAAAGAAAAGGGAAAAGGGAAAAGGGAAGAGACGCGTAGAATCATAAAACATGGACGAGTTTGCGAACGGAGGGTGGAAAAGGGAAGGCGATTTACCTGGTAGAGACAAAACTGTGAGCCACGACCGAAGAAGAGATGCGCGTCGGAGGGTGGAGTGGTGGCGACGAGTTCGCGAATGGCGTGAGGCGGGCGGTCAACGGCGTGAGGAATGAGGCGGGCGGAGAACAGGGCTCGCGTGGATAAAAGAAGAAGAGATAACTGTTCTGTGTTGTCTGAGAGAAGAGATATGAGGAATCGCGTCGATAAAATTTTGAAATAACGTTTGCGACGGGTTTGCGAGGAGCCATCCGTCGCAAATTAGCGACCAGCATCCACCTCCATCGCAAATTAGTGACAAAGGTGCCTTCCCGTCGCAAATTATGAGCGGGGATTTTTAGCGCCCAATGCCCAAACTCACCCGTCGTTGCAAACTGTCACAAGTCCGTCGCAAATTAGTGACGGGCAATCCTCCGTGGCAAACATTGGTAGCTAAAACAGGATTTTCTTGTAGTGTGTAAAATTTTAGTTTCTATATTGCACGTTATGAATTCAATATAAATTATAATAATTTACGTTATGAATTCATTGTCTTTTAATTTACATTATGAATTCAAATGAATTCAAGTCCGTTATGAATTCATTGTCTTTGAATTTACATTATGAATTCAAATGAATTCAAGTCCGTTATGAATTTCAAAGATATCCCAAGTCTCGTAGAAACTTATTGAGTTTCAAAGATATCCGCTTAAATGGTTACCATATTGAAACAACAAATGAAGAAGATATCGAATATCTCTAGATCATGAGACATGCCGCAGGAGAAATAGGTATATTGGAAAAATTACCAACATTTTCAAATGGTTTGTACTACACCTTTATTAGTACAATTGAAACACATTCTATTGTAAACCAGAAGTTTACAAATCACAACAAGTTTCTTATTTGGCATGACCGCTTGGGCCATCCCAGTTCTATTATGATGCGAAAAATAATTGAAAATTCATATGGACATCCATTGAAGAGCCGGGAGATTCTTCAATCCAAAATTTTTTCATGTACTGCATGTTCCAAGGAAAGTTGATAATTAGACCATCACCAACAAAAATTGAGGGTGAATCTCTTGCATTTTTAGAACGGATACAAGGGGATATCCGTGGGCCAATACACCCACCATGTGGACCATTTAGATATTTTATGGTTTTAATCGATGCATCGACTAGATGGTCACATGCCTGTTTGTTATCAACTCGCAACCAAGCGTTTGCGAGATTGCTTGCTCAACTAATTCGATTAAGAGCTCATTTTCCTGACTACCCAGTTAAGAAAATACGCCTTGATAATGCTGCTGAATTTACATCTCAGGCATTCAATGAGTATTGTATTTCTATTGGAATTGATGTTGAACATCCTGTAGCACATGTTCATGCACAAAATGGGCTTGCAGAGTCATTCATTAAACGTCTAAAGTTGATTGCAAGACCAATACTCTTGAAATCAAAACTTCCAATTTCTTCTTGGGGACATGCAATATTGCATGCTGCAACATTAGTTCGCATCAGGCCAACAAGTCATCACGCTTATTCTCCCTTACAATTGGTTTTTGGTAAAGAGCCTAACATTTCCCATATAAGAATTTTTGGATGTGCAGTATATGTTCCAATCCCTCCACCAAAACGCACAAAAATGGGTCCCCAAAGAAGATTGGGAATATATGTCGGATATGAATCTCCATCTATCATAAAATATCTCGAACTATCAACAGGAGATTTATTCACAGCTAGGTTCGCTGATTGTTTCTTTGATGAATCAGTTTTCCCAATATTAGAGGGAGAGAATAAACAACTGGACAAGGAAATTCTTTGGAATGAATTGTCACTTTCTCATCTTGATCCTCGTACAAAACAATGTGAACTTGAAGTTCAAAGGATAATACATTTGCAAAATCTAGCAAACGAATTACCAGATGCATTCACTGATCCTAAAAGAGTGCTAAATCATATATACCAGCAACTAATGCTCCAATATAAAGTTGATGTCCCTGTTGGACAACCTAACATTGCAAATGATCAGTCTCAACCACGCATGAAGCGTGGTAGACCTATCGGTTCTAAAGATAAAAATCCTGCGATCAATAAAAGGAGCTAAAAGGATAAACGGCCCAACCGAGGATATAGAAACTCCAAGTGAGGACACACAAACTCCAAAGGGTTCTTCAGACATAATTGTTGAATCAGTTCCAGAAGAGACTGATCAGGTACCTGAATATATTGAAAATGAAGAGATCTCAATAAACTATGTCATGAATGGAGTACGATGGAACCGAAAGATAGTCAATAGTGACGATACTTTTGTATATAATATAGCGCTAAATGTGATGAGTGATAATTAGGATCACGAACCAAAGTCCATCAAAGATTGTCGACAAAGAAATGACTGGACAAAGTCGAAATATGCAATTGAAGCGGAATTAAACTCACTTTGTAAGAGAAATGTTTTTCGACCTATAGTCCGAACACCTGAAGGTGTGAATCTAGTTGGATATAAGTGGGTTTTTGTACGAAAATGAAATGAAAATGGTGAAATTGTGAGATACAAAGCTCGACTTGTTGCTCAATGATTTTCACAAAGACCTGGCATCGATTTTGAAGAAACTTATTCACCTGTAGTGGATGCAAATACTTTTCGATACTTAATTAGTCTAGTAGCACGTGAGGGGCTAAATTTACATATCATGGATGTGGTGACAACATATTTATATGGTTCACTTGATAGTGAAATTTATATGAAACTCCCTGAAGGATTTCATTTTCCATAGACAAACAATCTAGGCTCTCGAGAAGATTATTCGATCAAGTTGAATAAGTCTCTCTATGGACTTAAACAATCTGGACGCATGTGGTATAATCGTCTTAGTAAATATTTGTTAAAGGAGGGATATAAAAATGACCCCATATGTCCATGCATTTTTATGAAAAGATCTGAAAAAGAATTTGCTATAATTGCTGTTTATGTAGATGACTTAAATATTATTGGAACTCCTGAAGTGTAACACCCCGATAATTTCTAACTTGTAGAAATCACCGAAATGCACTACTGGCATATATCAGAATAACTTCCTTTTTAAATATTGAACACAATCTAAAACTCGATGCTAAAACCCATCAAGTGCGCTTACATAACTGAACATGAGAATACATAATATCGTTCCTTACACGCTCAACTAGTGTTCAATACTCAAAACCCAAAATCTGCGGAAGCGATTTACAACTTTATAAACATAAGTCGTACAATCGTACAATCTAAGATACTGAATGAAAATACAGAGATACATAACATAACAAGGAGAGAGAGAAGGAAAAAGAAAAATAAGGATTAGAGAAGTGAGAAGAGGAGAGGGAAGGCGTGATCCACAAGCTAGAAGAGAGAGAGAGAGGCGTGATCTACAACCAAGGAGAGAGAGAAGGAAAGCTAGGGTTTCACACATCTCCTAATCTAATGTTTCGTTTTCTCCAATCTAAGGTAAGGGTGGGATTTAATTCAATATAAGGGTTTATGAGGGATCTACATGTGGGGTTTTAGGGTGTCTTGATCACCATATTGTTGTCTTTAAAAATCGCATGCCCTATGATTGTGTGCCTTGTTGAGTAATTTGATGTATGCTTCATTTCCTCACATTCATATGCCTAAATGATATGTTGTTATGCTCATAGTAATAATTGTTGCCATATGATGATTTGTTGTTGAGAATTTATGATTAACATGTTTGATGATGATTTGGATGTGATTGTTGGTGTTTGGTGTTGTGTGTTGTTGATTTTAAACAAAATTTCTGGTTGTAGGGCGCATAGGGCGCATTCTGCGTGTATTCTGGAAACAATCCAGCAGTCCGAAAATTATGTGGTTTACCTTTTTAGAAACTAGACTTAATGCTTGTTAATTTGGCGATAGTTTGGTTGCATTTGGAGTTGTATAGCTCGAGTTAAAGGTGTTGCAAGTTAGGTTAAAATTTTGGAAACGATCTGAGTATAGGTTCGGTTATACAGTAACTGGGAACAATATAGTTGTCTAAAAATTATGTGGTTTGTTTTTCTGGAAACTAGACACAATTTTCTACAAATTAGGCACTGAGTTTACTCAATTTGGATAAGTATAATGGGAGAATTCTTGGTTGCAAATTGGGTCAAAAATCTGGGACGGTTTGGGATATAGGTTCAGTTTTTGTCTAATTGTGAATGCCCTGATCCTCCAAATTTCGTGGGGTTTGTTTTGTTCGAAAGTAGACTTAATTTCCTACTGAATAGGCACTGATTTCGCTAAATTTCGTTGAGAATTGAGGGAGAAGATTTGATTTCAAAATGACTAATAATTCTGTCCGAATTTTGTGGGGTTTGTTGCTCCAATTAAGTTGTCAATTATTAATTGTTAATTTGCTAAATTAGTTGGTTGATAATTGTTGGTTGTTGGGCGTCCGTGTGGCTGCCCGGTAGGTGCTGACCTAGGTGTTGTCAATTAAAATGATGTTGAGTATGTGATTAAGCCAAATTGTTGTGATGTTGCAAATTGTGGTGATGTGGCCAAAGCGCTATAAATTTTTAAGTTGTAATTGTTGACGACGATGTTTATATGACGACGACGAGTTGCCTCTATTTATGGACAGGTGATGTGATGTAGGCCTATGGCCAGTGACGTTGATGTGTGATTGTTGGACTACAGCGTTGTCTATTGTTTTAGGCCCTTCGGCCAGTGATGTGAATTAGGCCTATGGCCAGTGACGTTGATGTGTGATTGTTTGACTGTTGTGCATACATCATTGAGTCGCATGCATACCATGAACATTAGGCCTTGTGCCAGCGACGAGAAAATTAGGCCTTTGGCCAGCGACGATATTTTAGGCCCTTGTGCCAGCGACGAGAAAATTAGGTCTTTGGCCAGCGACGATATTTTAGGCCCTTGTGCCAGTGACGTAAATTAGGCCTTTGGCCAGTGACGTAGGTTGGTACCACATGCATGTGCATTGCTTGAGTCTCATATCGCATTCATATTGCACGATTGATTGAATGAAGTTGTTTGGCCATTGTGATGTGTTGTTAAAGTGATGTGTTGTTGTGAAAGTGACGTGTTAATGTATACTTAGCTGTTATTAACTGTTAAGAGTGATGTTGCTAGCTGTGATTAATTGATGTCTTGAGCTTCGTATGTGGTCTTTCATACACTTCTTATATTGTATGGAATCTCACCCCTTTTTGTGGTTGTTACTTTATAGGTGAGCCCGAGTGAAGATTGTAGTCTTCCTTTTGTCTGGTGTCGTCTGCTCTGATAGGTAGCACTTGGGGAAGGGTCGGTTACTGTTTTTAATTATACTTCGGTTAATGTTGAATCTTTTAGAAATTGGTGCACTTTGCACTTTGTCGGTTGTTAATGTTTTTAACGATGTTGAATAAGTTCCGCTGTATGTTTTGAGAAAACTACGAGGTTTTGTTTTACGTTGAAAAATGCGACACTCTTTTGGCGCGAAAAATTCTTATAAATTATGAATAAACGATGGGTGAAAAAAGGGTGTTACATGCGGGGGTGGCCTGCTCCTCTCGATTCCTCTTCTTCGCCAGACATTCGTTAGCATAACGCCCTTTTTCTTTGCCATAATAACACATAGTTGATCCCAGACGACACTCTCCAGTGCGAAGCTTTCCGCATTTCGAACACTTAACGGACCTTGGGAATTCAGATACCATTGCTTGCTTCCCTTTGCTAGAGATACTCCTCGGTTCATCACTGACGGTTGGCAATTCCAATGTCTTCTTCTTCTCCTTCCGACGCTCTCTCCTCTTCATACATCCCCTTGAGATCTCCCTCTGTAGAATAAGATTGTTCCACCAATGCCCGATGACTGGTCATAGCATAAGAACTAAGACCCTGGTTCACATCACCACGGAGACCTTGCTCGAACGTAATCATCTTCTGCCGTGCCTCAATGACCTTCTGCATTCATTCGAAGTGTGGATCGACGGGGACGCTTCTCCTACCTCTACCAGCCATGATTCTGCGAAATATGCACAAAGTATTGAGTTGATCAGGCTCAATGTCTAATAGCATATTAAGAGGAATCACACTTAGAAGACGTAAGAGACTCTTGATTTCTAAGCCCGACTAGGTCGAACTGCTCTGATACCAATTGTAACACCCCGATAATTTCTAACTTGTAGAAATCACCGAAATGCACTACTAGCATATATCAGAGTAACTTCCTTTTTAAATATTAAACACAATCTAAAACTCGATGCTAAAACCCATCAAGTGCGCTTACATAACTGAACATGAGAATACATAATATCGTTCCTTACACGCTCAGCTAGTGTTCAATACTCAAAACCGAAAGTCTGCGGAAGCGATTTACAACTTTATAAACATAAATCGTACAATCGTACAATCTAAGATACTGAATGAAAATACAGAGATACATAACATAACAAAATAAATGAAAGCGTCAGCAACTCCTCAAGCGTCTCCATGACCATGCCTCCTCGTCTTCAACTTAGCCTGCAACTCTGAAAAACAACAACATGGATTGGGTGAGACAACTTGTCTCAGTGAGTTCTATCGAGACCCCTTACTAACTCTCTCGGTTCAATTATGCTTGATTCATTATTCTAAATTCATAACTCATAGTCTTAATATCTGACTATGTGGCTAACATAAACGTTGTCCTCATAACCCTCATAAGCAGTTACAAGAGGCAACACATGAACAATTATTTTTAGCGTTTCACCCGTCACTTGGCAAAATAAGCTCCCGGTGAACCCATTCCACTAATCGGCTGGATCCCTCATGGGGCCTAGGTTCATAGGGCTCATGACTTCCCCTCCCCTAACACCCTAAACTGAAAATAGGGTCGTCACCCTTCATAGGGCTCATGACTTCCCCTCCCCTAACACCCTAAACTGAAAATAGGGTCGTCACCCTAACTGAACTGATGTATATATTTTAATATACCTTGAACAATGAACAGTGAACAATGATCTGTGAACATAACAATGAACTTATACTTAACATAATCTAAATCTTAACCTAATCTTATATTTAGCATGATCTTGTTATTATGTGATCTCACGTGGAATTACTAACGTCGTTAACTTATCTTATAAGTATCCATCATTCAATCCAAATCATAATGTATCACCCACACTCAACATTATGATAACATAACTTAATCATAATCACACATAACCAAACACAATACATCAATGATACTCCACTTGACATAGCATGAACACTCAACATTATATCATGAACTTAACCTTCAGAACAGGGCATTTCAAAATATAATTCACATATCTGAATAGGTCTTTTAATTAGATTTGCAACGCACTTGAGAACACTTAAATCGGACCACTGGATCAAAAGTTATCGCGAACACAAAATCAGTGTGTTTTGCTGAAAAACTGCAAAGCGTCGCGACGCGAACTGGTTCCGTCGCGACGTGAAAAGTGACAGAAAGTTTTGCGTTGCAAAAATAAGGGAGGTCGCGACATGATGGCCACGGGCCGCGATGCGATGGGAGGCAGAAATGGCTGAAAACAGCATTTCGAACACCCGTTTTGTACCGTTTCGCTTTCTATTCGACCCCAAGACTTTCTATGACCTCCGAGACTTAAAAACAGACATTACAATCAGCAATTCCAGTCCAATTTCCCAAGTAAATCAACAACACATAAGCATCATCATGAACATCAAACCATCACATAATTACACAATTCGACACACGGTTTTCATAAAAACGGTTTTTGACTCGAGACTTCCGACATTACACACACACACCATAACAGTCAAATTCAGTACAGCAATCACCACATATTCAATCAACAATCAATCATCCACAATTCAATCAACAATCAATCATCCAAAATTCAATCACAATCCCTAACCAATGATCATGAAACTCAATGACTCAAAAGAACGATATTTTCATAAATGACTCGACACCGGGTTTTCATAAAGCGCGAGACCAAATTCAGAACACATAACACATAAACCATGATTCCCTAGTGAGTATAGAACTCACCTAGTGTGATGAAATCACACAACAACGATCCCTTTGGGCTGTCACGGCAAAGAACTCTACGAACGGTCCCCGAACTTGCTCCAAGGACTGATTCAGCTACACGGAGTGCTTGGACACCAACCAAATTCGAACTTCAGCACTATGAGCTACTGATTTCCTTACCCAAACTATACCAACTAGCAAGGCGACTTATCTCAAGTCTATATCCTTGTTCAATGGTGACATGCAAGCTGTTTTTGAGCATCAATACTCCATTTTCGTTCAATGGGGCTTGTGGGTCAAATTTGGGGTTTTGATGGAGAGAAGGGTATTGGTTCTGTAACTTATATCACCAGGAAGAGGAGAAGAAATGGGACTCAATTGTAGTTCCAGGTTAAACATGCATGAAGCTTGATGGGTTCTCCCCATCTTCTCTTCTTCCCTTCACTCTCGCCCCCTCTCTATCTTTCCCTCTTCTTATTTTTTCTGGTTTTATGAACAAGTGATGAATGAGGGTGCTGTGTGTTAGGGGTGACTAGATCAGCTGGTCACTTCAACATGGGAAAGTACTATTTTACCCTTCAGCTATTATTTCCATCATGCTATCTATCACCTAACTTAATGAAATTTAAACTAATTTAACAATTAAGCACATAAACTTGATAAATCATTTAATCACCTATTTCATTCTCTAGCACAATGTATCAATTAACCACCAACAATGACAATTCATTTAGTTCAATCACCTCATAAAATCAAAGATTACCAAGAATAATTAATTACGAGCTCGGGCTATTCGATTAACTAATTACTTAAATCGTGACTGTTATTCTAATACCGACCGACGAAACTTCTAAAAATTTAGGGGATGTTACGTGAAGAGCTTCCAAAAGCTATAGATTGCTTAAGGAAAGAGTTCGAGATGAAGGACTTAGGAAGGACAGAATTTTGTTTGGGATTACAAATTGAATATTTAAGGAATGGAATTCTTGTACATCAAGAAACTTATATAGCAAAAGTACTAAAACGGTTTTACATGGACAAATCACATCCACTGTGTACACCAATGGTTGTAAGATCATTAGATGTGAATAAAGATCCATTTAGACCTCGAGAAAATGATGAGGAACTACTTGGTCCTGAAGTACCATATCTCAGTGCAATTGGCGCACTAATGTACCTTGCTAATTATACACGTCCTGATATATCATTTGCTGTCAATTTATTAGCAAGACATAGTTCTTCCCCTACACGAAGACATTGGAATGGAGTCAAGCATGTAATTCGTTACCTTAGAGGTACAATGGATATATGGGTTTATTTTATTCAAATGAATCAAAGTCGGATTTAACTGGTTATGCAGATGCATGTTATTTATCTGATCCTCATAATGGTAGATCACAAATAGGCTACCTATTTACATGTGGTGATACAGTCATTTCATGGAGGTCTGTAAAACAGACCATAACAACCACATCATCTAAGCATGCAGAAATTTTAGCACTACATGAAGCAAGTCGGGAATGCATTTAGTTAAGGTCAGTAATTCAACATATACAAGAAACTAGGGGTGTTCAAAACCGAACCAAACCAATAGAAAACCGCAAACCGAACCAAACCAAACCGAAAACCGCAAAAAACCGCTTCTTATTGGTTTAGTTCGGTTCTTTTTTTCATTGCACTGCACGGTTTGGTTCGGTTCGCGGTTTTGATTACAGAAACCGAACCAAACCAAACCGCAAGTAACACTAAGACTTATTGACTTACAACCTTCCTTACTAACTTACTAGCCCAAATGCAACTAAAACTCAACTCTCACTCACTTACTAGCCCAAATACAATTAATTCTTTGACTCACTTACAAACAATACATATTGTTGTGCTAAATTTAAAAATTACAATAAAATATTTAATTCAAATTATTTTAAACATTGTCTTAACTATCTTAAAAGAATTAAAAGAGCGTAATTTATATACTATATATATTTGAGTAGATTTTTTCTTAAAGATTTATGTTAGCCATTTTTTATGTTAGTTAATTTTAACTTCGTTTTAAATTAAGTTTTGTCTTGGAAAAAACCGAACCAACCGAACCAATCCAAACCGCATTAGTTTGGTTTGGTTTGGTTCGGTTTTATTTTAGGAAGCCAACCGAACCAAACCAAACCGCATGTAGTTTTACCTTGCGGTTCGGTTCACTTTTTATCTCAAAACCGAACCAAACCGCACCGCGAACACCCCTACAAGAAACCTGTGGTTTATCTTCTGAGAAAATGATGGCAACAACTATGTATGAAGATAACACTGCATGCATTGCTCAATTGAAAGAAGGGTATATCAAAGGAGATAGAACAAAGCATATTTCACCAAAGTTTTTCTTCACTCATGATCTTCAAAAGAATGGTGATATTGACATTCAACAAATTCGTTCATGTGATAACTTAGCAGATCCTTTAACAAAGTCATTGCCAAGCAAACCTTTTGAACAGCTAATACAGAAGATTGGTCTTCGTCGTCTCAAAGATGATTACATAGTTGGGGGGGACAAATAAACATGTTCTGCACTCTTTTTTCCTTCACCACGGTTTTGTCCCAATGGGTTTCCGGGGTAAGGTTTTTAACGAGGCAGCCCTCAAGCAAACGATGTTGTACTCTTTTCCTTCTCTAAGATTTTTACCCACTGGGTTTTTTCTTAGTAAGGTTTTCAATGAGGCATATCCTTAATAGACATCAAGGGGGAGTATTGTGAATAAAGTGGATGTCTAGGCATTATTCTTTTCCATTATTGTATATTAAATGTATGTCATAGGTTACAAAACTTGAGCTTATAAATAGGACTCATATATTATTGTAGTGTGATACCTTCAAGAGTAATATACAAGAGATATTTATTCTTCTCTCATTGTCTCATTTGATTGTTCTTATTCTTGCTCTAGTTTTAGTACATTTCACAACAATTGCTAATTATGTTCCACAATTTTTATATTTAGCCTTTACATAGATATATTTTTATTAATAAATGTATACAAGACAATATATTTATAATTTTGCAGATATTTTATTTATTATTAAATTTAAATATTTTATTATTTTACTTCATTACAATTATAAATACAAATACTTTCTTAGTATATATTATAATTTTTGAATTTATTTAATATAGACCGGCTCATGCGGTCTGACCAAAGACCCGCAGGTCCGACCAATGACCCAGTGACCCAGTGCCTTGACCGGCTCGATGATCGGTCCGGTTTTGATAACATTGTTAATAAGTACCTTTAGGTCTATCTGTAAGGCCTAGCACAACTCGTAATTGGCGAAAATGTTAGGTTGGATACCATGTCTCAGATTCGAACCCGGCGGGACTTTACAGTTGTGTGCGTGGATTTCTAGCAGCCGGGACGACTCTGTTTAGGTATAAAAAAAAGTACGTTTATGTCTCCTATCATTGTTGCCCTTAAACAAGTGAAAAATTGAGTCAATAGAGCTTCTCAAAAACGTTACTTTAGCGTTGATCAGCAGTGAGGGACACCTTCAGCTGCACAAACCAAACCCAACGAGAGAAACATCATCACATCATGACACACACTCATTAGTTTTTGCTGATTTTTTTGTTTGTTTGTTTTGGAACAACCTTCGACTCTTCGAATTATCTGAGGCCACTCCTTTTTATATGGTCGCTCGCTGTTGATAATGGCTTCGTCCCTTTTCACAAAGATTCTTTTAGGTCCTCGCTCGATAAACCCTTCTTCCTTTCTCACTCATCGTCCACCAATTCTCTCTTCTTTCTTCATTGTAAGGATCCTTTTTTCTCTCTCAAATTTCATCTGGGTATCTGTTTTTTTGTTGTCATGTTCAATTTTTGTTTTTGATTCCCCTTTAATTTTGCCTGTGAAATTTTGTGGGTTTCTGGATTATGGGTTTTTCTCTCTAAAGTTTTGATTTTTGAGTTTGGGAATTGAGATATATGGTGACCCAGATTGTGTTTTTCAGTGTTCCGGGTTCTTGATCAGTTGAGTGATATACTTGTTTGACTTATTTTTTTGGCAATTTCCAATGGCATGTGTTTTAAGATAACTTCAATTTCTTTGTGTTTACCCACCTGAACAAGCACTTGCGAGAGAGCTTATCCATAAATTGTTTTTAGCTTATTTCTTCAAGTTCTACAAGATAGCTTACGAAAACAATTTATAGCTTATATGAAAACAATTTGACTTTATTTTATCTTTTGTTACAGAAATAGCTTATGGAGAAATAACTTATGGGTAAACACCGATATGATAAGCATTTATGCTATTAGTGCTTAATTAAGCTGTTTATTTAAATATGGCTAAGTTTATCAACTAAAGTGCCATACTAGCAAGTTTATAATTATAACACATTGGCTATGGATGGTTGGGTGTTTTACATGCTTCTTTCTAGGCAAAGGGCGTTGTTAATACAACTAACTTAAGTGAACAATTGTTGGGGATTTATTCTAGCATCTTACTTATGAAATGGATCAAATGATAATACTAATTTGTCATCATTAGGAGTACTACAACTACAAGTGTTAGCTTTTGTAGGCTCCCCCCTTATGAATTACTAATTTCATGAATTTCACTTCTTTGTATTGATTTTATGAGTGAGTCATTGTTTATTTGATATGAATTGTGGTCAATGTCAATCTCCAAGATACAGATCTTTGTTTGTAATTAGATATTTCTTTTAGGGTGCAATGATTGGACTGACGCCACTTTTATGTATGAAAATTTGATAGAAGCAAGTGCAAAGTGTAATTTATCATGTACCAGAGAACTTTTCCTTTTGCAGTCCATATTCGTTAATATGTTCTGTATTTTAAATTTAAATATAACTCATTGTCCTGTTGACCTCAACGAGCTGTCGTTAAATATACTCTTCTATGTGCAGAAACGGCTGTTCTGTATACGAGCTGCTCCACTTCCAACCTCTACAGCCCAAAACACCAAGTCTACTGGTTGGGCTCCTTGTATGGCTTCTTCAATAGTCGGTAGAAGAGCTACATATTCAACACGATCTGCACCTTCAAATGAACCGGTTGTTTCTGTGGATTGGCTTTTCGATAACCTGAAGGAGCCTGACATCAAGGTACTTTCCTTATTAGTTTTAGTGGTGACCTAAACGACGCCCCTACATAGATTTTATTCTTAGCATTTGTAAATTTCATTCACCTTGCTAATTTGCGCAAAATAGCGGTTTGCCCAAATTCTGGCATATCATGGATCTCGGGCAATAGCGGGTTGTTCAAATTCCGCTATACTATAGTGCTATAGCGCCGCTACAGCTGCTATTTGACAACACTGATATGATATACTAATATTTATCTTGTCTATTCTGTTAAGGTGCTGGATGCATCCTGGTACATGCCAGATGAGCAGAGGAATCCAATTCAAGAGTATCAGGTAACAACATGATTTTTTTTTTTTGGAATTGTATTCTTGGAACTTTATATTTTCGGAGTACTTGGATGATACATGGAATCACTTCAATATATTCTCTTACATGTAGTTTTATGTTGTTAATTTTTCTGCTACTATATGCAACAGGTTGCTCACATTCCTGGGGCCCTTTTCTTTGATGTAGATGGAATAGCAGATCGAACTACAAACGTGAGCTGATCTCTATTCTCTTCGTTTTATTCTTTTTGACGTTTTGTATATATAGCTTTATATTGAAGCTATTCTTATATAAGATTCTTGTTTACATATCTAATATGTGAAACCCGACTCATATTCGTTGATATCAGTTGCCGCACATGTTGCCATCAGAGGAAGCTTTTGCAGCAGCTGTTTCTGCTCTTGGCATAGAGAACAAAGATGACTTGGTTGTTTATGATGGAAAAGGAATATTTAGTGCAGCTCGTGTTTGGTGGTAAGACGTGATGTGGTGTAAAAACAATATATTTAGCAAGTAATTTGTGTAAACATGGAACTTATTTCCTTTTTCCTCTATTCAATGATTAAAAAGGATGTTCCGAGTGTTTGGGCATGATAGAATTTGGGTATTAGATGGTGGGCTTGCCAAGATGGCGTGCATCTGGTTACGATGTTGAATCTAGTGCTTCCAGTGATGCGATTCTCAAAGCTAGTGCTGCAAGTGAGGCGATAGAGAAAGTATATCAAGGACAAGCAGTGAGTTTGGAATTTGTCCATCTATTTTATTATGATTTATTTTTTCTTTTACTTGGAGTTTAATTTGACATTTATATTTTGTTTTAATGCATTGCTTTTTTCATGTTCATTTTTTGTTTTCAGGCCGGTCCAATCACATTTGAGACTAAATTTCAGCCACATCTTGTTTGGACCCTTGAACAGGTTTGTTGAATTGTTAGTGCTATTTCAAATGCAAAACTTGAATACGTATGTCGTGATTGCCGACCGATAGAAGAAGTAAATGTATTGTGATAGGAGAAGTTCCGTTTTAAAAGAAAAAAGAAGTGTGGCTATTGATTCTGCTTCCTTATTTCTTCTGTGTTTCTTGTTTTTGTTAGGTAAAGAGAAATATTGAGGAAAAATCTCACCAACACGTAGATGCTCGATCAAAGCCCAGGTGATTTACATTCCCTCTTAGTTGCATACTTCCACATGATTCATGATTTGCATGTAACATAGTTATCAATCCCAGAAATGCTATTGCAGGATGGTTGCTATACCGTACGTTATAGTATAAAGATTACTAATTTATAATATACAAACATATACGCTCAAAAATGAAAAAAATGCCAAAAACTAAGGACGTGTTCAGGAGTAATAATAAAAAGTAATAATCTAAACAAATAATCACCATAAATCGAAGGCATAATTAACAAGGCATTAACAACAAAAGTCGAAGAGCATAGGGGAAATAGTACAACACCTAATCTTAATAAGTTGATGGAATTAATGAAAATAAAACCGAGATGATGGAAATAATAGAAATGAAAGGAGCTGTGAATTGTGACAGAACATAAGAGCAGAGGGATTTGAACTATAAAGTGGATGAACTGTAAAACTGAAGTGTTGTGCAGACAGTAGACAACAAAACTCCCATCCCATGGAAAGAAAACTGAACAGAGACCCGCAACAGAAACTGCACACACCAACTGAGGACTCTGGCAAGCGTCTTTGTGCTGCTGGTAAATGCCGGGCTTGGCTGGAAATGTTGCTGTTGGGGTTAGAGTTTGAAACAGGTTACATTTAGTTTAGGTTTTTTTGCGTGAATCATCAATTAAAAAGGGTTTCAAACCCTTTAATGCTTCTAATGCCAAAAGCAGGTGGATGCATAAAAATATAATAATTTGGGTTGGAAAACTCAGAAAACGAGAGAAAACAGGGGCATACTTGTTCACTGTAGCGGCCATGACATCGGTGTTTTGCGATTTTGGACACAATGGTCACTATTCCAAAAGATGATGCAAATAGCAACACCTGCCATAAGGAAACTTGATTGTGTTATAGCGTGGAGTTGATTACCCTGCCATGTATGTAATGAAAACCTATACATTGACATTTTGTATATACAGATTTGACATATAAGCTGTTAACTATAAGAATGTGACAGTATTTTTTTGGCTACTGTTGTCCAACTTGGGACCCTGACTCAAGTGCTGCAAAAGGGAAATGACCTTGGGATTTACTGTTATTTAAAACTTATCTATTGGAAGCACAATTTGATCAAGCCTTAGCTGGTAACTAGTATTTTGATCAATTTAGATAACAGAGATATATTTCCATTTTTATGTGCTTCAGTAAATAAAGACCTACTACTGCCTATTCTTGCACTGCTTGGTAGCAAATAACATGACTATGTACTTGTGCCAGTAAATAATATGTAGTTAGGGGTGGTTTATTTTTTTTTTAGTTTGTTGATCTCACTAGAGCTCTATATGTAGAGCACATTGTATATTTGTAATCACTCTTGTTATGCTTTTTCAATCAATATGATTCCTTATGAGAAATTTTCTCAATCAAGCTCTCAAGCTTACTTCTCCTATGAGATGAATCTTCATCTCTTTGATCCTGTAATTTCTAACAGATGTATCTACAATCTGTTCTGGTTGGCGCCAAGAACGAAGGAAAATATTGGAAATGTTCTTATATTCTGGTGCTTTTTGGCTGAAGATTTATAGGCTCTTACTTTAAAATGAAATTCGGCTTTTTAACTTGAGTTGGGTGATCATTACATTAACATTCTAAGAAAAGTACTCTTGTGTAAGGTCTGATTCCTTTATTCCTGCTTACATGCTTATATACACGTGGATCTTCAAAGGTTATATAACATTCTAGGACTGAATCATGTTTAATAGATCTCCAAAATTGGTCTTGCGACTTTTAAAATGGTTAGGTAAAGTTTTAAAGTTGTTGTGATTCAGTCCTCTGATCCTCTCTGATATTAAACCATTTCGCCCAATGGATGTTTTATTTTTTCCTTTTAACAGTGGCAGTCTGGCAGATATCTCATCCTGTGGGGAATGAGACTTAGGTTGGGTGTATGTTATTGTTGCGTGGTCGTAGATTTCTGTACCAACTTTATTTTCAATAGGATTTTGTTTTTCTGTGCTTGTCATATGGTATAATAGAAAGAATGTTTCTGACCTGTGGGATTTATGGAGATATTATCCTTTGATGCAGGTTTGATGGAATTGCAGCGGAGCCCAGAAAGGGAATCAGAAGTGGTCATGTACCTAACAGCAAATGTATTCCTTTTTCCCAGGTAGATACATCATATGCTCATGCCTTATTAGTTATTACTCCCAGAAGCATAGCAGGTTTCTTCAATTATACACCATTTTCTGTTAATTTAAATATATGGACATATATCATTTTTTGACATATTTAAAGTTATTATAAAATAAAATTTAAATTGGACGTCATAAAAAAAAGAACATAATTTTACTACCTATTAGCTTCTTATTCTATTTACAAACGCATACATCACTAAAAGGTCATGGGCATCGTAAAAAAATTAGTGAAATAGGCTTTTAAATAGGCTTTCAGGCCTTAGCATGCTTTTAAAAAGGCCAGGCCAGGCCTAAAAAATAAGCCTACGGCAGGCCACAGGCCAGACTCAGGCGTAACACTTTCAACGCAGGCCAGACCCAGGTCATGCAAAGCCCAGCTCGGGCCAGCCTATTCCCACCCCTTGGCTGATACCGTTATTCATTATTAATTATTATTATGAATTTATTGGTTTATTGTTGTATTATGTGTGTATGTATTTGTCAGACTACTTAATCAGTGCCTATTATCTTTACCTGCATGCAGATGTTGGATGGTTCACAGGCATTATTACCAGCTGATGAGCTAAAGAAGCGGTTTGACCAAGAAGGTTTCAATGTCTTTCTATGAATAGATATTTATAATGCTGAAACTGAAATCACTTGCACTTGATATTCTACCATCATCACACATTCCCATTGATCTGCAGGCATCTCTTTGGAAAGCTCAGTTGTGACTTCTTGTGGAACTGGGGTAACTGCATGCATTCTTGCATTGGTATCTCTCTCTCTCTCTCTCTAGTTAACTTACAGACATTGAAAATTGACAATTACTGGTATGTGTAAAATCCTTAATATATTGGAAATCACTCTTCCTTATATGTGATTATGATGTTCTATTTTCAGGGTCTTCATCGTCTAGGAAAGACAGAAGTACCAGTTTATGATGGATCATGGACTGAATGGGGATCACTATCTGAGTCTGAGACACCTGTTGAAACCTCACAAGAGCAATAGAGTTGCATTATCATTCAGAAAAAGCACTTAACATGATAAGGGCGTTGCTATATACAGTTTTCATAACATTTTGACTTTTGAGCACACTTGATTTTTCTCTGCATATTTACTTTTACTTGTTTTGGATAAATTGTGATTGAATTGCTATATTTTTCATGTCCAACTTTACTAACAATCAATAATCCTGTCATGTGGCTTATAAAAATAATGATAGGATTGTTCAATTGGATTGCCTGGTAGAGTTTGTTGGTTGCTTTTCATGAGGTTGGTTATTGTCATGAATTAAAAATAATCACACTGGCCAATAAAGCATCATAAAAGAAAAATCTTCTATTATTGTGCACTTGCGTTTGGATCCTCTCCTGCTTATAAAACAAACATCTCCCTCCTTCATCAAATTTCACCCATTCGATTAATCCAACGGCTGAAAAACTAAAAAGAAAACAATTAAAAAGCATGATTTTTTCAATCTATTAGCGACTTGGCGTTGTCTTCATAGCTTTTCCCGGGTTTTCTTGCGTGTCTCTGCTTCCACTCCAAATATGAAGTAATTGTTGTTTGCCATTGTTCACCTCAAATAACTGCAGTGTTGCCAATGTTGTTCACCGATCATCTTTCCAACTCTTTGTACGCATCTAAATAACCGCTGGTTGTTGCTGCCATGCCGCTATTGCCGTCACGTCGCTGTTGCCGCCAACACCGTTCACCCAACATCTTTCCCTCTCAGTTCGCTATGTCGCAAGATTCTTCCGTTCGTGAGCAAGATTCTTCCGTGGCTGAGATTCCATTACTCCAAAGTGTATGTTAGCTTTTTATAGATTCTTTATTAAGATGCCCCCTTTCCATTGCAACTGAAAATATAAATACCTCAAACAGAGTACGATTGGAATGGTTGTTTTTGTGAGTTGGAATGGTTATTCAAGATCATTTAGAAACCCTTAATAAGATATTTCATTACGTTAGTGTTTTATTATTTATTATGTTTACATGAACTGTGAGTTGGAATGGTTCACAAAAAGAATGTTGTAATCAAAAAACATATTTGTGCTATTTGGATGAAAGTGTTTATTGACTTTTCTATTGTTATTCAAATAAAAAGAACATATAACTATATTTTTTCATTTGAAAAAATACAGGATAATCACTCCCGAGGGATCGACCACTATTCTAAATAAAGTCAGGCAGAGAACTGTTGTTCATTGGAGCGCCGGAGTGCGGAGGTTGTTCCCATCATTGAAAAGCCAAGGGTAGGCATGGTTTTTGATAGCATTAATGATGCTTGGAAGTTTTGGGTTGATTATGGCGGAAGACTTGGATTTGGAGTGAGGAAACAATACATACACAAGAAAAAAGATGGCTCACCTACTTCTTCTAGGTTTGTTTGTTGCAAAGAAGGCTTACGAAGCCGGACAAACGAGATTATAAAACAAACAAGCCAAGACAAGAGACTAGGACAAATTGTCCAGCAAGATTAGGAGTCAAGTACATGAGTGAAAAGTTTATGGTGCATGATTTTGTAGAGGAACATAACCATATTTTACACCTACAAGAAACAACTCATATGTTGTCATCTCAGTGAAAAGTTTCAGAAATTCAATGCCAGCAAATTGTTCTAGCTGATGATGCTGGCCTTCAACAAAGGAAGATGTTTGATTTGATGAGTAAAGAAGTGGGAGGTAGAACCAATTTGGGATACACTCTGTTGGATCAAAAAAATTATCTCCGAAAAAGGCAAACGAGTCTGGTACATGGGGAAGCAGGTTATCTATTACAATATTTTCAGAAAATGATGGTTGAAAATCCTAATTTCTACCATGCCTATCAAATGGATGTTGAAGATCAAATCACAAATGTGTTTTGGGCAGACGTAAGGATGCTTGTTGATTATGGATATTTTGGTGATGTGGTTTCTCTTGATTCAACGTATTGCACAAATAGTTCGCATAGACCACCAGTAATTTTCTCAGGATTTAACAACCATCGAAAAGCGGTGATCTTTGGGGCTGCATTATTATATGATGAAACTGCTGAATCATACAAGTAGCTTTTTGAGACATTTCTTGAGGCGCATAAGCAGAAAATGCCTCAAACAGTTTTTACTGATCAAGCCCAAGCAATGGCGAAAGCACTTGTTGAGGTTATGCCTGAAACTTACCATGGATTGTGTACTTGGCACTTGATGCAAAATGGTATCAAACACTTAGGAAATTTGATGAAGGGTGAATCTCATTTTCTCAGTGACTTTAAGAAGTGCATGTATGGCTATGACGATGGAGAACAATTTGAAGAAGGTTGGAAAACTCTCCTTGTAAAGTATGAAGTTGAGGAAAACACTTGGTTGCAAAGAGTGTACAATCTGAAGGAGAAATGGGCATCGTGTTACATGAAGAAAGCTTTTACATTAGGAATGCGAAGCACTCAACTTAGTGAAAGTGTGAATGCAGATATTAAAAGTTTTATGAATATGGAGTTGGATATTATCAAGTTTTTTAAGCGTTTTGAGGATGTTGTAGAAGAAAAGTGGTACAAGGAATTGAAGTGTGAATATGAAGCACGCCAGAAAATTCCAAGACTCAAAAACTCATATTCTTATATCTTGCATCAAATGTCTGAGATTTACACTCCCGCACTTTTTGATCTTTTCCAAGAGGAGTATGAGTTGTTTGAAGCGTGTTCGATCAAAAACATAAATGTACAAACACCATTAGTTCATTTTGTTATTGTCATGGTAAAGGATTTGGGAGAGCGGCAAGTGTCCTTTGATTTGGATAAGAATTCAATTTGTTGCACTTGTCGTAAGTTTGAGAACTTTGGCATACTTTGTTTTCATTCTGTAAGAGTCTTCATTCATACGGATGTCAAATCCGTGCCTGAACAATATATCTTGAAGAGATGGACAAAGTTAGCAAGAAGTGGAACTTTACCTATTATTGGTGTTAGTCCTATGGTTCAAGATGTTGATTTGACCCCAACACAGCGCTACAAGGAGATTTGTCCCCGCCTTATTAGGATAGCCACTGAAGCATGTAGAAGTTTTGAATCATTCACATTCCTTAGCAAAGTTATTAATGAGTTGGATAGGCTAATATTAGACTTTCAAAATTGTCAAGTAAGTATTCATCATGTGAATGATTTTATTAGCAACATTAAAGAGATTGCGAGTAGCAATGATGGTTCGACTCAACCAAAGAGCTTTAAAAAAAGAAGGAAAGAAGGGATCAAAACGTTTGATACCAAGGACAGAACGTAATCTTAACAAAAGGAAGAAAAAAGGTGGCTCAAGTGCTTCACAAAAACAAGTGCAATATGAGGTTCCCAATACAAGTGCACCTATTTGGCTCAACCAAGCATCCAATGAACCATCCATGTTAAGACAATAAAAAATTGAGCACAAGAACTGGAAAATATTTAGTAGTTAAATGGTATTGTTATTTTTATGCAGGAAAGCAATGAAGCTTTAGGTCAATTTGGAGTCACTAATTTCACTAATTTATTGATGGTAAGTATAAAAAGTCACTTCTATCTATATTTTCTTTTCATAACTATATTTAACAAATTAACTTATATCTTTCAAATTATAGGCAAACCTTCATGAGGATGTCATAAATGAGGGTGTCACAACATTGACCAAGCTATAAAGAAGTGAAGCAAATTTGTTTTGGAGCTACACTTCTTTTGATATAATGAATCATTTTTTGTTGGGTATAATAGCTTTTTTTGTTGGTATATTTTGGGGGAGGTATATTTTGATACAAACAACTATAGTAGTAGCAGTATGTATTTGGAGCTGCATTTCTGCAGTATGTATTTTCTGCATAGTAGCAGCAGCATGTATTTGGGGAGGTACAATTGGAGCTCCATTTCTGCAGTATATATTTGTCTGCACTTTGTATCTATTGGACAGGTTTAGTGGACAAGTTTTTGTAGATATTTTGCAATATTATTTCAATGCAAGTGTACATTTCAATTGGCTATCTTGTTTCAAGTTTAGAAATCTGATACAATAAAGTTAAATGAGGTAAAGAAATCAAAATAATGAGGCTCAATGAATATCAAAGTAATTCATTAATTCAATTTGAAACTTTTACATCATAGTGTTAAAGGAAAGCCATAAAGCCCTTTTACAACCATCAACCCAATTTTAGAATTACAATGATCAATACAAAACAAAGAATGGCTCATAATTCAATTTGCTTGAGTCTTGTGTTCTTCCATGTTCTTCCACACATAATTCCTTTGCTTGAGCCTATAATGTCTTCACTTCCTTAGCCAACATCATCAATGCAACCATGCTTGGTGTAAAAATCAATCATAGAGGTACCAACATAAACATCTCCAACACTTTGAAGGACAAAATGATCATAGATAAGATAGGTGTAAAAACCAAAAACAACTTTTGAATTGAACGTAGTTCATTTCCAATTATAATGAGTGGCTGTTGATATGTGCTTGAATATAATGCAATTCTGGTTCTTGAGTTTCTGATCCCTAGCCAAATTTATATCACAGCCTGCAAAATTGAGCACAGACACTGCGATATACAACAAATTTAAATTTGAAGGGACCAATTCCAACATCTGTCATATACAACAAATTATTCAAATTCATCAAATATATACAACAAACATAGCCCCAACAGTTCAACAAACAGTTCCTACCAATTTCAATTAGATTCCAACATCTAATATATACAACAAGCCAGTAAAACTCAATAAGATGGAAGAGAATCTAGAAAAAGAAATAAAACAGAGAAAAATGGGAACAAAAAGATTCCTGCACCATCTTCCCCACCGTGAGTGCTTTCCCATCGCCGCTCGTCGCCGCCAGATAGCACCGGTGCACGCATCGTGTTCGCATCCACCGGAGTACGTTTTAGTTTCCCCATCGCCGCCGCGTCGAACAAGTCTCCGCCACCGCGTCACACGAGTTTCTGCCATCGTGAGCGGCCACCATTTGGCTAGCGCCTTCACCCTCTCTCAAAACTCATGTCACATTCCTCGTTTCTCTGGTTTAAATCACGTTTCAGTTTCCCTTTTAATTTACATCGTTGGATCAATCTAACGGATGAGATTTGATGAAGGAGGGAGATGGATATAACATTGGCAGGAGAGAATCCGGACCCTTGTGCACTTCTACTGTTAATTTAAGTAATAGTTTTTTAAAGCTTAAAAATATGGAAAACACTTAGGTACAGTACCATAGGTGCTGTACTTCAAAGAAAAAGTAGGAAAACTTCCACCAATCACTTGGCTTGGGTTTCAAATAAAATTTTATATTTTTTTCTTTTAAAATAAATGGTGTTTAACTAGTACCTATGGTACTATGGTAGTGCACCTAAGTATTGCTCTAAAAATTTATTGATATAAAAGGCAATTCTTAAGCACACACGTTGTTACCATAATGGGTGGCCCACAAAGTTTGAGGAAACGGTTTAAGGAAACGGTTAATATGATGAAGACATGGTCAAAATATATGAGAGACTTTCGGAACAAGAATTCAACATAAAATGAGCTGAAGAATATATGTAACTGTTTTTATTTTCTTTCTTCAATTCTAAATTTAATTTCACTAACTATAAATAATAAAAATAAAACGAGACACAGATCAAATCAGCTCTCCCCCTTTCTCAATTCAATTCTCTTCTCTTCAAAATCATCACAAGGTATCAATGAGTGAGCATGTTGCAGATGATAATGAAATGGTGGAAGCAGCAGAATCAGATTATATGTATTTCCTTGATTCTGAATCAGATGATGATAACCGGAAAACAGATACTACTGCTGCGGAAGCTAGAGAAGGAAAGGATATCCAAGGTATAGATTGGGATAGATTGGGCATTAGTCGGGAAAAATATAGAGAAACCAGATTAGAGCAGTACAAGAACTATGAAAATATACCAAAATCAGGGGAACAGTCAGAGAAGGAATGCAAATCAATAAGAGATAAAGGAGGAAAGTATTATGATTTTTGGAAAAACACTAGATCTGTAAAATCAACAATACTTCATTTTCAATTAAGGAACTTGGTTTGGTCAACCTCAAAGCATGATGTGTATCTTGTTTCTAAATCTAATTACTCAATTATACACTGGTCATCTTTGAATTCCAAGAGATTGGAAATCTTGAATTTGTTGGGACATGTAGGTCCATCTGAGAAACATCCTGGAAGTGTTTTGGAAGGATTTACTGAGACAAAGATTACTACAATGGCTGTACGTGAAAAGTTGTTGATTGTTGGGGGTTTTAAAGGAGAACTCATTTGCAAGTACTTGGATAGACCAGGGATTAGCTATTGTTACAGAACTACACATGATGACAATGCAGTTACAAATGCTGTCGAGATTTATGAGCAGCATCCAAGTGGGGGTGTCCATTTCATGGTGTCAAGTAATGACTGTGGAGTTAGAGATTTTGACATTGAGAAATTTCAGCTTTCCAAGCATTTCAGATTTCCATGGTCAGTAAATCATACTTCATTGAGCCCTGATGGTAAACTAATTACAATTGTTGGAGACAGCCCTGAAGGGATATTAGTGGATTCTCAAACTGGAAAGACTGTCGCACCATTATGTGGACACTTGGATTATTCATTTGCATCTGCATGGCATCCCGATGGACGCATTTTCGCTACTGGGAATCAAGACAAAACATGCCGTGTTTGGGATGTTAGGAACTTGTCAAAGTCCGTTGCTCTACTCAAGGGAAACCTTGGAGCTATACGGTCAATAAGATTCACATCTGATGGTCACTTCATGGCAATGGCTGAACCCGCTGACTTTGTCCATGTCTATGATGCAAAGCTTGGGTTTGAAAAGGAACAGGAAATCAATTTTTTTGGGGAAATCTCTGGTGTATCTTTTAGCCCTCACTCTGAATCACTTTTCATTGGTGTCTGGGATCCCACCTATGGAAGTCTTCTTCAGTACAATCGAGTAGGAAGAAGATAAGGATGCTCCATTTTTTCAAGTGAAGATCTACACAACCTAGTTACTTCAACATTTTTTCAACAGAAGTTGTATTCCGAGGAAAAGTGCTTTGTTCGAAAAGTGTTTGTCACTACTTTGAACAATCACGATGATGTTAGGTCAAAATCTATAATCCCTAAAGATCTTAAATTGCTGAATGAGACCGACACTGGGAAGAAACAGAAACAATAGTTATAAACCCTACGTTCAGGATCCGTCGTGAGGCTAATTTGATTCAGTTTTTTGTAGTTTATTTTTGCACGAACAAAGAACCAGCTGTTTTTTTTTTCTTTGTTTCTTGAATTTTTTTTATCATATTGTTGAATCTTCTTCGGATCCTTTCAATATTGGCTCTCAACCTCGCATATCTGAGATTCTGAGTAATACATTTAAGGCTAAATAGGACTTTTGGTCCTTTATGTTTGCTCCAGATTTCACTTTGGTCCTTTATCTTGGAGCTATACGGTCAATAAGATTCACATCTGATGGCCACTTCATGGCAATGGCTGAACCCGCTGACTTTGTGCATGTCTATGATGCAAACCTTGGGTTTGAAAAGGAACAGGAAATCAATTTTTTTTGGGGAGATCTCTGGTGTATCTTTTAGCCCTCACTCTGAATCACTTTTCATTGGTGTCTGGGATCGCACCTATGGAAGTCTTCTTCAGTACAATCGAGTAGGAAGATAAGGAAGATCCTTCAAGTGAAGATCTACACAACCTAGTTACTTCTCCATTTTTTCAACAGAAGTTGTATTCCGAGGAAAAGTGCTTTGTTCTAAAAGTGTTTGTCACTACTTTGAACAATCACGATGATGTTAGGTCAAAACCTATAATCCTTGAAGATCTTAAATTACTGAATGAGACCGCACGAACAAAGAACCAGATGTTTTTTTTCTTTGTTTCTTGAATTTTTTTTATCATATTGTTGAATCTTCTTTGGATCCTTTCAATATTGGCTCTCAATTTCGCATATCTGAGATTATGAGTAATACATTTAATTGGGTTCACATGTAACTCATGACTCTCAATGAGAGTGGGTAAGAAACCATCTCGGAAGAGAGATGTGCAATTTGACAAGAGTAAATGCTATCTTTGAGCTATGCAATTGGGTTCACATATAAACGTGTTTTGGGATTTTTTTTTTGTACCCCCATCATCTCCCTAGCTACCCCCACCGATCCTGCGAAAAGACGCAATTGTCCTTAACAAAATTTAAAAATCCCGAACGTATCCTGAGTTCATTTGTTTTTTTGGAAATCGGATTTAGGTAAATCCGATTTCCACTAAAAATTTTAAAAAAATTTAAATCGGATTTAGGTAAATCCGATTTCCACTAAAAATTTTAAAAAATTTAAATCGGATTTATTTAAGATGGGTAGATCCGCTTTTAAAAATAACAAATCGGATTTACCTTAAGTGGGGGTAAATCCGATTTGTTATTTTTTAAAAGCGGATCTACCCCATCATATAGGGTAAATCCGCTTTTAAAAATAACCAAAGCGGATTTACCTTATGTGGGGGTAAATCCGCTTTGTTAGAAACAAATTTCGACCGTCTTTTGGTTCTGTTTAGTGTGTAGTTCGTTAACACGTGACGATATTGTACGTCGGGAGAATAATTTAGGCTAAAAAATCAGTTTTCGGGCAACCTACTCAAATTGTAATGAAACCACGTTCTTTAAATCGGAAAAATATCAAGGATCAATACTCCTCAAGAAGAAACTTCTTTCAGGACTGGGGACCTCAAAATCCCAAATTCCATCGTTTACTATTTTTTATTAATTTTTTTAATTTTTCATAATCTCCAAAAACTCTGAAAAAATTTGCATAACTTTATTTTGGTTTTATTAGATTTTTAGTGGTATTTTCATAATTTTTGGATTAGTTTTGGCTGTTTAACGGATTTTTAGTAGTATTTTATAACCTTTTTTAAAAAATTAAATAAAAAACAATTTTTTTTAATAACAAAATCGGATTTACCTTAGGTGGGATAAATCCGATTTTCTTTTTTTAGGGAAATCGGATTTATCTTAGGTGGGATAAATCCGATTTTCTCTTTTTTTAGGGAAATCGGATTTATGTACCCACTAGGTAAATCCGATTTCTGCGTTCTGGCCGATGATCGCGTCTTTGGTTCGCGATCTGTTGCTTTCTGAGTTTCGCGATCTTCTGCTTTCTGAAGTTTGCGATCTGTTCTGGCCGAGTTGTTTTGGATCGGGAGCTGGGTTTCTGTTGGATCTTCTGGATCTGGTTGTTAGCGACTCCTGATTCGCGTCTTGGCTCGCGCTGTTGGATCGGGAGCTGGGTTTCACGTTTTTGTTGGATCTGTTCGCGTCTCTGTGCTCGCGTTCCTGATTCGTTTCTGTTGGCTCGCGTTTCTTGGCTCGCGCTGTTGGCTTGCGCTGTTGGATCGGGAGCTGTGTTTCGCTATTGTTGTTTTGTTTTGTTTTCAGGTCTGGATCTCTACGTCGTTCACCGCCCCGCGGCGCCGCCCTCTCTGCTTGTTTGCCCGTTTTGATCCTGCGATTGTTCACGGTTCCTCTGCGTCGTATAAAGTAGCTTCCCCGCGGCGTTGCTGGTTTGGATCTGCCTTTTTGGTGGATCTACGCGCCTTAGGAGGTTCATGGTGTGCCTCTGTTTCGCGGTGGCTTGCTGTTTTGTATCGCGAAGGGGTCTGTGTGCTGATCGCGATGGTGGCTGGTGGCTCGATCTTGTTCCACAGTCACGGTTCCATCCTGATGCAGCTCCTCGTTCGTTGATCCCTGCTGTTCGTCGTTGATTTGCTCATCGTCGCTTGAAGTCATGCTTGGTTGTGTCGCAGTGTTGGCTGGTGGCACAACACCGTGGTGGTAGCTTGATTCGACGACCTCGGTCAAGCTCGGTCGTGTCGCGGTGTTGGCCGGTGGCACGGCTTCGCGGTGGTGACTGGTGTTTCGGCACCTGGGGTCAGAAGGTGTGCTGATTCAGTGGGTGCTGATTAGGTGGGTTTTCTCTCAGATTGGGTCGGAATCCGGGTGTGGTGGGTGATTGCTGATGCGTTGCCATTGTTCCTTTTGCTTCTGAGCCCCTTCCCAATCCCTGGGCCTTCTCCTTTACCCTCGATCTTTGGAAGGGAGCTTAATGTGAGGATATTGAGGTGGTGTAGGGTGTTTGGCGCGTGCGTTCAATGGGCGATGGATGATGGTTGTGTGTTCGGAATTTGGGTCCATTGGTCGGCACTTTCAGTAGCAGTTCTCTTCGTCGGGCTCCCCCCTTTTGCCTACAACTTCGGAGCCCCTTCCCAATCGTCTCCTGGCCTCCACCTCTAAACCTTGATCTTTGGGAGTGTGCTTAATGTGAGGATAGTGAGGTGATGCAGGGAGTCGGGTTGTTGTGGGTGTTCAGTAGGAGGTGGGTGGAATGTGTGGGGGTTTCATCGGGTGTTGACCTGCTCTTTTCTTAGGGTTGTCCTGGTCGCCTTAGAATTTCTTTTCTTAGAGTTCTTTGGTTGTTTATTTTAGGAGCCTTTTTAGGCTCTCTATTATTGTCATCATTGCCAAGGGTTTTGGTCTAGTCCCCCCTTGTGGTTGTCATATTTTCTTTTTACTTTTAATAAATTCGGGCTTGCTGCCTGTTTGTTTAAAAAAAAAAAAAGGTAAATCCGATTTCCAAAATAACAAAGCGGATTTACCTCCAGCTAAGGTAAATCCGCTTTGTTATTTTTGAAATCGGATTTACCTATTGGGCACCCCCATATGAGGTAAATCCGACTTTAAAAATAACAAAGCGGATTTACCTCAAATGGAGGTAAATCCGAGCGAATTGAAAATTGGACAGGGGTATTTTCGGGTTTCACTTTTATGTGGGGTAGATTGGGAGATGATGGAGGTAAAAAAAAAAACCCACGTGTTTTTTTTATCAAGTTGAAAAGATTCATTGAAATCGGGACAGGCCCAAACCTTTACAACCAATGTAGGCCAAATCTAGCCCAATACTTGCTAAAGGGATTTATGAACTGATGTCGACCCAATTCAATAATTACAAGGATTCCAATAATGGTTAAAAATAGATGAGCTACCTTCGAGCTATGTAACCCTAATTCTGTTGCACCAAATTGTGCATTTGCAGAGAGAGTGAAAGGGATGAAGAAGACGAGTTTGTTAGAGAAAACGGAGGAGTGAATAACAGAATGTATTGTATTGTATATCTGAAATACAAGTGAGAAGCTATTTATATGAATAGCTATTACACGTAAGTAGGGGTGTCAAAAAAACCCGGACCCACGGGTACCCGCGGGTAAAACCCGTCACGGGTCCGGGACGGGTAGTTAAACGGGTACCCGCGGGCCAAATAAACGGGTATTTTGGCTACCCGTCAATAAACGGGGCGGGTCCGGGTAGCGGGGTACCCGTACCCGTTGAAAATTCTGTTGTTTCTTCCTTTTTTTATCATTTATTGTTGTTGTTGTTTAAGTGGATGTTTATTCACATTTTGTTGTATCTTTTATCCTAATATTTTGGATAATGTTTAGTTGTTATTTTTCAAGTTTCTATTATCATAATTTTAATTTTTTATCTCAATTCATTAACAATTATATATTAATAAATAGTTGATACGATAAATGCATATCAAAATGCGTAATTTTTTTATATAAATGAATCAAAAAAATAGTGTTAAAAAAACTAATTTTCTATGGTATTTCAAATTTTATTTTTAAAAGTTTTTTATTTATTAATTTACAAATACCCGCGGGTACCCGCGGGTACCCGTTTAAAAAAATATCCGTTTAAAACCCGTTAAACGGGTACCTGCGCGGGTCCGAGACGGGTCCGGGGCCTATATATAATAAACGGGGCGGGTCCGGGTAGTGAGATACCCGTGCCCACCCCGCCCCGTTGACATTCCTACACGTAAGCAAGGCTACTGTCATAAAATGAAAAAAATACAATATAGCTAATGTGAATACAGTATGTGTACTTTAGTATATGAGTAGACTTCAACTAAAACAATACTTGCATAAACTCTGATCTTAAAATGCCTTCAATACTCCCCTGCAATTTAAGCATCCATATACACCAAGTTCAGCCATTTCCTCATTTCTTTAAACCTGTCAGCATTCAAAGATTTAGTGAATATATCAGCAACATTCTCAGCAGTGTTACAGTAACTCAGCAGTGTTACCCAAACCACTGAACACCCTTACTAGGGATACTCCACCCAATACAAGAAATAATAATAAATATTGCTTATACACACCATTGGATTATTCCACCGTTGGGCTACCGTCATATTACATCTCATTCCTAATCTACCCGCAAACCAACTCCAAGAGGTATGTTTTTTTTGGTACAAGAAGGTCCAAGAGGTATGTTTGATATTGCTAATAATCGTCTCATGATTAGAAATCCTCTCTTGGAATATCGACGGTTCCTTTCCAACCACAGTGCCGAAATTGTTGCTAGCCAAATCAAGAATTTGAATTTCCCACAATGTTTTCTGTTACAAGGCCACCATACCACATAAAATGCTCCAGCCCAGATAACTCTACCTTCGATTGTCTGTCAGTCCACCTGTTAACATCTTGCCAAACTGTATGTGCAAACAGACATTCAAAGAATAGATATGCTAATGTTTCACTATTTTCATTACCCATTGGGCAACGTGGCTCTTGTAGAGTAACCCTTCTGACAATTAAATTATCTCGTGTAGGAAGCTTCCCAATCAATAAACACCACCCAAAGATACACACTTTTGATAGTACATGTGATTTCCATAGACCTTTTAGACCATCTTGAATCTCCTCTCCAACATTACTTTCTTGCAAACGAGACAACAAAAAAGTATAACATGATTTAACGGAAAAAGAGTTCCCTTTATTGCCGATCCACCTCCACCCATCCATGCAAAATCTGACACAACTTAATCTCATGCAAAATCTGCTCAAGAGTCGCTGCATCAACCGCTTCCTCAACATCAAGCGCCTGGTCCCAAGACAAATTCCAACGCCAGCGACCATTCTCCCACACCCCCATATCATCAATAGCCACCTCTAGATTAGATGAAAGCGAATATAAGTTGTGAAACGTCACGGCCAACACTTCATTTCCCAACCATTTTTGGTCCCAGAAACTCACATGTCTCCCGTTCCCAACAACACAATTCACGGATGCCGTAAAAAAAATCCGCACCATATAAAAATCGTCACCCAACGTAACTAGATCCCTCCACCAAATGGAATCATACTTTCCCCAAACTCTGCTCACCCTACCAATATGTTTGTCTCTTAAGTCACCGTATTGATACGTAAGGATAGGTCTCCATATAGCATTGACGTCGACAAGACATCTCCACTTCCACTTGGCTAACAAAGCGATATTAAAAGCTTCTAATTTTTTATGCCCAGTCTCCCATCTTTTATAGATTTACAAACAAGATCCCAAACAACCCAACAAATCTTCCTGCCATCACTATGACCACCCCATAAAAAGTTCCTTTGTATTTTTATCAATTCATTAAGTAGCACTTTCGGTGCCTTATAGAATGATAAAAAATATAAAAGGATGCTATTCAAAACTGAATTAATCAAAGCAACTCTACCTCCCATCGATAGATGACGTCCCTTCCAAGATGCTAGTCGCGCCCTTACCGCTTCCACCACCGGTCTCCAAGTAGAACTCCTCCTGCGATTAGTGCCAACAGGGATGCCCAAGAACCTCGATGGATTGACTTATAAATAGCTTATTTGTATTTATCTACCAAGATAAGCATTTATCAAAGTGTATGAGAGAACAACAGCTTATAATTTTCAGCTTATTTTGACTAGCTCCCTGATATAGGTAATGAAATAGCTTAAAATTTACTATCTCAATCTGATCTTATTTAGGACAAGAAACTTTGTCTTTCTCTTATCAAAGCTATTTTAACCTTGGTGGTGTGGTAAACGTAAATTCATTTGTAAGTACTTTTAAAAGCCAAATATATTCCATAAATTAGACCAAGACATCATAGCCTCATCCTAAGATATTTTTTCCATAAAAAAACTAACATAATTATTTTTGGTTACAATAGGAAAAACTAACATATATTTAAGCGCCTATACGATAATAAAAACTTATTATAATTTTAAATTAACATGTGTCTTTTGTGAAAGCTAAGTACTTAATTTACTTATTTTTGAGTTTAATTGTTCGGTACAGTTGGCCTAAACATTTTTACAACGGCAACTAATAACAATAAAAATTTATGGTATAATTGATATATAAGGTGGTTATTAATTAACTAACTTTTTTTAAAGGATGTATCAACTTATAATTGGTAGATTGTGTAAAATATTTATATACCCTTTTTTTTGTTACCATGTCATTGGTGTGTAGCTTTTATCTACTTTACCGATGACTAATCTATGCCGGGAAAACCTGACTGACCACGAGTACGCAGTTTTGCCAACCCGTGTGATTTTCCCCCTCCCAACATAGTTGTTGCTGTAACCAAGATTCACTCAGACCCAACCCTTACTTAATACAAAGTGCATTCTAGAGCATTCTAAAGGTAAGCAAGAGAGATGAGCCCTTGTTAAAATCCAACGGCTCAGACACAACAGAAGCTTCAAGATAAAATCACACTCCCCCTCGTTCATTTCTTCTTCATAATATAAACCCTAATCTCTCCTTCGTTATTCAACTTCTCCACCTACAAAAAAAAACCACGTTATCAAAAAACCAACCCACTCAACCCTCGTTAAACCCTAGCCTCCCTCAATTTGGGATTCAATTCAATTTCGTGAAGCCATGACATCAACCTTCTCAACATTATCCTCATGCAATGTCTCATCTTCCGCTTCCATTTCTTCCTTTTCCTCCGCCGCCGGTAGAAGGAGTACTAACGGCGTCGTTCTCACTAGGAAGAATCGGAATGCTAAGGTCTCCGCCATGGCTAAGGAATTGCATTTTAATAAGGATGGTTCCGCTATTAAGAAACTTCAGGTACGTCAGTTATAGTGAGAGTGAGGAGTGATGGTAAAACGACGCTGAAGTGTGCGTTTTAATGTGTTGTTTGTTTTGCGGTGTTTTGAATTTGTGCTTTTGTTGTTTGACAGAATGGTGTGAACAAGCTTACGGATCTGGTTGGTGTTACTCTCGGACCTAAAGGAAGAAATGTTGTTCTTGAGAGTAAATATGGTTCACCTAAAATTGTTAATGATGGTGTTACTGTAGCCAAGGAGGTACGTTTTAAGATTGTTTTGATCATGTTTTTGTGAAATTAGAATAATTTAGAATTGTATGAGTTTAGCTTTTAAGAATTTTACTTTAATTTCGCGTTTTTGTGATGGTATTTGGTGAATTGTTTATGTGGGTGTTTGTTTTGATGGTTTGTTTGTTTGCTACTCAAACATCTTAAAAAAATGAGAGGGGTTTTTCTTAAGTGAACTTTTCACTTAACAATGTTAGGTGTTAAATCTCTATCATTCATCTCTCTAAATTCTTTAACTATTTCTCCCTTATCCTTTATCTTATTTCACTACAGAATAAAGTAATTGGAGATGAAAATTTGTTTTATAATCGTTGAAAAATGAAAATAGATAGATACCAAAACCCTCATTCAGTCCCCGACCCCGTGGCTGGTAAAAGAAGATATTTGCAGAATGATGGCCGTGGCGATTTAGTGTTTATCATGTTCTCGCTTCTTGGGAGTGGAAGGAGTCCGTTCCATTCATTTGCAACGCAAACCTCTTCTCTGCTCGCTCTCATAAACTCTGCGCTTCCATTGTCGCCGCCTCTTCTAAAAACAAAAACAAGGTTATCTTATCTCACAATTAAGAATTATTACTCGCAATCAAATGCAATTCATAATTCAGAAATGATTTTTTCATTCACGATACGCTTTTATATAATTTATACAGACATATCGTTCGGACGGAAGATAATTTATGTTATGCTTTTCTGTTTTTCAGAAAAAATTGCGTCAAAATCATGTTACCGCTGGGGATGAGGAAGAAGATGACGCATTCGAGTTACTCTTCAAGCAACTGGAAGAAGATCTCAAAAACGACGGTTTGTCAAAAGACGATAGTGATGAGGAGATAACTGAAGAGGAAGTCGCCATGTTGGAACGTGAATTAGAAGAAGAAGCGCTGGGGGACTATGATCCCGAAGTGTTAGACCTAGATACTAGCAAGACACAAGCCAGTAATAAGGATCCAGAAACTGGGGGTAATGTTGCTGTAGAGGACAACTCACTCAAGCTTAGAACTTGGCAATTGAAGAAATTGGCCACTGCTTTAAAAATTGGCCGCCGCAAAACAAATGTAAGCGTTTTCTTGCTTATGTATTTTCACCCCAGCTTGTTTGTTCGCTTGTTGCAAGATTTCCTTTACTTTGTTTTCAATTTTTCATTATATGTTTTCGATAAGATACACATATTATTACTACACCCATTGCCTAAATGATGATATCCAAAGTGAAGATTAGTAGTGCAACAGCGATAACATATTTGAAAATAGTGATAACTGATAATAACTTTCACAAATTTCACTTCTTTACACGATTAGTTATATATATGGTGAGAGGATAGCTTATTAAAATGCCCGTGTTTTTCTTTTTGTCATGCCTAAGTATATAAGTGTGTGTTTGGATTTTAAAAAACCATGGTGAAAACCCACAATTCTGTTGAAGCTATTAATAACGGCTTCACCTTTAACACATGTCTGCCGTATCTCACCGCATCTCCAAACATTCACCAAGGTGATGGGATTGTTTGGTTACTCTTTGGAGAGGTTTTGTCTTCTGCTTTCTTCCCTGCTTTAAGTTCCTTTATGACTGGTGTTTGAATGATCAATGATGCCACATGAGACACTGTTCGAAAAATCAAAATGTGTCTGGAAAAATGTCACTCGTCTGTTTAAGCCTTCTGATGTTTCCCCTTGGGCGTTGCGGCCTAGGCAGAAGTTTCCTGTGGCCTGATTCATTATTGAAGTAGATGGAAAAACTTGATGGACCAGCCAGGTTGGGTTGCTTGCTCCCTGAAAGGACCCCAGGGTCCTGATGAATATTATTATTCCTGAGAAAGGTTGTGTTAATTTACAAACATCCTAACATCAACTTGGATATTTTTTTAAAATGTTCAGATTAAGAACTTGAGATGGATATTCCTTCAAAGGGAGAAAATTTGAAGGTAAGCCATGTGTTCATATTTATGAAGAGGAAGGGGGAAATCTTTTATTGTTAAACATACACAATACCCAATATGAATGACGTATGTTAGTTGCCAGGACAAACCCTAACAATGACTTCGGGACACCGTTTCTCAGTTTCATATTTTCTATTTGTTGCAGATAAAAAGTCTTGCTGCTGAGCTCTATCTCGATAGAGCTCTTGTTCTTGCATTGCTTCGTAACCCTCCCTCAAATCTTCTAATGATGAGCCTATCAATACCTGATGAACCCATGCCAACAATGACTTCACTTGAAACTCCGGGCGAGGCTTTTCTTAAAGAAGCAAGTGCAGATCATGCAGAATCTGAAACCAAGGCTGACATACCTATTCATACCTTGCAACACAGTTGGTCTTCTCGAAAGAGATTGAAAAAGACCCAACTTGACACTCTGGAGAGAGTTTACAGGAGATCAAAACGGCCCACTGTAAGTAGAGTTTGCCATGCTTCAATATTACAAGTTTTATGGTACTCTAGGTTGTCCATAATTAACTAATACATTCTTCATTGGCTTTTTTAACTACTTGTTCTGATTTAAGTTACTCCATTTTTTCTTCCGGTAGCAATTCCCTCGAGTAAAAATTTATTGGAGAAACTTTAAATAAATGATTACTTGTTCTAGTATTTTGGTTTTATGCAAACTAATTAAGAGGCATAGTTGTATACAAGTGTTGTACTCATACGTTTGGTTGGAAAATCCATGACTTGTAATACAATTGCCAAAATGAAGGTCAACCAAATATTCTCATTCTCAGTGATCGACTTAAGTGTTTGACTTTAAGAGAATGGGGGAAATGTCATATAGGAGACATATCTAGTGAGAACAGTTCTCATGATAACAATTGATATTGATATTGATATTGATTATAGTGTGTTCAAGATTAATTCTTGCGTTCCCATGTTCTGTGTGCGAGCCTACCAAGTGAAAGCATGAGAGATGGGAGGTGGTAAATCTTGACTGTATATTTATAATAAAGATCATGATTAGATTTATGGTTATATAATCAAGATTAACTCCTCCAATGCTCTCATAGTGTCACCTGATATGCTTCCTGTGTATATATTTCATTGAAAGTCATTAAACCCTATTTGAATCACTAGTACATGTAATGATGTGTTCCATTTGGTAGTGGCAAACAATCATTTTTCAGTTTTCCTCATAGCATACTTTGCTAACTTCACTACCTTTATCTTTTGGTGTTGAATCACAATGCAGAATGCAATGATCAGTAGTATCGTGCATGTAACAAACATTCCTCGAAAAACAGTAATTAAGTGGTTTGAAGACAAACGTACCGAGGAGGGAGTTCCAGATCAACGTTTTCCTTATCAGCGTTCTATTGTTGAAAGTTCTTAGATATTTTATGTTCTTTCATTAATTTTTAACGATGTAAGTTAAGGGCAGAAGTATTATAATTGTATAAAAGTATGTTTCTTCAACCTAAGTAGTGATGGTGGTGATTATTGGTTAGGTTATGACACTGGCTATTGAGAACTGGGGCTTGGACATATTGTTTTTCCCTCATTTTTTAATGAACATATTGTTTTTCTTTATTGAGCCAAATACAATTTCTAAGCGTCCTGTGTCCAACCTAGTACAACATTTGAACTGGACTTCCATATTTTCAAAAACAAATCACATCTCAATTTAAGTTCCTAATCCTATCACATCACAATTTAAGCTCCTAAATTAGTCACAAAAATAAGTCTTCCTTAAATTTCATAAACTCATCAACTAAATAATTAAAGTTGATAATTCAAGAAATTATTCACAAGTCTATCTTTTTCTTTGGCAGTATTCCTTTGAATCTGCATTATAATAAAATATAAGTGCCTAAAATGAAAATGTGGACACGCATATGATTCATGCATAGCTTATAAGTATAACACATTTAAATTTAACAAATGGGACAGTCATTAAGCATTTTGCATTCGGAAGGATGTAAACAAAACACAGATTCCAAATTCCAGGTTTCTATTTAAGCGGTTAAATGAGAAGAAGAAAATAATAAGAAAAATGAAAAACATCTTTGATTTTTTTTGTACCTGTCATAATAGTTGTCCCAGTAGTACTAGGTCTAGCAACAAGTGAATTCAAAAAAGTCCCAATTAATCCATGCAGCATTAGAAAATCATAGTTTTATCAAAACAGTGTAACAGTTATCCGTATTACACGTACGATTTCTTAGACTTTGTTAACACCCAAAAATAATTAGGTTGTAGGCCGAGGACTGAATGAACAAGGCAGTGGAGCTGGAGTACTGAGGCAGGTCACTAGAGAACTCACAACAATTTAAGCTAAGAAAGCATAAATAACTCTTATAAATAAGAGTTATCACACCCTCAAACTTAAACCATTGCTTGTCCTCAAGCAATGACGTTTGACAAAGAACAAACAAACACAAACAATGCAATATCCAGCTGCACAAATTGATTCAAACAGGTTTTCAAAGATGCTAAAGTTGGGCATAAACTTTCAGATCCTTAATTACTCACATACACCTTAAGTTTTTCAAGATTTTTAGAATTATCATCTGCTCAAAGTGTGTGTGTGACAGCTAGGTCTAGTTCGACTCTTAGCAAGTTTCAAAACTTCACCTAGCTAGAGAAAGAATGGTTTTCTTTTGGCTATGCCAAGAATTTTTCCAAAAGAAAGGTAGACTAACAACTTCAGCATAAGAAATGGGGGCTTCAAAGCACAACAAAGGGCTTGATTAAACATTTCAGATTATTGGTCAGTGCACTATTATTACAAGACTTCAGATTCATTGCTACAGCAATTGGTGCTGCAACAGTTAACACTTGACACACTATTTTGCTGCAATGCCTATTTTTCATAACACTTTTTCTTTTTCAGTTTTTTTTTTCATATATAGGCTATTGCAGCTTTAATCACTTTTATTGAACTTTTGTGCAATGTACACAGACACTTAGGCATTGACCATCCTAAAATCTTCATGCTTAGCCTTAATATAACCGATGCACCCCCAAACTTAGTTTCATACGCTACCGTAGGTTTTTAGTAGAAGTTTGGCACAACCTAGGTGTACCAAAATCTAGCTTAGCATCAGATCATTTTTAGCTTACTAAATTCCTACCTAAACCTAGAATAAAAGTGTGGGAGCAGTAATCTGTCAAACCAGGCTACACTCACTCAGTCTCACCATAATCATCATTAAGTCAGGCCAAAATGAAGCATAATCTCCTACTGATTTGAACAAAAGATACAATTAAACATGCCTTTTAAAAACAAACAACACATAAATAGTTCTCCCCCCAACTTAAGACCCAGCAGTGTCCCCACTGCTTATGCAATTACTAATGGGAGAGACCTTAGACACAATAGAACTGAATTGAAAACATTTAACACAAAACAGATTTTAAATCCTAAACAGCTGCTGGATGCTATTACAGATGTGTAGCGACCGTAAAATCCGGAGGAGGGATTCTTCGAAGTTCTTGAATGAAGCCGCCACCAAAGTTTTAGTTTAAGGGCAAACATTGGAAAATCCCTATTGAGTAGATAAGGGGGTCTTGCGGACCAGATTTAGGCTCGGGAGTCGTTTATGCGTAGGGAAGGTATTAGCACCCTACTGATAAGTCTATTTTTAGAGTCTTTTTAATAGTTATTTTATTAAGTCTTTTTAGTATTTTAATTATATTTTTGATCTATTTTACTGCAAATGTTTACTTTTTATCTTCAGGTTTTATTTTGAAGCAATTTGGGCTGCTTAAGTCTCAGCAGGTCAGAATTCGACTAGATCTCTCAGAATTCGACAGCATCTGTCTCAGCAGGCCAGAATTCGACTGCATCTTCCAGATTTCGACTTCGACTGCATCTGTCTTCCAGATTTCGACTTCGACTGCATCTGTCTTCCAGATTTCGACTTCGACTGCATCTGTCTTTCAGATTTCGACTTCGACTGCTTCTGCTTCCCAGATTTCGACTGTGCCTGCTTCTGCTACCCAGATTTCGACTGTGCCTGCTTCTGCTGCAAGATTTCGACTGTGCAAGTCAAAATTGGATATTTTGCCCACTTGTTGATGGATATTTTTGATGACTACCTTGGCCAACTTGATTTGCCACTTTTTCCTCTTTTGAACCATTTTGCCCCTCATATTTTCCTATAAATAGAGGCTTGATCCTCACTTGTACCTAAGCTTGAATTTTGTTAGAAAATCAATGACAAAGGCTCTCTAATTATTCATGACTTCAATTTACTCTTCATGCTTTTTATGATTCCTGTTTGTTTACTTTCTTGCCTTTTAAATTCTTGCTATTTATTTTCCAAGTCATTTACTTTCATTGCCCTTTAATTTCTCGCTCTTTACTTTCTCGCTCTTTACTTTTCGCTCTTTACTTTTCCGCTCTTTTATTTTCCCTGCTATTTACTTTTTCGCCCTTTTACTTTCCAAGTCATTTACTTTCATTGCTATTTAAATTTCTCGCTCTTTACTTTTCGCTCTTTACTTTTTCGCTCTTTTATTTTCCTTGTTATTTACTTTTTTGCCCTTTAAATTTCCAAGTCAAGTAAACTACTGGCAAGTCAAGTAAACTACTGGCAAGTCAAGTAAACTACTGGCAAGTCAAGTAAATTACTGGCAAGTCAAGTAAATTACTGGCAATTTACTTTTCAAGCAATTTACTTTCTTGTCATTTACAATTCCGCTATTTATGATTTTTGCACTTTACCGCTTTCTTTTATTTCTCGCTATTTAACTTCATGTCTTCTTCTTTTATTTTCTTTTCTCCTCTTTTGTCTACAATGATCATGAGTGAGTAGACTTTATTAAAATATTCCTTCTTTCCAAAAACACTTTCTTTTCAGTTAATCAAACTTTGAAAAATTAAATTGGTATTCACTTAGGCTCTCCCTGTGGACCGATACTCTTTTATTACGCGATACGACCCGTGCACTTGCGGGGCTATCAAGTTTTTTGGCGCCGTTGCCGGGGAGGCAGTGATATTGATTAAGTTTTTCAAAACCGGTTAGACTGAAATTTTATTTTCTTTATTTTTACTTTTTTCTTCTCTTGTCCCTCGAATGCGAAGAACTAGAAGTTTCGGAGAACTTGTTCAACAAATTCCCGAAATCGAAAGGTTCTTACATAGAAGGAGGAGAGAAATTCCTGATAACCAAATGGCGGCTAATGAAAATCGTGCTCTCAAAGAGTACGCAACACCTTCAGCAGAGCCATCGGCTGCCATTGTACATCCAAATGTGGAAGCAAATAATTTTGAACTCAAATCATCTCTGCTTTCAATGGTTCAACAAAACCAATTTTCTGGTTCTCCCACGGAGGACCCAAATCTTCATATTTCAATTTTTTTGGAATACTGTGGAACTCTCAAATTAAACGGGGTACCTCAAGATGCCATAAGACTAAAGCTCTTCCCTTTTTCATTAAGGGATAGAGCAAGAGCATGGCTACATTCTTTGCCTTCGGAATCTATTACCAGCTGGGGCCAATTAAAACAAGCCTTTCTTACTAGGTTCTTTCCCCCAAGTAAAACAGCTCAAATGAGAAGTCAAATTACTCGATTTTCTCAAAACGACGGGGAATCTCTTTATGATGCTTGGGAACGTTTCAAAGAAATGTTAAGGCTATGCCCCCATCATGGACTAGAGAAATGGCTCGTTGTTCATACATTTTATAATGGATTACAATATGCAACTAGAATGACTGTTGATGCAGCTGCAGGTGGAGCTTTGATGAACAAAAATTTTACTGAAGCTTATGCACTCATTGAAGATATGGCTCAAAACCATTGTCAATGGGCAAGTAAGCGAGCCATAGCAGATAAACCAGCATCATCAAAAGAGCCAGGTAAGTATGAAATATCCGCTGTTGATCATCTTGCCTCAAAAGTGGACGCACTTTTTCAAAAATTTGAAAAATTAAATGTAAGTGCCGTTTCACAAACTTTTTCTCCTACTACTCCACCATGTGAATTATGTGGGGTTGTTGGCCATATTGGAGCTGAATGCCAGCTTGAGGCATCTAGTGCTGGAAACGAGCATATTAATTATGCTCAAAAGGAAGATACATTTTCAAATACTTATAATCCTGGGTGGAGGAATCATCCAAATTTTTCTTATAAAAATCCTCCACCCAATCCAGCACCTAGACCACCTCCTGTCTTTCAAAATCAAAGGGTTTTTAATAACCCACAAAACAACCCACAAAAGTCGAACTTGGAATTTTTGATGGAAAAATTTGTGTCATCTCAAACAAAACAAAATGAAGAATTCAAAAATCAAACTGGTTATTTGAATGACACACTTATCAAATTAGTATCAAAAGTCGACTCTATCACCACTCATAATAAAATGCTTGAAAATCAAATAACACAAGTGGCAACACAAGTAGCTTCATCCTCTAAGACTTCAGGGGTATTTCCTGGGCAACCAGAACAAAATCCAAAAGGCCAAATAAATGCCGTCACCCTTAGAAGCGGAAAACAATTAGAGGAACCAAGAGCAGACCAAGAAAAAACTGTGAGTGAAAAACATAATTTACCAGGTGAGCTAGAAGAGAAAGAAAAAGGGAAAGAACCAGAAAAAGAAAGAGAAGAACCACACATCCCCCCTCCACCATACAAACCACCCATTCCTTTCCCCCAAAGATTTGCAAAAAACAAGATTGACGAGCAATTCAAAAGGTTTGCCGACTTGCTTAAAAAGCTTTACATCAACGTTTCTTTCACTGATGCATTATCTCAAATGCCGTCTTATTCTAAATTTTTGAAAGAAATTTTATCCAAGAAAAGAAAAATAGACGACTATGAGACGATTGCATTAACAGAGGAATGTAGTGCAATTATCCAGAACAAGCTGCCACAAAAACTCAAAGATCCAGGTAGTTTTTCCATACCTTGTGTGATTGGAAGTGAAACTATAAACAGAGCGATGTGCGATCTAGGAGCCAGTGTAAGTTTGATGCCTCTTTCTCTTTGCAATAGACTAGGGATAGGCGAACTTAAACCCACAAAAATGACAATACAGTTGGCAGATCGTTCCGTTAAATACCCCACTGGAATCTTAGAGGATATCCCTATCAAGGTAGGGCAAACTTTTATACCGGTGGACTTTGTTGTAATGGAAATTGAAGAAGACTCCCAAATTCCTATTCTTCTGGGGAGGCCTTTTTTAGCTACTGCAGGGGCAATAATTGACGTTAAAAACGGTAAGTTGGTTTTTAATGTGGGGGATGAAAAGGTTGAGTTTGAAGTTTCAAACTTCATGAAAAGTCCATCTGTAAAAGACTCATGCTGCAGGATTGACATTGTAGACTATTGCGTGCGAGAGTGCTCTTTAGCATCATCTTCACAAGATAGTCTGGAAGATTGCCTTTTAGGCAACACAAATACAAATGCAGCAGGGGAAACCCAATTCTACATAAAACTTTTGGATGAAAATCCACCATCAAAAGAATTGGGTACTGAAACCTTGGGTGAGGAGAAACCTCGACCTCTCCCAAAAGAAACACCAAAAGTAGAACTGAAGCCCTTACCATCATCTCTCAGGTATGAGTTTCTTGGCCCTAATTCTACTTTTCCAGTAATTGTAAATGCAAATTTAAAACAAAATGAGACTGAAAAATTACTTAATGTTCTCAAGAAGTATCCCAAAGCCATAGGGTATACTATTGAGGACATTAAGGGAATAAATCCGTCAATATGCATACACAGAATACTACTGGAAGAGGACTATAAACCTTCTATCGAGCATCAAAGAAGATTAAACCCAAACATGAAAGAGGTTGTAAAAAAGGAAGTTTTAAAACTCCTTGATGCTGGGATAATATATCCTATTTCCGATAGTAAGTGGGTTAGTCCTGTTCAAGTAGTACCTAAGAAGGGAGGCTTAACAGTTATTAAAAATGAAAAGGATGAATGCATTTCCACAAGGACAATCACGGGATGGAGAATGTGTATTGATTACAGAAAGCTTAACAAAGCTACCCGGAAAGATCACTTCCCTCTCCCGTTCATTGATCAAATGCTAGAAAGGTTAGCGCGGCACTCACATTTCTGCTATTTGGATGGTTATTCGGGATTTTTCCAAATTCCCATCCACCCTAGCGACCAAGAAAAAACAACTTTCACATGTCCTTTTGGCACTTATGCCTATAGAAGGATGCCCTTTGGTCTATGTAATGCTCCCGCTACCTTTCAAAGGTGTATGATGTCCATATTCTCAGACTTTGTTGAAAACATAATGGAAGTGTTTATGGATGATTTTTCCGTCCATGGGTCAAATTTTGAAAACTGTTTAGCCAATCTGGAAAAAGTCTTAGAGAGATGTGAGAAGGTGAACCTAGTTCTAAACTGGGAAAAGTGTCATTTCATGGTTAATGAAGGAATTGTCCTAGGGCACTTAATTTCTCACAGAGGTATTGAGGTAGACCGTGCAAAAATTGAAGTGATTGAAAAAATGCTACCTCCCACCACAGTAAAAGAGGTGAGAAGCTTTTTAGGCCATGCGGGTTTCTACCGTCGGTTCATAAAAGACTTCTCAAAAATTTCAAAACCTATGACAAGTCTGCTCCTTAAGGATGCAGCATTTATTTTTAACGATCTTTGTCTTGAAGCTTTTAACAGGTTGAAAAAGGCTTTAGTTACTGCCCCGATCATACAGCCACCAGACTGGAATCTTCCGTTTGAAATAATGTGCGATGCAAGCGACTATGCAGTTGGGGCAGTCCTGGGACAAAGAAAAGAAAAAAAATTGCATGCCATATACTATGCAAGCAGGACCTTAGACGAGGCACAAATGAATTACGCCACAACTGAAAAAGAATTATTGGCGGTAGTTTTTGCCGTTGATAAGTTTCGATCATATCTGGTAGGTTCAAAAATCATCATTTTTACTGATCACTCGGCCATAAAATATTTGTTAAACAAAAAAGATGCCAAGCCGAGATTGATCCGATGGGTTTTACTCCTACAAGAATTTGATCTTGAAATAAGGGATAAAAAAGGCGTTGAAAATGTTGTGGCTGATCATTTGTCCCGTCTACAAGGAACAAAAGAAGAAGAGTTGTCGCTTAATGATACATTTCTGGATGATCAACTCTTCTCATTGATCAAAACTGAAGCACCATGGTATGCAGATTTTGTAAACTACCTTGCAGCAGGAGTACTCCCCCCAGATTTAAATTATCAGCGGAAGAAGAAATTCTTCCATGATCTCAAACAGTATTACTGGGACGAGCCACTGCTTTTTAAAAGGGGAGCTGATGGGGTATTCAGAAGATGCATTCCGGAAGAAGAGGTAAGTAACATTCTATACCATTGTCATTCTTCTTCCTATGGCGGCCATGCCAGTTCTTCAAAAACTGCTACGAAAATTCTTCAATCTGGTTTTTATTGGCCGTCCCTTTTTAAAGACGCGCATCAATTCTTTTCTAAATGCGACCAGTGTCAATGCACCGGAAATATTTCAAAAAGAAATGAAATGCCCTTAAATAATATCTTAGAGGTTGAAATTTTCGACGTCTGGGGTATCGATTTCATGGGGCCGTTTCCTTCTTCTTTTGGAAACCAATATATTCTGGTAGCCGTTGACTATGTGTCAAAATGGATCGAAGCCATTGCTTCTCCTACAAACGATGCAAAGGTAGTCATAAAACTTTTCAAAAAACTAATTTTTCCAAGATTCGGGGTCCCTCGTGTTGTCATAAGCGACGGAGGATCCCATTTCATCTCAAAACATTTTGAAATGTTACTGCAAAAGTTTGGAGTAAGGCACAAAATTGCAACGCCTTATCACCCTCAAACAAGCGGTCAGGTTGAGGTATCGAACAAAGAAATTAAAAGTATTTTAGAAAAAACTGTTTCGACTTCAAGGAAAGACTGGTCGGTAAAGCTTGACGATGCTCTCTGGGCTTATCGGACTGCGTACAAGACTCCCATAGGAATGACTCCTTTCAAATTAATTTATGGGAAGTCTTGCCACCTTCCGGTAGAGCTAGAGCACAAAGCTTACTGGGCAATTAAACGCCTTAACCTGAACATGGAATTAGCCGGAGAAAAAAGAAAACTCCAGCTAAACGAATTGGAAGAGCTGCGAATGGATGCTTATGAGAATGCCAAACTTTACAAAGAAAGAACAAAAAATTGGCATGATAAGCGTATTATTCGTAGAGAATTCAAGGAGGGTGACCTGGTGTTATTGTTTAATTCCAGGCTAAAAATTTTTCCGCGAAAATTAAAGTCAAGATGGACCGGTCCTTTTGAAATCCGTAAGGTTTACCCCTTCGGATCTGTAGAGATCTGGAGCGAGAAAACTGGATCGTTTAAAGTCAATGGTCAAAGGTTGAAAAATTATTTAATTGGTGACCCAATTGAGAAAGGAACTAGTTTAGTTCTACATGATCCCAATTGAAAAATTCTTTTTGACCGTCAAGCTAGTGACGTTAAAAGAGCGCTGCGTGGGAGGCAACCCACGGCTTAATGTATTTTTCGATTTGTTGAAAAATAAAATACCCCAGGGCCGAGTATCCTGAACCAGACAGCCAGGTGAGCTCTCCTAACCCCTTTTGTTTTATTTGAAAAATCATTGAGGACAATGCCTAGTCCAAGCATGGGGGGGTATTTTATTACTTTTATTAGGAATTTCTTTATTGTTTTGCCAAGTTTTTATCTTTTTGTACTTTGAGATAGTATCTGCTCCCTCCATCGCGAAACTTTGTGAACCTTAAGCATGTTTTAAATAAGCCTTTTCTGGACAAAAATAAATTTTCAATTTTTCATTAGCAAATCATCTAGGTGGACTGGTTGGGAACAACAAAATTGTATCATGGTTCGATTTCTACTTCTAGGGCTTTTTCACACACACACTATTGAGACTATTTTCAGTTATTAATACAAATAGAGGGACTGAAAAGAAACTAGTAACCTGGTTCTCTTGGTGACATTTACTAGATGCGCGGTTACTGGAGAAAAACGTCTGAGTTGGGATATTCAAAAAAAAAAAATAAAAAAAAAAAAAAAAAAATTTATATGTATATATGCAAAACCAATTCAAAAATGCAGAAGTTAGTGCATTTTAAATGTCAAAATAAATGGTTAGCGTATAAGATCAAAAAGAAAAGAAAAATGCTTGAATACCCAACGTATAAAGACCCTCCTTTGAGACCCGGTCTTAGTAAATGGAGGACCCAAGCTTAAGAATGTTGGGGAACCGGTTCTATGATGACATTGATATCCCCTCTAGAGTACTGGTACTTTAAAGTTGTCTCTCAATTCCACAAGAAGCCCAAAATAGTAGCTCTCATACCAAAGTGTTAGAATTGCCCCACAGTTCACTTAAGGTTTCAATATGAAAATAATTTTCCTTCAGAATTGGCCTAAAGATTTACACTGTTTTTGCTTGAGGACAAGCAAAGGTTCAAGCATAGGGGAGTTTGATAAGTCTATTTTTAGAGTCTTTTTAATAGTTATTTTATTAAGTCTTTTTAGTATTTTAATTATATTTTTGATCTATTTTACTGCAAATGTTTACTTTTTATCTTCAGGTTTTATTTTGAAGCAATTTGGGCTGCTTAAGTCTCAGCAGGTCAGAATTCGACTAGATCTCTCAGAATTCGACAGCATCTGTCTCAGCAGGCCAGAATTCGACTGCATCTTCCAGATTTCGACTTCGACTGCATCTGTCTTCCAGATTTCGACTTCGACTGCATCTGTCTTCCAGATTTCGACTTCGACTGCATCAGTCTTTCAGATTTCGACTGCTTCTGCTTCCCAGATTTCGACTGTGCCTGCTTCTGCTACCCAGATTTCGACTGTGCCTGCTTCTGCTGGCAAGATTTCGACTGTGCAAGTCAAAATTGGATATTTTGCCCACTTGTTGATGGATATTTTTGATGACTACCTTGGCCAACTTGATTTGCCACTTTTTCCTCTTTTGAACCATTTTGCCCCTCATATTTTCCTATAAATAGAGGCTTGATCCTCACTTGTACCTAAGCTTGAATTTTGTTAGAAAATCAATGACAAAGGCTCTCTAATTATTCATGACTTCAATTTACTCTTCATGCTTTTTATGATTCCTGTTTGTTTACTTTCTTGCCTTTTAAATTCTTGCTATTTATTTTCCAAGTCATTTACTTTCATTGCCCTTTAATTTCTCGCTCTTTACTTTCTCGCTCTTTACTTTTCGCTCTTTACTTTTCCGCTCTTTTATTTTCCCTGCTATTTACTTTTTCGCCCTTTTACTTTCCAAGTCATTTACTTTCATTGCTATTTAAATTTCTCGCTCTTTACTTTTCGCTCTTTACTTTTTCGCTCTTTTATTTTCCTTGTTATTTACTTTTTTGCCCTTTAAATTTCCAAGTCAAGTAAACTACTGGCAAGTCAAGTAAACTACTGGCAAGTCAAGTAAACTACTGGCAAGTCAAGTAAATTACTGGCAAGTCAAGTAAATTACTGGCAATTTACTTTTCAAGCAATTTACTTTCTTGTCATTTACAATTCCGCTATTTATGATTTTTGCACTTTACCGCTTTCTTTTATTTCTCGCTATTTAACTTCATGTCTTCTTCTTTTATTTTCTTTTCTCCTCTTTTGTCTACAATGATCATGAGTGAGTAGACTTTATTAAAATATTCCTTCTTTCCAAAAACACTTTCTTTTCGGTTAATCAAACTTTGAAAAATTAAATTGGTATTCACTTAGGCTCTCCCTGTGGACCGATACTCTTTTATTACGCGATACGACCCGTGCACTTGTGGGGCTATCACCTACGACATCCTTCCTAAGGAAGGTTACCTTTTAACTAAATGTGTGAATGTTTATTAATTCAAAAATAATGATTTTACCCTTATAATAATACTAATAAAAAAGACTCGATAAACAGTTAGTTGTTTTTGTAGTGTTTGAGTAAAAAGGAGAGAAATGAATTAAAAGGAAAGGTTTTTTATTAATGCAATTGACAGAGGTCGGCCGCCCTCTGGTCCTACGTATCTCCTGGTAGAGAATCAAATCACACGTAGTTCTTGGATAGAAAAAAAATTGTGTGTTGGTGTTTTTTATTTATTTTTGAAATTGGGAGATGTACTCGTGACGACCAAGCAAGTAAAACTCAGAGTGGTCGTCACTCATAGATCGTCTGAAAACTAAAGCTGTTATTAACGGCCAAACGAGCTACACTCAGAGTGACCATTAGTAACAAACCATTTTTTATGTTTGGGAAAATATTTATTCGTTACTTGGAAAAAAAGTTTGTGAAAGAAAATGTTTATTTATGGAAAAGGGAAAAAAAGAAATAGGGGGTGCGGCAGTAAAATAGGGTGCGATTAGCAGCAAGAGGTGTTGTTTTATTAAAAGGGGGTGGGAAAAGCTTCAGCCCAGCCCACATTTGGGCTCAGCCCGCGTGGAACCAGATCTGTCCACTAGGGGGGAGGGGCGCAGTTTTATTAACAGTGGGGTGCGAATACTAACGGGTCAAATGAAATTTAAAAAAAAAACATGTAAACCAGGCCCAAAGCATATCACCACCTCTTCTGAAAACCTAGTTTTCTCTTAGCTTAATCTTTCCAACAAATCTCAGCGCCGCATCAACATGGTCATTTGGAGAGAGAGAGCGGAATTTTGAAATGGAGAGAGAGACGCTGACAGAGAGAGAAGAGACAACGGAGAGAGAGAAGACAGTTACCGGCGAGAGGGATGACGCGCGAAGGTGCGTGCTCACGTGCAATTGAACGCGACTGCGTTCGCGGTGGGGAGAGAGATGGGGACGACTGTGGGAGGTTCATGGAGACGATGACCGGGGGCGTGACGGTGGTCTGGGGTTGAGACCGGAACTGTGACTGTGATGTCGACGGTCTAAGGGTGAACGAAAGGGAACGACCGCGAGATGACGGTGGTGGTTGGCTACGGTGAGGGTGTGGCCGTTGTTGTTGTCGCGATGGTCGTCCGAAATAGGATCGATGGCTGTTGATGTTGGTTTTGGTGCGAAGGTGGTGGTGGTTAATGGTGACGGTACGGCGGTGAGGGTATGGGGCGGTGTTTGAGGTTTTGCGAACAGAGAGAGAGAAAAGGGGGTGCGTAGTAGAGGGTGGTTTTTGTGGCGGTTTTCGTGGTGGCTATGGCGGCTGTTTAGTGGTAGGGTTGTTGCGGTGGTGGCTATTTGGTAGGATGGTGGCTGACGGTGGTGGTGAGTGTACGGTGATGGTGGCTGTTTCTGTGGTGGTGCGCAGTGGTGGTGCACGGCGGCGACCACCACAGATGATGAGGTAGCTCAGTCTTTCCCTCTCTCTGTTTTCTGATTTTGTTTTCGGTTCTGTGCGTCTGTTCCTGTGACTGTGTATGCCTCCCCTTCATGATTTCTGTTTGTTGGCTTTTATAGAGGAGGCAAATTAATGAGACAAAAAATTGTTGTTATGCTTTTGCAGAGGAGGTATTGGAGCAGAGTTGTGGGAGACAAGGCAGCAAAGGAGGTGCTGCCCAAAGCTGCTTGGTTGCTGCTGATTTTAGAAAAAAACAAGGGAGCAAGAAGAAGGGACACTTGGCTCTACTCCTCAAATGCTGCTGCCAGTTTTATTTTTATTTTACTTTTAATCTTTGTACTTTTTTGTATTTTATTTTTGTCTACACATGTGTACTATAGTTGACTTTGTAAAAAAAACTATTTATAAAAAGCATTTATTCACAATCTGATTTTTATTAGATTTTTAGAACAAACTTAAATCGATAACAACGACGAAAAACAAACGTACACGACGAGACCCGAACGTGCGTCCACAACGAGAATACGCGAATTCACGTACTAAAATAAACACTCGTACACAACAATACGCGAACATCTGTCCGAAACGGGGACTAAAATGTATACATTATTAACAATAGCACACACGCACCAATGAGAAGTAACACGCCTATACATGACTGGGAACGACACACATAGACGATAAAAACAATATTTTGGATTTTCTAGTAAGCTTTAAATTAGCCGGACAAAATTAGGGTATGACAGCTGCCCCTCTTTATTTATATTTTACTAAGAAATATGAAGGGCTTCCAAATTTCCCGAGTAAAATTGGAATAAAGATAAAAAGACACTAATTTTGTCAAGACTATTTTTTAGAAATTATTGAAAGATAATGGGTTGACATAGAGTAAAAGTAAATAAGGATCACCGGGGATCTGAAGGAGCGCTGGGCTCTGATGGTCTAATTCGCAGTCGATGCTTGGCGCATTGATTGGAGTTAAACTGAAGGACCGACGAGGTCTGAAGGGCATGCCTAAGCCTGATGGACCAATGGGTCTGATGGAGCGCAAACTAGCAACGGTACTAGTAAAACGGTCTGCTTGGGGGGGTGGCCTTTTTCGAGCGGCCATGGGGGCAAGGTCAGGTCGTTGACCTGATTTGCGCACCTCGACGGACGTGCACTGTGTTTTTTAGGCGGACACAGCTAGTCTGAAGGGCCTGGGGCCGGATGATCCGTCGGTTGCTCGATAACGCGACGTGCGATCTGGATTGAAGGACCATTGATGGTCTGAAGGAGCGCTTGGGCTCTGAGGGACCGCTGAGGGTCTGGAGGGGTACTGAGATTCTGAATTCTGATATGAGACCAGCATTTGGAGTGCTGACTTTGGGGGAACAAAATATTGGGATTAACAGATGGCGTACTTGCCTAGAACACACCTAATGAATGCATTTACATGAGAAGGGAAAAGCTATCTATATTTGGTATGCAATGAATGATGTATGCGTGAAATATAGGTATGTGAAATGGTAAGTGTTCAATGGGGTGAATGAAATGTGGCAGATGCTGTGAGTTGAAGTTGATGGGACATGGAGGTTGACGAACAACGTGTGTGAATGCAGATAAAGTGGGAATGTGGTCGTGCTGATTGATTTTGGTGGAATGATGAATGTAATGGAATGAGCAATTTTTCTCTTTTTGCTTTCTTGCTTTTTTCTTAGTATATAAATGGTGTATGAAATGCAAAGTGCGCATGTGATGCAAATGTAATGCTTCGATGCGAATGCCATGGTGAATAAAGGAAAACACGTGAACGCGAATGCATGGTACAATGATATGATTAGTGATGTAGAAAACTTTTGGCAACGATGAGACCGGCACTTGGCACGTCTATCGAAGCAAAAAAAGTGTTATAGGTATGCAATGTGATGAATGTGCAATGCAAAAGTAAATGGACTACAAAAAGGCCGTGAATTGTACGTGGGTGCTGGTCAGGAACAGAAATTGATAAGCTGTGGATGCGGATGCAGATAACATGCGAATGCAAATATACTGTTGATTGCATGATGGAATGATCTATGCTTTGGTGGGAGTAACGGGTGCAATGTGGATGACTTTCGCCTTTTTGGTTTTCTCTTGTTTTGCCCCTTTTCATGAATAAATGAATGAATGAATGAATGAACGTGCACACGTAATGCTTAGATGAAGGGTTGTGGTAGCCGCATGACTTGATGTTGTATGATGCAATGATTGGATGTTTGTTGGGATGCAGACAGACTTTTGGTAATGACGGGACCGACATTTGGCATTTTTATTGAAGCGATACATGTTATGCGTGGCTATGCATGCCCGCATACGCAATGCGTAATGCACAAGAAGCAAAATTGTGTAGGCAAAACAAATGGAATGTGAATGCATATACAATACTTGTATGAAAGAGTTGTGATGGGTATGATCAGATGCATGGTTTTAATTCTAGAATAATGAGGACATGTATAATGCATGATTTGTTGGAAGCAACACTTTTTTGTTTTTGTAAGGATGCAAAAATGTTTGATGTGAAACGAAACTTTTGATGCTGGAAACAGAGAGCTGAACATTTTGAATTGATCGTTCCTTGGAAGAAAGATTTTTGATGGCTTGGACTTGAACTCTGGTAAGCTCAAGATTGTCATCTTGAAGAGTGTGGCTTGCAGCAATGTATTAGTGTCATTTCTAGAGATCGAGATGTGTATTTGCAGATGGGTTCTCATTTGGTTATGATGACCCATGATGGCTAAGCTTTCAAGTCTAAGGTGTTAACTTAGAGGGATTGTCATTATTGTGTGTCTCTCCCTTTGAAGCATTTGCTTAATAAATATGAAAAAAAAAGTGCGAATGCAAATGAATGTGTCAGTTGACTTAGGGTTCAAGAAATGCAGGGTATAGTCAAGTGTGACACATGAGTGGAGTGGAGGATGAGGTTTATTGGCTCAAACTTATGAGAGATAAGCTTGCCCCAAGGTAAAAATGTTTGACTGCCCCAATTTTGACTTCAAATAGTGGGGAGTGAAACAGTCTGCCTTTGTCTAGGGAGGACAATGACAACTAAGGATGTAGACTGGTTGAGGGATTGGGAACTATGCAGGTATTGGGGTGACGCGTGGCTAGGAATGAATGGAATGGGAGGCAGAAGGATTCTTTCGGGCCGAGGGATATGAAGCCCCGGTCTACAAGAGGACAAGGTTGCCCCAATCCATGAAAGGTGAAGATTGCCCCATCCGAGTGGGATTGTGACAGGGTGTAAAGTTAGAATGTAGCATATGAACGGGATGAAAGATGAGGGTATTTTGGGGATGCTAAAAAAATTTCCCTGAGTTTGAGTGGAATGGGGGGTGAGGTATTGCCCCATTTTGATATGATAAGTCAAGTAACGGCCTTAGTAGGGATTTGTGGTTTTCTTTGGGAAGGAGTCCACAAGCTAAGACAGTCAAGAGTTTTTGGTTCGATGAAAATTCACTTTGTTGATGATCATTGTTATCTTCTCTTGATGAACTTCGAGCGTGCAAGCCCTTTTAAGTTTTTTTTTTCTTTTGTAATAATATTTTTCTCTTTGTTTTTTTTTGAGCAAATAAATTATTCTGATTATTTTGTCCTATAGTATAAGCTTTGAGAAAAAATGGAAACAACCAATCACTGATCAGAATAGGCCTTAGGATTGTAATATGGCTAATGGCTAATGATTCATGAAGGAAATGATTACTTTGCTCCTGAGAGTGTTCGGGGTTGGTTGAGACAAAGAATCTTTTATGCGCTTCATGATAGAATGAACCTCTTTTAGGGTTGTAGCGCATTTGAGGGTTTATGGAGGATAGGACGCTTAGGCCAGAGGAAGTGTTTGAGGGTTTATTTCAGACAATGATCTTTTATATGCTCGATGGTGTGAAGTGTCAGCTCACAAATTCTACTTTTTGGTTTTCAGGATTTTTCGATCCTCTTTTTTTAATTTCACTTTTTTGTGATTTTTTTCTTTTTTCTTTGGAGCTGAGCGAACTGTTAGATATGGGATTGATCCTTGCCTAAGGTGTTTGAAAGATTTTTGATTTTCTTGGCTCGAAGTGGGTGGCAAAGGGTATTTCTCTTTTTAGGATGTGGGAAAGTTGCCAAACTTCACTTCAAATCATGATTGCTTATTTTCTCGAAATTGTAACTATAGGACAAAACTTCATTTTAACATATTTGTTTTTTCTTTATTTTTTCTTTTCATGCCCTAATTTTGCTTGGGTTGCTCTCATGAGTTTTCAACCTAACGGGCTTTTCCTTTTTGGATTTTTTGTTTTTTTTTTTACTCAAAGGACTTGCACGAGTGTTTGGAATGCCGACAGAAAATCTTAGTGATCATTACTCTGCCCCAGTATGGAGCATACAAAGTGCTATTCGTGAAATTTCATCACTGGGGGAAAGCGAATGAAATACTCTTGTGGGGACTAGGCCTTTCATGAATGGTTGGATTTGGTTTTGAAAATGAAGGAAAGACGAGGATAGTACAACTGACTCAAACAAGAGTAAATACACATGTCGTACTAATTTATTTTGCCAATGCTTCATAGAGAGTTGACATCGGTTAAGAAGGAACAATTTTAATTGCTAAAACCACACAAGTTAACAAAATAGACATTTAAGCTTCTTATCACGGGGGTGAGATATATGTTGGCTGATGCCCTTGGTGGGGCGTGCAGTGGTTAAGGGTCAAGCCTACGGGAGCAGGGTTTGAAGATGTGGTCAATGTTGGAGTGACCATGATGGTGAATGAGCCATCGGTGAATTCCATAAGAGGGTTAAGTGGGTGGATGGTTTCCATGAACGTGGTGGGTATGAGTAGGATGTATATGGAGTGAAGGGTAAAGGATTTGATGTTGGTGAATCAAGTTAGGGTATGACAACATTGTCCAAGGAAGAGGAATCAATTAAAATATATTTTCAAGAAGGCATCGTCTCTCATCAAACAGTGTGTCAAAATATATATATATATATATATATATATATATATCTCTTATGAGTTTCATTTTTTATTTGTTGGAAAAATTATTTGAATAAAGTAGAATGCATGAACATATGGATGTTGTTGTATACAGACAATGATGCAGGTGAATGAAATGCGTAATCATACCTTAAGCAAGTGTGTGATTTTTTTTTATTTTATATATATATATATATATTTAAAATTTCAACTAGAGTGAGAGGCTAAGAAAACAACAAAAAAAACTATTGGACGATGAACAATGCAAGAATAGAAGAAAATGAAGCAATTCCTAATTTTGTTTTAATGCATGTGAGAGGATTAATGCCCTTGAGATGGATGTGAGAGGAATAAATGACTTTTGTTTTTGTTTTTTAAGACACATGAAGGAGCTGTATTTGAGATGCATGAGAATGAAAGACTTTTGTTTTTGTTTCTTTATGATGCATGAAGAGGAGTAATGAAATAACGAATGAATGTAATTTTTTTTATAATACCAATGTAATATTTATTATTTTTGGTGCATGGATATGCAAGATGATGCACTTTGGATGAGATGAATGATATTTTTGTTATTTTCTAGATGATAAGATGCACGGTAAGGGGAATGATAATGGAATGCTTATGGAAAAAATCATTTTACTATGAATGCATAGTGATTTTTTTTATATGTTTTCTTTGAATAAAGTATAATGCATGAACACATGAATGTTTGTGGTACATGAGCGACAACAGAGATGAATGAAATGCGTGATGATTTTTGAACGTGTCGGAAGGATACTTTAAATGGATATGGTTGATGAATGATGCAATAATGGAGAAATTTCTAATTTTTATTTTGATGCATGTAGGAATATGAGATGCATGTAAGAGGAATAAAGTTTCAATTTTTTTTTATGATGCATGGGAGTAATGCCTTTAAAGTGGGTGTGAAAGAAATAAATGGTCCCCCCTTTTTTCATATAATGCATGAAGAGGGAATAATGTGTTTAAATGAAATGATGAATGAATATATAATACCACAGTGATATTTTTTCTAGTGTGGATATGCAAGAGATGGAAATGATATTTCTGCTATTTAGAGATGATGAGATGCATGGTGGCGAGATGAGATGCGTATGAAAAGAATGATCTTATTTTGTTACGACTGTATGATGAAGATGTAAGTGCATGAAATGCACATGATTGTTTGATTCCAATGACATGTAAGATGTTCAAAGAAATGATTGTTTTGAATGAGTTTATTTTTTAAGAGGTCACGCAACATGCAAAGTTACAAATTCTCATTTATTTTATTGGATGATCAATGATGTGTGAAAAGAGTAATGACATGTTTTTTTTGTCTAGAAAACGACACATGCAGGGAAAATGATTGTTTGATTTTCTGATGGAATGCTATGTCAAGTGTGCGAAGAAACAATTATTGTAAATGACCCTTTTATAGAGAGGCAATGCAACGTGGTGATGATGCAAACACTCTCTTTTCATTTGATGATGATTGATGCAAGAATAAGAGAATAGGGTTGTGATTCTTGTTTTTTTGTTGAAATGTAAATCATGAATGAACACCTGACAAATGTATATTGCATGATGAAAATGCAAATGCATGAAATGCTGAAGGAATGTTCACTTGGAAATGTCAGTTATTCTAAATAATTTTAGGAGGCAATGCAGCACGTGACCAATGCAGAGCCTCTTTCATGTATCAGAATGAAATGCTAAATACGAGGCGTATCCTTTGAACGATGCAAAAATGATGACATAATTTTTGAAGTGATGTGTGGATGAAATGGGGTATGGATGATTTAATGAAACAACAGTTTTTGGATGAGTGAAAAGGTGCGTGAATGCTACGCATTTCATGATGTTGCAAATGATGAAATGCCTATATTATTTGATGATGGAAATGCATGCTAAACGAGATATTCAATCACAAATTTTTTTAATTGTGATCGTGTTTTTTATTCTTTTCTTTTTCGCGAAAAGAAAGAAAAATGCAATGTATGAATGAACGAATAATGTTGCCTGATGCAGATGCGAGGAATGTGAATGAATGATCGCTTGAAAAGATTGACTATCCGAAATGATTTTTCGGACGCAATGCAATATGATGATGAATAATGCAAGGAAGTGACATCATTTTATTATTTTTTTTTATTTTGCATGTCAGATGACTAATGCATTTTTTATTTTTCTATGCATGAAGAGGAGTAACGAATATAGTATATCTTTGAGTATGCAAGATGATGAAAGTTGGAGGATGATATGCATGTTAGTACCATGAGAACGAGATGTATATGAAAACAAGTGACTCGTTCTATGATGATTTTTTTTATTTTCTAGCAAAATATAATGCCCATGGTGATAGACATGTATGAAAAATGCGAATGCATGTATGCATGAAGAAATAAATGTTTGATCCTAATGCAATTGTTTTTATTTTTTCAAGAGACAGTGCAACATGCATGCAGACTCTTATTTTTGATTTATTGGATGACGAATGATACAAATATAATGAAATGATTTTTTTTGTTTTATTTGGGAAATGACACATGAATATGGAATTGTTGCATTTAAACTAGGATGACAACATGAGGGAAAATGATGTATGAATGATATGTTTTTTTTTTTTGAAATGTAGTTCATGACTTTACAAATGATGTGATGCCTACGCTATGTGATCATGATTTTGAATGATTATGAATGAATGTCGGTGCATGTTAAATATGATGCTGGTTTTTTGATCAAATGATATGCTAACGTTATATGGGTAAAAATTACTTTTTTTTGTGTGCGAGGAAACAAAATGCATTACACTCGCAGCGACTTTTTTTTTAATGCGTGGAAAGGAGTAATGAACATAACATTTATATAATATGGGGATAATGTTTTTTGGTGTACGGATATGCAAGATGAATGCAATTTTGAAAAAATAATATCTTCGCGATGCATGATAGTGCGATAACAATGAAATGCTTATGGAATAATGATTTTAGTATGAATGAATGGTAATTTTTTTATATGTTTTCTTTGAATTATAATGCATGAACATATGGATGTTTGTTGTACATGAGAAACAATGGAGATGAATGAAATGCGTGATGGTTTATCCTTTTTTTTTATGCTTCAACTAAAATAAAAAGCTAACAAAATGCTATTGGGTGATGAATGATGCAATAATGAAGAAATTCATAATTTTTGTTTTGACGCATGTTGAAGGACTGATGCATTTGAGATGGATAGGAATAAATGACTTTTGTCCTTGTTTTTTATGATGCATGAAGATGATGCATTTAAAAATAAATTTTTATAATAGCAATGCGATGTATGAGTATGAGAGATGATGCAACTAGGATAAAATGCTGCATGTATGGAGAAATTGCGCATTTGGACTATGATGCATGTATGGAGAAATGATGCATGTATGGAGAAATTGTGCATTTTGGACTATGATGACAATATGAGTGAAATGTTATAGAATGTCTCATGCAATTTGTAATAATGATGTTGCAAATGACAAGGTGCCTACACTATTTGATGATTTTTCGATATTTATGAATTATGAATATGTGATGAATGGTACGGTAGGGAAATGGCAATGTGATGCATATGATGAAAAAAATGATCTTATTTTATGATAATTTTTTGTATGACGAATAAAAGGAATGATGTCGTCTCGTGTGCAGGCAAATGGAGGAAACAAACATGAAATTTTTTTTTTGAGTGATTTTATTGGTGGAGAAACGCTAAACAGATTAATAGAGAGGGTAAGTATAATGCCCCTGTGTCCTAGGTGGGTCATGTCTAAATTGGGATTTTCAACATGGTCTAGGGTCGCTTATGTGATCAATCTCTCAGGTGGCTCTATTCACTTCCTCACAAAGGTCTCCAGAGCTAAAATCCTTTTCCTGATATGATCCACAACGATAGCGAGCTACCTGGTGTGGGATACCATGAAAGAGCGTACTCTGGCTGAGACTTTCATGAGAGTCAGACAGATAAAATCCAGAATGACCGTCACTAATAATCTCCACTCGTCCTAAGTTATTTGCAGACCCGGGTATAGGGCCCCACTCAAAGGTGTGTGCAAAAGTGTAAGTGAGGTGTGTGATGAGAGCAAAATACCTAAACTAACCAGACTGGACAAGATGTACAACAATAATAACAAAAAAGTCGTCTACCCTAAGGTTCAATAATATAAAGAAATGCTAATAAATAAATAAATAATATAAGAATAAGGGTGAAAACAAAATATTAATAAAATTAACAAATACTTACACATTTAGTTAGTTTGGCTTGACTCTCTTAATTGTCCCCAGTGAAGTCGCCAGCTGTAGCGACCGAAAAATCCGGAGGAGGGATTCTTCGAAGCTCTTGAATGAAGCCGCCACCAAAGTTTTAGTTTAAGGGCAAACATTGGAAAATCCCTATTGAGTAGATAAGGGGGTCTTGCGGACCAGATTTAGGCTCGGGAGTCGTTTATGCGTAGGGAAGGTATTAGCACCCTACGACATCCTTCCTAAGGAAGGTTACCTTTTAACTAAATGTGTGAATGTTTATTAATTCAAAAATAATGATTTTACCCGTATAATAATACTAATAAAAAAGACTCGATAAACAGTTAGTTGTTTTTGTAGTGTTTGAGTAAAAAGGAGAGAAATGAATTAAAAGGAAAGGTTTTTTATTAATGCAATTGACAGAGGTCGGCCGCCCTCTGGTCCTACGTATCTCCTGGTAGAGAATCAAATCACACGTAGTTCTTGGATAGAAAAAAAATTGTGTGTTGGTGTTTTTTATTTATTTTTGAAATTGGGAGATGTACTCGTGACGACCAAGCAAGTAAAACTCAGAGTGGTCGTCACTCATAGATCGTCTGAAAACTAAAGCTGTTATTAACGGCCAAACGAGCTACACTCAGAGTGACCATTAGTAACAAACCATTTTTTATGTTTGGGAAAAAATTTATTCGTTACTTGGAAAAAAAGTTTGTGAAAGAAAATGTTTATTTATGGAAAAGGGAAAAAAAAAGAAATAGGGGGTGCGGCAGTAAAATAGGGTGCGATTAGCAGCAAGAGGTGTTGTTTTATTAAAAGGGGGTGGGAAAAGCTTCAGCCCAGCCCACATTTGGGCTCAGCCCGCGTGGAACCAGATCTGTCCACTAGGGGGGAGGGGCGCAGTTTTATTAACAGTGGGGTGCGAATACTAACGGGTCAAATGAAATTTTAAAAAAAAACATGTAAACCAGGCCCAAAGCATATCACCACCTCTTCTGAAAACCTAATTTTCTCTTAGCTTAATCTTTCCAACAAATCTCAGCGCCGCATCAACATGTTCATTTGGAGAGAGAGAGCGGAATTTTGAAATGGAGAGAGACGCTGACAGAGAGAGAAGAGACAACGGAGAGAGAGAAGACAGTTGCCGGCGAGAGGGATGACGCGCGAAGGTGCGTGCTCACGTGCAGTTGAACGCGACTGCGTTCGCGGTGGGGAGAGAGATGGGGACGACTGTGGGAGGTTCATGGAGACGATGACCGGGGGCGTGACGGTGGTCTGGGGTTGAGACCGGAACTGTGACTGTGATGTCGACGGTCTAAGGGTGAACGAAAGGGAACAACCGCGAGATGACGGTGGTGGTTGGCTACGGTGAGGGTGGTTTCGTTCGCGAAGTGAGGGTGTGGCCATTGTTGTTGTCGCGATGGTCGTCCGAAATAGGATCAATGGCTGTTGATGTTGGTTTTGGTGCGAAGGTGGTGGTGGTTAATGGTGACGGTACGGCGGTGAGGGTATGGGACGGTGTTTGAGGTTTTGCGAACAGAGAGAGAGAAAAGGGGGTGCATAGTAGAGGGTGGTTTTTGTGGCGGTTTTCGTGGTGGCTATGGCGGCTGTTTAGTGGTAGGGTTGTTGCGGTGGTGGCTATTTGGTAGGATGGTGGCTGACGGTGGTGGTGAGTGTACGGTGATGGTGGCTGTTTCTGTGGTGGTGCGCAGTGGTGGTGCACGGCGGCGACCACCACAGATGATGAGGTAGCTCAGTCTTTCCCTCTCTCTGTTTTCTGATTTTGTTTTCGGTTCTGTGCGTCTGTCCCTGTGACTGTGTATGCCTCCCCTTCATGATTTCTGTTTGTTGGCTTTTATAGAGGAGGCAAATTAATGAGACAAAAAATTGTTGTTATGCTTTTGCAGAGGAGGTATTGGAGCAGAGTTGTGGGAGACAAGGCAGCAAAGGAGGTGCTGCCCAAAGCTGCTTGGTTGCTGCTGATTTTGGAAAAAAAACAAGGGAGCAAGAAGAAGGGACACTTGGCTCTACTCCTCAAATGCTGCTGCCAGTTTTATTTTTATTTTACTTTTAATCTTTGTTACTTTTTGTATTTTATTTTTGTCTACACATGTGTACTATAGTTGACTTTGTAAAAAAAACTATTTATAAAAAGCATTTATTCACAATCTGATTTTTATTAGATTTTTAGAACAAACTTAAATCGATAACAACGACGAAAAACAAACGTACACGACGAGACGCGAACGTGCGTCCACAACGAGAATACGCGAATTCACGTACTAAAATAAACACTCGTACACAACAATACGCGAACATCTGTCCGAAACGGGGACTAAAATGTATACATTATTAACAATAGCACACACACACACCAATGAGAAGTAACACGCCTATACATGACTGGGAACAACACACATAGACGATAAAAACAATATTTTGGATTTTCTAGTAAGCTTTAAATTAGCCAGACAAAATTAGGGTATGACAAGATGCTACAGCATCCAACAGGATTATTGAAAAATTACTAAATAGAAAACAACTATTAAAAACAAACAACAAATCATAAACAACAAAAGAGAAAGGGGTTAACTAGGAGGGACCCATGGTTTGTTGCTGGTACTGGCTCTTGCAGCTTGGTGATTTCTTCAGTAGTTGCATTGGATTCTGCAGCAATAGATTGCTGCAGCTCAGAATCAGCATGGTCAGTCAGCAACTTCTGGCTCTTTACTCACAGGAGGCTCCTCTCCAAGATGCATCTGAGCCAATGTCCTGGCTAATAATTTCTTTTGCAGCTGTCATACCCCAATTTTGTCCGGCTTAGGTCAAAACCCTAATTTTCCACACAAAAATAAATTATGCATCATTTTTAGAGTTAGAATGCACATTTTGAGAAGTTAGAGTCAAAAAGGGCATTTTGGTCAATTCTCACAAAGGTCTCTAAAAACAATTTTTGCAATAGGCCTCATGCATCAAATTAGGGTTTTTGAAAAATATGTTATGCATGCATGGCAAGCTTTGGAAAATATTTTATGCAGGGCAAAGACCTAAAAGCATTTTGTGGAAAGCAAGAATTGATTTCTATTTTGTTCCAAAGGCCAAGAATCGATTTATAGTATATTGCATAGGCCTTGAAATCGATTTTCAGGCTCTTCCATAGGCCATGAATCGATTCCTAATTGTTGTAACTAAGTGAAGAATCGATTTTTACCTATTTAGGATGTCCTGAAAATCGATTTCCCTCTTCTTGCATAGGCCTGGAAATCGATTTTCAGGCTCTTCCATAGGCCATGAATCGATTCCTCATTGTGTTAACTAAAGCAAGAATCGATTTTCACCTATGAAGAAGGTCCTGAAAATCGATTCCTCTTGTTTTCAAAGGAGCCAAGAATCGATTCTTTATTATCTCCAAAGGCTCAAGAATCGATTCCCACTATTTTAACTAAAGCAAGAATCGATTTTCACCTATGCAAAAGGTCCTGAAAATCGATTCCTGTTGTTTTCAAAGGAACCAAGAATCGATTCTTTATTATTTTCAAAGGTAAAGAATCGATTCCTACATATTTCCAAAGGCTCAAACAATCGATTCATCCTTGCAATAAATGTTTTTTAAAAAATTCTACGCCTATAAATAGGCAGCTTCAAAATCATTTGGAAAAAGGACTTTTGGACGAGATCAGAGAAAAGGAGGGGGAGACTTCAGGAGGTCAGAAAAACAGACACAGCTCACAAGATCAGAGAGAAGAATTGATACACACATTTTTTCACAAGATCTGAGAAGAATTGCTCCAGAAACATTTTCACAAGATCTGGGAAGACAACTCTCGCAAATCTCATTTTCCAGTTCTCCGCTTCATTTTTGTTCTTCAGATCTGTAATATCTGCCTTCATCAGAGGTATTTCTGTTTTTATATTTGTTAAAATTCAATCATTCTGATCCATGCCAAAATTGCCCTATGTGATTTAATTTAGCTGTAGTGTCCTTGTTGATGATGAACCACATGATTCCCACTTATGCCTAGTGCATCATTTTCTAAGTGGTGAAGATGGTCTCAGATGATTCAACCTCTCCTTTCAAACCCTTTTCAAAAAAAAAAACATTCTTTTTTAGAACTACGTCGCTTTGATTCCCGTTCGGGATACGTAGGAGCGAGCCACGTTCTCGTCAAGCGCAGCAAATAAAAATTCTTTTCATCCCCCTAAGCCAACCATTTTCATAAAGCAAACAAAAACATTTTCAAACCCATTGCTACTAGTAGCTCATCAGAGCCTTTGTTCGTTTAGCTATTAGTGGCAATGTCCTTTTTCCCATAAGAATAATAAACGATGGTCCATCATAACCTTTGTTAGTTTGATCATTGTGCAAATCAATCTTTTTCGAAAATCACTTTCAAAAAGATAATAAAAACGAGTTGTTATCAATAGTCCATCAGAACCTTTGTTCGTTTGACTAGCGGTACAACTCTCTCTTTTTTTGAGTATTTAGTAGTGATTCATCATAGCCTCTGCTAGTTTAATCATTTGCTAATGCTCGTCCTATTTCAAAAAACTCACTAAAAAAGATAAAAAAAACAAAAACTTTTCAAAAAGAACTTAGAACTACGTCGCCTTTGATTCTCCACCCGGAGATACGTAGGAGCATGGGCCACGCCCCTGTCAAGCGCAAAAATAAACAATTTCTAAATTAAAAAATACAAACACATCTCTTTCATAAAACAAAAAATCAAAAATCTTATTTTTAAAGTAGGGGATTAAGTCGGTCGTACGGCCGGGTTAATCATCGTTTTAGGATAAGTGAACTGTGGTCCTTCCGAGCCCCAGTGCTCCTTCAGACCCCCAGTGGTCCTTCAGACCCCCAGTGGTCCTTCAACACAGATCACACAATCCTAAAACCCCTATATTAAAAAACACCAACACACAAACATTTTCCACCAAGAACTACGTAGCTTTGAATTCTCCATCGCACCGGGAGATACGTAGGAGCGGGCCATGACCCGTCAAGCACTTTTTTCTAAAAAACCTTTTTCCCCCCTTTTTCACCAAAAATAATATTTTCATTAAAAGTTTTCCCATTCATCTCCAAATAAGAAATAAATAGGCAAATCTAGGTATTTTTCAAATCAAACGTTAAAACCACACATTTAATTAGAGGTTCCCTTTCGGTAGAAAGGACGTGCGCGGTGCTAACACCTTCCTCGCACGTAATCGACCCCCGAACCTATATCTCTAGTTTTCAAAGACCATCCGCCTTGTCCAAAAGACCTTTTTTCAATGTTTTGGTCTTAAAATTAAAATATTGGTGGCGGCTCCAAAATTATTCCACGTTGTACATTGAGAAACCCAACCGGGATTTTTCGGGGTGCAACAGCTGGCGACTCCACTGGGGACACTTTTTAAAAGACGAGGGTCAAGCCTAACTAATTAAAATGTGTGGTTTAATGTATTGTTGATTTGATTGAAACCTTGTTTGCCTTTCCTTCTTATCATTGATTGTAGGCGTATGCATTTGTGTTCTTCTATGTTCCTTGTCTCGTCTTATTCCCTTTCTTTTATCGTTTATGCCCATGCATTCTTCCAATCCCCATGTTCCCTTCTTCTTTGCTCCTTTTCTCCAAAGGTAAGTTCATGCATCTCTTCCCCATTCTATCCTGTTCCCTCTTCTTCGCTCCCTTTCTTGGGGTAAGTAGTGCATTGTTGTTGGCACCCTAGATTAGTTGTATTTAATTGGTATTAAACCCTAGGGTAGACGACATGTTATTGCTTTCTATTGTCTGGATTGTCTGGATTTTCATTTGCAGGTGGGGTAGTTTTTAAGGAAATGCCCTTCGCACACACCACTTGTACCCCGAGATTATATGATTAGAGGAAGAGACCATAACCCAGGTCTGTTAGGATACCATAGGATGAGTGGATTCGAGTAGTGGGAGCCCATCAGGACCTCTGTCCGTTTGGCTACTTGCGAAAGTTTCAACCAGAGTTGTGCTCTTTCATGATGCCTCACATCTAGCAGTTTGCTGCATTTGTGGGGAGTTTTGTGAAAGGGACTGTAGCTCTGGTGGCCTTGTGAGGGAGTGAATAGAGCTACATGTGAAGATTACCTCTAAAGTGCCTTAGATCATAGGTTTCTCCCCCTTTTAGGTCACAAGGGCTTTCCAAATTGTGTGCTGCATTGTTGCATTCAGTTCAATCAATTTTTCCTTCAAAATTTTCGAAAATCAAAAAAAAATATATGCTTTCCCTTTTCAATAAACGCCTATATGAGGTGGCATATAGGGTGAAAATTTTCAAATCACCACCTGTAAATATCCTCTTTCTGCAAAAACACAAAAAAAAAAAAGAGCATCCTTGCATCATCGCGTCATTGCATCACTGCATCATTGCATCATTTGCATTGTATAAAATTCCAGTTTCGAAAAAAAAACGTTCATCTTGCATTCCCTTTCATTACAAAAAACAATTATCATCTGCATAGCATAAGCATTTCATGTATAATCATGCAAAAAACCCTCGTCAAGTTCATCCAAGACGAGGCATTCATGCATAAGCATTATTACACAGTAGAACTACGTAAGCTTTGATTCCTCATTACAATGGGGATACGTAGGAACGGGCCATACCCCGTCAAGCACATTTTTCTAAAACCTTGTTCCAATAAATCATTTGCATCATACTTGCATTCATTACCTAAAAATAAGAGTTGTGATGAGAAGCGAGACGTTCTTGCAAAACAATCATCCTTTTTGAAAAAGTTTGTCCTTACTTGGTTGCAAACTCAAGGTGTTCCAAGGCACTCAGTTTTTTTTCAATAGCTCATTTGCATTTCTTTCAAAAGCACTGCATCCCATCCAATCTATGACAAAGGACTGAAATAGTGTTAACTCTCTGTGAAGCATTCTTCTAATGAGCGTGCATGCTATGAGTACATTCTCTTGTTTGAGTCCGTTGATTTTCCTCCCTTACCACAGTTTCCCGTCCAAGTCTAGTCCCACCCCGTCCACCCATAAAGTGCATATTCTCCCCATCAGTGCGTATTTGACTTTTGGTTCAAGTCCTCCATGCTGGGGCAAGTCTGTGATCAATAATTCCCCTTGATTAATATCATATTCCTTCACTGCAAGTCTCTCAAAATAATAATAATAATAATAATAATAATAATATAATAAACAAGAAAACAAGCTCGCTAGGTTGAAAACCCGCAAAGGGCGGCCTAGGCAAAAAAAGAGCGCCCGGTGGATTGAAAACTCGCAAAGAGCGGTCCAGGCAAAAATTAGGGCACAAAAAGGAAAAAAGAGCAAACACATGAAGATAGATAAGTTATTGTTCTAAAGTTAAGTCTCATAGAAATAAGCAATCGGGATTTGAAATGAAGTTTGGCCATCTCCTCAAAAACCCCAAAATCCCAGAAAATCCCTTTCCTACCCACCTTGAGCCAAGAAAAACCGAAATCCGAAAATCACCCTAGACAAAGATCTCCCCAAATAAAAACAAAACAGTGCATCACTTTTATCAGCTCACCCGAGTCAAAAAAAAAAAAAAAAAAAAAAAAAGTTTCAAAAAAGGGGGATTCAAAAAATGAAAACCCCAAAACAAAATGGTGAGTTGGTACATGTTACCACAAAGTACAAGAGATCCTCGTCTAAATAAACCTTCAAACACTTCATCATTCCCATACACCCCTCCTTCCATAAACCGCAAACACTCCCTTTGGCCTCAACATCAAACCCCTTAGTCATTCTACCCTGAGACATGAATTTGCCTTAACAGAGCCCAAACAAGCCCAATAACCATCTTCCTCATAGACCATTAACCGTCAATCAAACGCCGAACAAAACTCACCCTCCCACTAGCCTCAAACACTTCATTAAGCCTAACCCTCCTTCCTCCACAAAACACCACAATCCCGAAAAGTCCATTCCGATCAATGACCGGTTGTTTTTGTTCACTCAAATTCTAATCTTAGGACAAACAAGCTTATCTATGTACAATGTGTTTGCTCAAAAGAAAAACAAACGATCAGAAAAAAGAAAGCTGATCAAGAAAGAATAAACCCTCAGAAAAAAAGAGAACTGAGGAAACAAAAACAAACAGTCAGAAAAAAGAAAGCTGACTAAACAAAAAAAAAAAGAGACTTGCACTCCCAAAAAATGCATTCAAGTTGCCTTAAAACAAGGTTTAGTGATCACCAGGTAAGGATTCTTTCGCACCAAAAGTCAAGACATCAGTAGAGAACCAAAGATTTGCCCTAAGAATACCACTCGGACCCAAGAGTTGGGGCATTCTCTTCACCACCCACACACCCTAGTCTTGGGAAAGTCTGTTCAATGCCCATCCCATGTCACTCCAGTTGTCAATGCCGTTCCAAACTGGGGCAAGTGCATTCCCATTCCTTCACCTCATTCATTCCCATAAAAACCTCACCGGGGCAATTTCTCAACTCACTATCCTAAACAAGACCTTGTCATTTGGGGCAGCTTTGTCCTTGTTATGACTGGGGCAACATCAAATTCTGTGGGTTGAAGCAAAACCCCTTTCATTCCAGCTTTCATCCCAAGAGCCGAAGCGTTCCCAATTCATCATCTTCTACAGGGGCAAACTATTCACTCATCAAAGACCTGAATTGGGGCAATCTTGATCCCTCACAAGCTTCGGCAATAGCCATGTCGGTCATTCCTTCACTTGCCATAAACATCCATGCCATAAACCAATCCCAAGTTAACGGACTCACTCATTCACATTTGCACCCCTATGCATGCTTACTAGATAATGCTTCAAAGAGAGAGAACACAAGTTAGTCACGTGATATTTAAGATTCAGTCGTCATTGAAAGGAAGAGAAAACAAGTGAGCTTGTTTGTAAATAAAATCTTGAGAACACCGGAGTTTGAATCAAATTCCATTTTTTTTCTCAACAAAATGGTCAATAATCATCTCAACTCCTTGCATTCAAAGTCTTGCATCTCATCATCACAAAAATGTTTCATCATTCATATCCTATTTTTCGCCTCATGCATTTAGGCGTTCCATTTTGCATCGTGCCAACATCATCATTTCATAAAAGCAAAAACATTTTCCATCTCATTCCATCAAGCATCAAAGCATTTCATCATAAAAGCAAAAACACGTCACCCCGTGTCATAACATTTGCATCCAAGCATTTCATTCACATCATATTCACATTCGCATTTCATGCATTCATCGCATGTCATCCAAGATGCCTATGTTTCCCAATCAACCATTTCATATCAGGCATCAAAGTATTGCATTTGCATCCTCACATAGCAAGAAGACAAATAGGAAAAATTCTTTAACCAGCTATCTCAGCACATGAAGGGGTCGCCTAAAGTCGGCCGCTTGTAGGGCTTTAGGGCTCGCCTTAATCCTTAGGGATTAGGTTGTTATCTTGTAGGGCTTTAGGGCTCGCCTTAACCCTTAAGGATTAGGTTGTTGCTTGTAGGGCTTTAGTGCTCGCCTGGATCCTTAGGGATTAGGTTGTTATCTTGTAGGGCTTTAGTGCTCGCCTGGATCCTTAGGGATTAGGTTGTTATCTTGTAGGGCTTTAGTGCTCGCCTGGATCCTTAGGGATTAGGTTGTTATCTTGTAGAGCTTCAGTGCTCGCCTGGATCCTTAGGGATTAGGTTGTTATCTTGTAGGGCTTCAGTGCTCACCTGGATCCTTAGGGATTAGGTTGTTATCTTGTAAGGCTTTGGTGCTCACCTTAATCCTTGGGGATTAGGATGTTTACCTTGTAGACACTTGAAGTGTTGATCCTTAACCAAAATAAAAAGGAAGAAAATCAAAAATAGCATCTCATAGCATCCATCATTCCATTGAAATCATCACATCACATACACTGTGCATAACATACATTCATACTCCATTTACATAGATATCTGCATTCCATAGAAAAAAAGAAAAAAAAAAGGGGGCAAATAAGAAAGGAGAGAAGAAAATCACAGAAGACGGAACATAAAAGAACATAACATTTTCACATCATTCATCATTCTCATATCATCCATACCAGTCATCACTCCATAGCATCAAACAGTACATTACGCCTTCAAATTCGCATCTCAGAAGAGCGAAAGAATAACAAAAGGAAAAGAAGAGAAAAATCAAACAGAAAAGGCATCCCACCAAAGTCAATCATTGCATTCATGTGCACCCCAAACATCCAAGTGCACGCATTTCATGCACCATCCAAGAGAAAAGTTACCTCGGACTAGATAGTCTCAACCCAGAGTTAGTAAACTCCATCAACCCAGAGTTAGTAAACTCCATCAACCCTGAGTTAGTAAACTCCATCAACCCAGAGTTAGTGAACTCCATCAATCCAGATCACAACATTGTGTACGAGCACGCAATGGATCCATCAGACTTCGTCAAGTCCTTCGGATTAGTTGTGTCAGCCTAAGGCATAGCGTAAATCCATTGATCAAATCAGTTCCGGACCTGATGTTGATCGGTCGCTCGAAAAGGCCACCCCCCCCCCCCCCAGAGCTCGGACTCGACAAGAGTCCGTTAAAAGGTTTTAGGCAGCCTTCCAGACCCCGAGTGGTCCTTCAGAGCCCTAGTGCTCCTTTAGAAAATCATCAACCCCGAGTTAGTAAACTCCATCAACCCTGAGTTAGTAAACTCCCTCAACACAGAGTTAGTGAACTCCCACAGAGTTAGTGAACTCCCACCGAGTTAGTGAACTCCTTCCACAGATCACAACATTGTGTACGAGCACGCAATGGATCCATCAGACTTCGTCAAGTCCTTCGGATTAGTTGTGTCAGCCTAAGGCATAGCGTAAGTCCATTGATCAAATCAGTTCCGGACCTGATGTTGATTGGCCGCTCGAAAGGCCCCCTCAGACCGTTTTACTAGTACCATAGCTAGTAGCGCTCCTTCAGACCACGATGGTCCTTCAATTAAGGCCTAGGCAGCCTTCCAGACCCTGAGTGGTCCTTCAGAGCCTTAGTGCTCCTTCAGACCCTGAGTGGTCCTTCAGAGCCTTAGTGCTCCTTCAGATCCCGAGTGGTCCATCATTTTCTTTCTCTCGGTTAATACGCCAAGTGTTAGCCGTTCCCCGTTTGTTCTAAAAACCCACCTATTCAAAAATAGAAAAAGAAAAGAGGAAAATTCGGGTTTCCCCAAGTGGACAAAATCGGTATAATTTCTGAATTCTTTATCTTCATTTTGCCTTGGAATATGTTTCGGCCAATTCATATTCCTCGTTAAAATTCAGATAAAGAGGGGCAGCTGTCATACCCCAATTTTGTCCGGCTTAGGTCAAAACCCTAATTTTCCACACAAAAATAAATTATGCATCATTTTTAGAGTTAGAATGCACATTTTGAGAAGTTAGAGTCAAAAAGGGCATTTTGGTCAATTCTCACAAAGGTCTCTAAAAACAATTTTTGCAATAGGCCTCATGCATCAAATTAGGGTTTTTGAAAAATATGTTATGCATGCATGGCAAGCTTTGGAAAATATTTTATGCAGGGCAAAGACCTAAAAGCATTTTGTGGAAAGCAAGAATTGATTTCTATTTTGTTCCAAAGGCCAAGAATCGATTTATAGTATATTGCATAGGCCTTGAAATCGATTTTCAGGCTCTTCCATAGGCCATGAATCGATTCCTAATTGTTGTAACTAAGTGAAGAATCGATTTTTACCTATTTAGGATGTCCTGAAAATCGATTTCCCTCTTCTTGCATAGGCCTGGAAATCGATTTTCAGGCTCTTCCATAGGCCATGAATCGATTCCTCATTGTGTTAACTAAAGCAAGAATCGATTTTCACCTATGAAGAAGGTCCTGAAAATCGATTCCTCTTGTTTTCAAAGGAGCCAAGAATCGATTCTTTATTATCTCCAAAGGCTCAAGAATCGATTCCCACTATTTTAACTAAAGCAAGAATCGATTTTCACCTATGCAAAAGGTCCTGAAAATCGATTCCTGTTGTTTTCAAAGGAACCAAGAATCGATTCTTTATTATTTTCAAAGGTAAAGAATCGATTCCTACATATTTCCAAAGGCTCAAACAATCGATTCATCCTTGCAATAAATGTTTTTTAAAAAATTCTACGCCTATAAATAGGCAGCTTCAAAATCATTTGGAAAAAGGACTTTTGGACGAGATCAGAGAAAAGGAGGGGGAGACTTCAGGAGGTCAGAAAAACAGACACAGCTCACAAGATCAGAGAGAAGAATTGCTACACACATTTTTTCACAAGATCTGAGAAGAATTGCTCCAGAAACATTTTCACAAGATCTGGGAAGACAACTCTCGCAAATCTCATTTTCCAGTTCTCCGCTTCATTTTTGTTCTTCAGATCTGTAATATCTGCCTTCATCAGAGGTATTTCTGTTTTTATATTTGTTAAAATTCAATCATTCTGATCCATGCCAAAATTGCCCTATGTGATTTAATTTAGCTGTAGTGTCCTTGTTGATGATGAACCACATGATTCCCACTTATGCCTAGTGCATCATTTTCTAAGTGGTGAAGATGGTCTCAGATGATTCAACCTCTCCTTTCAAACCCTTTTCAAAAAAAAAAACATTCTTTTTTAGAACTACGTCGCTTTGATTCCCGTTCGGGATACGTAGGAGCGAGCCACGTTCTCGTCAAGCGCAGCAAATAAAAATTCTTTTCATCCCCCTAAGCCAACCATTTTCATAAAGCAAACAAAAACATTTTCAAACCCATTGCTACTAGTAGCTCATCAGAGCCTTTGTTCGTTTAGCTATTAGTGGCAATGTCCTTTTTCCCATAAGAATAATAAACGATGGTCCATCATAACCTTTGTTAGTTTGATCATTGTGCAAATCAATCTTTTTCGAAAATCACTTTCAAAAAGATAATAAAAACGAGTTGTTATCAATAGTCCATCAGAACCTTTGTTCGTTTGACTAGCGGTACAACTCTCTCTTTTTTTGAGTATTTAGTAGTGATTCATCATAGCCTCTGCTAGTTTAATCATTTGCTAATGCTCGTCCTATTTCAAAAAACTCACTAAAAAAGATAAAAAAAACAAAAACTTTTCAAAAAGAACTTAGAACTACGTCGCCTTTGATTCTCCACCCGGAGATACGTAGGAGCATGGGCCACGCCCCTGTCAAGCGCAAAAATAAACAATTTCTAAATTAAAAAATACAAACACATCTCTTTCATAAAACAAAAAATCAAAAATCTTATTTTTAAAGTAGGGGATTAAGTCGGTCGTACGGCCGGGTTAATCATCGTTTTAGGATAAGTGAACTGTGGTCCTTCCGAGCCCCAGTGCTCCTTCAGACCCCCAGTGGTCCTTCAGACCCCCAGTGGTCCTTCAACACAGATCACACAATCCTAAAACCCCTATATTAAAAAACACCAACACACAAACATTTTCCACCAAGAACTACGTAGCTTTGAATTCTCCATCGTACCGGGAGATACGTAGGAGCGGGCCATGACCCGTCAAGCACTTTTTTCTAAAAAACCTTTTTCCCCCCTTTTTCACCAAAAATAATATTTTCATTAAAAGTTTTCCCATTCATCTCCAAATAAGAAATAAATAGGCAAATCTAGGTATTTTTCAAATCAAACGTTAAAACCACACATTTAATTAGAGGTTCCCTTTCGGTAGAAAGGACGTGCGCGGTGCTAACACCTTCCTCGCACGTAATCGACCCCCGAACCTATATCTCTAGTTTTCAAAGACCATCCGCCTTGTCCAAAAGACCTTTTTTCAATGTTTTGGTCTTAAAATTAAAATATTGGTGGCGGCTCCAAAATTATTCCACGTTGTACATTGAGAAACCCAACCGGGATTTTTCGGGGTGCAACAGCAGCAATACTTAGCGTCTTTTTGGTCACCAATTTCGTTCTTACAACTTTCTGTGGTGCTGCAACAGATGCTGCAACACTGCCTTCTGACACTGATGCTGCAACACTACCTGTGACAGCATCCACTTTCTGCATTTCTTCTTCTAATGACCTATGTGTTTCTCTGTGGAAGGTTGATTTTTGGGTGAATGTTTATCTGGTGAGGACTGAGGTGGTTTGGTTGATAGGGACTTTTGTGGAGTGCATTGTTTTGGAGATAGGGAAGGTGTTGGGATAAGTATTGATGGTTTTGCTTTTGGTGGAGGTGGATGCAGGGTAAGTAATGAAGGTTTTAAACTGTGATAAGTGAGATGTTGTGATGGAGAAGGTGTTTTGGGTGCAGGGGATGGTTCTTTGGTTGGTGATGGTTTAGGTGAAGGTGTGGTGGAAATGTTTTGGGTGGGTGGTGATTGGGGAAAAGATCGTTAACAAGGTTTAAATGATGAGACAGAGAAAACACACAGCCAATTAGTAGAGGCGATTGCCAAATCTATCACATTGGGATTTGAAACTCCATTTTGACTTTTTGACCACGTGCTCAACACTTCAGCAACAGGTGCTGCAACAATACTTCACCAACAGGTGCTACAACACATGGTGCTGCAGCACTAAAATTCTGCATAATTGACAGCACATCCCACAAGACCACTTATTTATACCTGAAAAGGTAAAAATAAAAACACACAAAACACAATTAGTCCTAAAAATCTGGGTTGCCTCTCAGTAGCGCTTAATTTATAGTCTTTAGCTAGACTTGGCCCTCAAAACCCAAGTTAGGGTGGATAATAGGACAAGAAGAAAATATCATCCTTCCGCTTTCTCCTTTTTGTCAGAAATCCCATGTATTTGGCATAGGGGAGCAAGTGTTCCCATGCCCCAATCAATAAGCATTTGGGATAGGAATTCCCCCTCTTTTGAAAAAATTGAAGCTCATTTTGCGGATGACTCTTTTCTTCAATTACCAAGGGTTGAGTCTCACTTGTTACATGAATCTTTTCAAACCTCAACCTTGGCTTTTCTTCCTTGTCACTATTTTTGAATTTTTCTTGTTCTACAACTACACAATCTTTTTGTTTTTCTTCCACTACTTCCAAATGACGATATTCATTTTCACACTCTACACTCTTTTCTTCCTTTTGCTCAACCACCTCTTCACAACAACTCTCTTCTTTTAGATGCTCCATTATAGTTTTAATGTGAGCCTCTATACTCTTACATGAAGCTTCAAAGTTGTCATGATCCACTTTAATAGATTCAATGGAATGAGTTAAGAGTTTTTCAAAATTAGAGCTCCCTTCATGTAATCCTTTGGTTTGAGCTTGAGAACTTGGCTCTTGCTCACTGTAATACCCTAATTTCGTCCGATCAAAATGAGAGATTTTTTTTTTAAAAAAATGATAATCTTTTTTATGTTCATGTCATGTATTATTTTATTTTAGTTGCCACAAGTTTTTAACCAAAAAATATATTAATTAGAAGTGAAGAAACAAAAAATAAGCAAAGGAGGAAGTGGAGGGGGTCTGCCTAAAAAAAATGAGGTGCAATCAGGATTGGGCCATCAGAAGCCCATTCCTCCACCAAATCCAACCCTAATTCGCCTAACCCTAACCCATATCCAACCCATAACCCAACCCAACTCCTCACCAAACCCTAATTCCCTCCTCTCCTAACCCTAATTCGGCCACCCATAACTCCCCTCCTAAAAATTCGACCCCACTCCCTCTTTTCCCTCCTTGGAAATTGCATTTTTTTTCCTTTCCCACACTCCATCTTTCCTCTTTTCTCTCAACTCCCCACTTCCCCACACTCCATTTCCCCATACACGCCTCTTCCCTCTCTCTTCTCTTCCCAACGGCTCCCATCCCTCTCTCTCCTCAATCTCACGTTTCCTCTCATCCTTTCTCCTACTCACACACACTTCTCTTTCTCTTTCACTCATCCTCCCATTTCCCCACTCTCCCATCTCCACGCACACCCCTCCCACCAAACCCTTAAACTCCATCATTTTTTCTTTCCCTGACATCACTCCTCACACACTCACGGATCCCCCTCTCTCTCACGCAAAAACAAAAAAGCCATCATTCTCTCCTCTGCTGTGCCCATACCCCTCACACAAACCATCATAACCCCTCCTCTCACAAACCTTCACCAACCACCACGAAATCTCTACATCTCTCCATCATATCAAGTTTTTTTTCTCAAGTCAAAAAAGGAGAAACACTATACAAGGCATGGTGAAGCAGTCAGAAGACAAAAGCACCCTTTTTTTTCTGTATAAATGCGAGCCACAACTCAGGAGCAAAGGGGGAGGGGTTTTCTTTTTTGAAAAAAAAAGGGAATGAAAAAGAGATTGTTTTCAGAGAGAAAGGAAGAAGAAGATAATTTTTCGAAAAAAAGAAAAAGGAGAGTCTGGGTTTTGTTTAGAAAAGAGAGTTTGAGAGTTTTTGCTCACTGTTATTCTTTTTCTCCCTTTCACAAATTTTCTTTTTTTTTAGTTTCAAATTCTGTTGTATCGAGGAAATCCGAAGAAGAAAACTTCTCCTTCAACATTTCCGGATTTTTGTTTAAGGTATTGTAATGTGACATTTTACTTAATTATTGCTGTTTTATTTTTTAGTTGCTGTAATTTTGTTCATGTAAATATTGTTGCTGTTTTGTTTTTATTATTTTTATAGCTGCTGTAATGTAAATTCGTATACACCGTTGCTGTTTTTTATTTTTAAAATTGTTGCTGTCATGTTTTTTTTAGATATTATTGTTGCTGTCTTTTTTATTTAAAATTGTTGCTGTTGCTGCTGTTATTTCATTTAAATTGTTGCTGTTTTTTTATTTAAAATTGTTACTGTTGTTGCTGTTATTTTATTTAAATTGTTGCTGTTGTTATTGTTGCTGTTTTTTTTATTTTATTGTGGCTGTTGTTTATTTAAATTGTTGCTGTTTTTTTAAATTGATGCTGTAATTTCGAATTAAAATAAAGTTCTGTTAAAGTAAAAAATATTGTTTTCTTTTCTCAAAATAAATGGTTACTAATACCACCCCCTTTTAAAAAAGAAATAATAATTATAATCATTTTCCCAAACAAAGCAGCAAAAACACCCCTTTTAAAAATCATAACCATGACAATTATTTCAAAAAAAAGGAGAATATTTCTTTATAAATTCACAAATCTTTTTCTCACCGAATGATTTCTTCTAACGTAGGCAGTAATCAAATCCATCAAAACCGATTTTTGAAATAAACTAGCGAACCAATCAGTCAAAAAGAAATTAAGCAATCGTTTTTTCTTTAGCGTCAAATCGCTATTTGCGCCCCCATATTTCAGTAATACAGCATTCCCCGCTTTCAGCCCAACTTTCGCGCAAGGGTCCAGAAACCCAAACAATGTTGTTTTGGGCTGATACTAAGCACACCCCCCATTTTTGATACAACACCCCTGTTGTTCGCACCCCCTTTTTACTATCACCCATTCCGCTTTTATTTACGCAGTGATGTTTCCAAACTGTTTTTCTTTCTTTCAAACAATCAAACTCGCGTAAAAAAAAATAGGTTGTTACTGTTCGCGATCGTGTGTGTTCTATAGTCGCAATGTCAGTGCAAGTATACACGTCGTACAAGTAATAAAGTGGATAAAAGTAAGAGATCGTTCCCACGAGGATTGATTAACTTTCAGAGTTCAAGTCTTTAAAACACAAGTGAAACAAGTAGCAAATCGACACTAAAGTTGATATTAAGACTAAGAACATAAATAAAACAAGTAAATGAGAAGTGGGTGTGAATATGGAAGAGTACGAGTTGGATTGCTGCATGCAAGTAAATCTCCTCTAGTCAGACGTTATAACGTTTACACGCTAACACGTACAAATGCTATGTTGTATAGACGTTATAACGTTTGAACGCTGTTGCAAAAGAGCTGTGCTTTTCAGTCACAAAACGTCAGAGCTTCAAGTACTAGAATTCCTATGTCTAGGTTCTAAGTAGGCCTACTCCTGTATTTTAAGTACCCACAGCAATGTCCTATGAACTATTATCTGTTCTATGTCTAGACTTAGATAAAAATGCCCAAATGTCTTTAGTGCACCTTTTCATTCACATAAATCTTTGAGTTCTTTTCATAGACCATGTCTGTACCTATGAATCTACTTATTTTAAGTGATCAGTTCAAAACAAGTTTGGAAATATTAACATGCAAAGATTTAAAACGCATAAACATCATTACTTCATAGTATTAGACTAAAGGTTCATTACATGCAAAACAACAACCCAACTACAAATTGTTTAGCTCATGCTGAGCATCCTTACAGAAATAAGAGGAGTTAAAATCCAAATACCGTACATAGAGAAAAGGAGACTAAACGCAAAAGATACGCCTAAGTGGCCTTCCTTCATGCACGCTGTAAAGACGTTACAACGTCTGAGCTTTCCATTAGTGGTTGCGAATGGATATGGAAATTGGGGCCTTGAGAGAATAAAAAATGAAGAAGTCTGTGTCCAGAACTTCTCTCAGGAAAATTATCTCTGAAAAATGGGGGAAGGTGGATGATGAATGGAGTCGTCTGTGTTCCGCTTGGTGCACCCCTTGCCTTTTTATAGAGAGAGAATATCCATGGTCAAAAGAGGTCACATGCTGCTGATGTCATTCCCCCACCTTCCAAGCTTGCTTGTGAGTTGACTCTGCCCTGAAGTGACACCGCACTGCTACAGTGCGTAAGCCGTGTCAGCGTTGAAGAAAGAGAAGATCTTCTTCATTTCCAGATCTCTGGTCATCATTACATGCGCGCCAAAATGATATATATTATTTTCTTGCTCTGCTGTCCTTCTTTAGACGTGATGAGAGACGCTGCCACGTTTGGATTACTGCACAAACACAAGAAGCATCAAAACGCTCACAAAGGCGCCAATTGGCACCAAAATGCCTAGAACTTGTAATTTAGCCCCTTTCTAACTAAAAGCAATAAACTAACAGAAACTTAATAGAAACAACCTATTATTGCCAGAGAACTTGCATGATTTAACTTTGAATACGTATAAATAACTCATATAAATATGAGTTATCACACCCCCAAACTTAAACCATTGCTTGTCCTCAAGCAATTGAAATACAACATATGAAAAGATGCAGGAAATTAAATACACCAGCAGTTTACATCCTGCTCATCCATTTGATCAAAAATTTTCCTCAAGGGGCTAATTCCTTACACACTCACGCACCAATGCCTAATTACATTCTAGATTCATTACTGCCCAAGGTGAGTGTGTGATCTCTGTATCAATTCTTTTCCTAGCTAGGTTCAGAAGCTATCCTAGCTTATGAAAGAGTGGTTTCCAATTATGGTGAGGGTACAACATTTTTCAAAACAAAGAGTAGGCTAACATTTTCACACAAGACTTGAGGGTTATTTTAAGCACGACAAAGGGTCTTTATTTGGGTGCTAGGACTAGATTAGTGCAAACTACTTTTCTGACTCACTCAACGCAAAACACACACAGGACTGCAACCCCTCATTACTGAGCAACTTTCATTTGATTCACTTCACTTTTGGTTTGGAGTTTTTGTGATTTTCTCCTTTTTGATCCTTTGGATTTGACAATTTTGGATTGAGATATTTGGTGTACCCAGTATTTGTTTCGGGAAATTGCAGCCAACACAGAGGACATGTGGATTTTTCCACTTATTTGAAACAACACACACTTTTTTTTTTTTTTTTTTTTTTTTTTTTGTCTTTTTGGAGTAGACGTTATAACGTTTGATAACACAGAACTCAACACACAAACACACACGGCATACGTTATAACGTTACGGGCAGACGTTACAACGCTGCACTCACACTACACAAGCACTAATCATCCTACAGTCTTTGCACCCAACCTTAGTACAACCTGATATACCCCCAAACTTAGTTTCTACTGCTACTCTGAGTTTTTAATCAAGTTCTACCATCACCATAGTCAACCAGCACTAGCTTTGCATCAATTAGTCCTTAGCTAACTAGGTTTTCCTCAAAACAGAGTTTGTGTGGAAGCAATAATCAATTCTATTCATCTAAACATGCATCAGCTACTCACACAAATTCACACATAGTCATTACTAGATTTAGCCCAAAGAGAAACATTTTTGATGATTAATAGAGTTAGGAAAGTAAACTGATTTTGCATTTGATTTCATGCAGACAGGAAACATAAAAATGATCCTCCCCCCCCCGAACAAAAAGATGAGCAGTGGCCCCACTGCTCACTGATTTTGAAAAATGAGAGAGGAACATTTACACAAAACAGAAACAAAACAACTACTAACTCTCAAGACGTTGTAACGTCTAGACAGCTATTTATTTGCACTGAAATTGGAAACTAAAACTACTCTACTGCTAAAAGAGGGCTACTTACTTGTTCAGAGCACCGGCCCTGAGCCTTCCACTTTGTCTGGCTGGGATGCTTGCTTGCACAGCCTTCTTTTTCTTTTCTTTCTTCTTCTTTTCTCCTTCACCGTCACCAGCATCAACTGAGACTTCAGTTTCCTGGGGCCTCTTTACACTGCTCTCAGCAATTCTTTTCTTTGCTTCCTCCCATGCTTTCTGCTTTTCCAGTTCTGCAGGATGAATCTGCTGCTGCTCTTTGGGTTCCCCCTGGGCTTTTTCAACCTCTGGCTCATGAGACGTTGTAACGTCTGCAGCTTCCTCATCAGCAGCAACAGCAGGAGCATTCTCTGAACCACTTGCAGCAACAAATGCTGCGCTGGTGGCTGTTGCTGGCTTGTCTTTAGCAGCTTCAGATCTCTTCTTTACCTGCAACTTTTGCCTTTTGGGTGCAGGAGGATCATCTGGTTGCTTTTCTTCATCACCATGCCTTGCTTTTTCACTCGCAGCGGCTACTTCACGCCTTTTCTTCTTCCCAAATGGACTCTGGGTGGGTACAGTCTTGAATCTTTGCCTTTTGGGTGGGGGAATGAGTTGTGGGTCTGGGTTGGTTTCAACAACAGTTGGCTCAGACGTAGCCACATCTGCACTGGTTACTTCTGGAATGGATGGTTGTGATGGCTCTTTAGTTGGTTCAGGTTGAGTGGGGGTTGGCTTTGAAATGGGCTGATCTTTAGGTTTAGATGGTGGTGTTTGGGGGATGTTTTGGTTATGGTTGGGTTGGGTTTCAGCTGAGGGTTGGGGTTGTTTGTCTTTTGGTGATGGAGGTGTGGGTTGGGCTGGTTCTTTGAGTGTTTGGGTTGGTGGGGAGTCAGCCTCAATATCAGTCTTATCACTGGAACTTCCTTTCTCTTCTGAATGTGTTTCTTCCTCGTCATCACTTAGGATTTCCCTACTCACCTTCTTTGATTCCTCTGCATCACTTTCACTGATGCTATCCATATCAGCTGATTTAAGCTCTTCTTCCTCACTACTTACCTTCTTCTGCTCCTTCTTTGCTGGGCTCTTTCTTTTTGTTGGTGGTTTTCTTGTTTTCTTGACTTTTTCCTTCTTCACTTTCTTGGGGTTCATTGTTGATAGGAGTATGTTGTCTTCATCTTCCTCTTGCATCCAATCTGGAAGTACTGGTTCTTCAATCACCATCTTGCCTTTTGTTGTATGTGCAATCACCTTCTTTTGCCACTCAAATTGCTCCTTGACAAACTTGGCTAGGCCGTTTTGCTGTTCTACCAGACGTTGTAACGTCTGTGCATCAACTGACGTGGTAGCATCTGCAGCTCTCTGCCTAGCTTTGAACTTTGTAGAGAATGCCCCCTGAGGTTCTTCTCTTAGCTCAGATGCTTCAATCTCCACTCCAGCCTCCATGCATAGATCGGTGATTAAACAAGGGAAGTATAGGTATCCATCCTTCCTGTTCTGCCATTTGTTAATCTCTCTGTTGATGAGCTTACCCACTTCAATCTTATCTCTTGACATAATGGCATCAATTGCAATCAGCCTCTCTTTATCAACCCAGAGAGTGTGGGAAGTGGGTATCAAGCAGTGTCTGATGAAATGAAACCAGGCACTGGCCTCATCACAAAGGTATCTCTTCAAAATCTTGAATTCATTCCCATGGTCGCCTCTTCGCTCCCAAACAGCTCCTTCAACACATATCCTTTCTTTGATTTCAGTCATCTCTGCCACTCCGTACGTCTTTTGCTTCACCTCAACTGCCTTGCCATAGTAACCTAGCCCAAAGTAGTCATTTATGACTCTTACACCAAATTTGACTTCCTCACCTCGTACGATGGAGGTGCTTGAAAGTTCTCCATCAGTTCTTTCAACGATTCCTTTGTAAAAGTCATGCACCAGAGTTGCAATGTATTCCTTTCTGTGAACTATAAATTTCTGCCATCCCAATGCAGCCACTGTTGCGATAAAGTCAGGATTTGGGTTTTCCAAGCTAAAACCCCTTTCTGGTAGCAAGGCTTTCTTCTTTGAAGGAATGGGGATTTCTGGGTTTGGAACAGAAGAAGAACTTGGGTTGACGTTCTTTCCTTTACCAGATGATTTTACTGCAGCTTGCTTTGTTTTAGTCATGGTGATTGTATGAGTTTTCTGGAGTGGGGGATTTGAGATTGAGATTTGCGATTTGGGGTTGGGAGAAGGTATAAGATTACGGTTTCTGAAAGTGTATGAAGGTGGTTTTTATGATTGTAACTGGTGTGTGCCTATTGGGGGGGGGTTTTATGGGAAGTTGGGAAGTAGGTGGTGGCGTGGGTTTGGGAAAAAGGGGTAACCGTTGGAAGTGACGTCATGGTCACTTTGGCAGTCACGTCTCAAAAAAAATTCATTTAAAAATTGTTTCATTTGAAAACTGCTTGACTCATTTTTCTTTTCTTTTTCATTTAAAACTTTACCCAGGCAGCGAACGTGACAACATCCTAGACACGCAGAGACGTTATAACGTCTACCACACTTCAGCTTCCAATCCTGCACAAAAATTTAAAGACACAAAATTGCTGGTTAGTAAAAACCATTGGGTTGCCTCCCAAGAGCGCTTGCTTTAAGAGTCTTCAGCCAGACTATCCCCTTTTTTGAATTCAGGGGTTGTTGAGAGTCACTGTGGTCTTGTCCCTAACCACATGTTCTCCATGGTAGTGCTTCACTCTTTGGCCATTGACCTTGAAAATGGAATTAGTTTTCTCATCAAACAGATCCACAGCACCATGACTGTAGACTTTTACTATCTTGAAAGGTCCTGACCATCTTGATTTTAACTTCCCAGGGAACAACTTTAATCTTGAATTAAACAACAAAACTGATTGTCCCTCTACTAGCTCCCTTCTTTGAATTCTCTGATCGTGCCACTTCTTGGTTTTCTCTTTATACATTTTTGAATTCTCATAGGCAGTGTGTCTGAATTCATCTAGCTCATTTAGTTGAAGGAGCCTTGCTTCTCCAGCCTTTGAATGATCTAGGTTCAGTTGCTTCAGTGCCCAGTGAGCTTTGTGTTGGAGCTCAATGGGCAGGTGACAAGCTTTTCCGAAGACTAACTTGTATGGTGACATGCCCAATGGTGTCTTAAATGCTGTTCTGTACGCCCACAATGCATCATTAAGGTGCAGGGACCAATCTTTCCTGTTTGGACCAACCATCTTCTCAAGTATCCTTTTAATTTCTCTGTTGGAAATTTCTGCTTGACCACTTGTTTGTGGGTGATAAGCTGTAGCAATCTTGTGCTTCACTCCGTACTTAGCCAATAGGTTCTCAATCAGCTTGTTACAAAAGTGAGAGCCTTCATCACTGATTATAGCTCTTGGAGTACCAAATCTTGTGAAGATGTTTTGCTTCAGGAATTTGCTGACTGATTTGGCCTCATTATTGGGTAATGCTATGGCTTCCACCCATTTTGACACATAATCCACAGCTACCAAAATGTATAAATTTCCATGAGACATAGGAAATGGCCCCATGAAGTCCATTCCCCAAACATCAAACAGTTCCACTTCAAGAATATTTGTCAATGGCATTTCTTGCTTGTTGGAGATGTTTCCAGCTCTTTGGCATTTATCACATCTTTTTACTAATTCATGAGCATCTTTGAAGAGTGTTGGCCAATAGTATCCTGACTGTAACACCTTTGCTGCAGTTCTGGTTCCTCCAAAATGTCCTCCATAAGGTGATGCATGACATTGTTGTAATACATGGAGTTGTTCCTCTTCAGCCAGGCATCTCCTAAGCAACTGATCTTGACACATCTTATATAGATAGGGCTCATCCCAAAAATAGTGCTTCACGGTGTGGAAGAATTTTTTTCTTTGCTGATGGTTGAAATCCACAGGCACCATCTTGCTGACTAGGAAGTTAACTATATCAGCATACCAGGGAGCAGTAGTATCAGACGTTATAACGTTTGAAGAAATAGTCATAGACGTGGTAACGTCTTCAGCTACTGTGGCTACTGTCAGCAGTTTTTCATCAGGGAAATTTTCTTTTATTTCTTCTGCACCTGTACCTGCATCAACATTCTCAAGCCTAGAAAGATGATCAGCAACTTGGTTCTCCACCCCCTTTTTATCATGAATTTCCAAGTCAAATTCTTGGAGGAGGAGAACCCATCTAATGAGTCGTGGCTTTGCATCTTTTTTTGAAATCAAATACTTGATGGCTGAGTGATCAGTAAAAACAATAACTTTTGCACCCACCAAGTATGATCTAAATTTGTCAAAAGCAAATACAACAGCCAGTAACTCTTTCTCAGTTACAGTATAATTCAATTGGGCATCATCTAAGGTTTTACTAGCATAGTATATAGAGTGAAAAATTTTGCCATACCTTTGACCCAATACGGCCCCCACAGCGTAGTCACTCGCATCACACATTAATTCAAATGGTTTGGACCAGTCAGGAGTGACTATCACAGGAGCTGTTACAAGGGCATTCTTCAATTTCTGGAATGCTTCATGACAATGCTCATCAAAGTTGAAGACGTTATCACGTTGTAGCAGCAGACACAAAGGTTTGGAAATTTTTGAGAAATCCTTGATAAACCTTCTGTAAAAACCAGCATGCCCTAAGAAACTTCTAATACCTTTGACAGTTGTAGGTGGAGGTAATTTGTCAATAACATCAATTTTTGCTTTATCCACCTCCAACCCTTTCTTTGAAATTTTATGTCCCAAAACAATTCCCTCTTGAACCATGAAGTGGCATTTCTCCCAGTTGAGTACTAAGTTGGTTTCTTCACACCTTATTAAGACTCCTTCTAAGTTATCCAAGCATGCCTTGTATGAGTCTCCATAGACTGAAAAGTCATCCATGAAAACTTCCATGGATTTTTCAATAAAATCTGAGAATAAAGCCATCATACACCTCTGAAATGTTGCAGGCGCATTACACAATCCAAATGGCATCCTTCTGAAGGCAAAGGTACCATAGGGACAAGTGAATGTGGTCTTCTCTTGGTCCTCAGGCACAATAGCTATCTGGTTATATCCTGAGTAACCATCAAGGAAACAATAGAATTCTTTGCCTGCAAGTCTATCCAACATCTGGTCAATAAATGGCAGAGGAAAATGGTCCTTCTTGGTTGCTTTGTTCAGTTTCCTATAGTCCATACATATCCTCCATCCAGTCACTGTTCTTGTTGGAATTAATTCATTTTTTTCATTGGTTACCACAGTAACTCCACCCTTCTTTGGCACACATTGAACTGGGCTTACCCATGAGCTATCACTAATTGGATAAATGATTCCTGCATCTAACCATTTGATGATTTCTTTCTTGACCACCTCCTTCATTATCGGGTTCAATCGCCTTTGTCCTTCAATGCTGTTCTTTGCATTCTCTTCCAAGACAATTCTGTGCATACAGATTGTGGGACTGATACCTTTGATATCTGCCATTTGCCAACCAATGGCTTTCTTGTGCCTTTTCAAGGTGCTAATGAGATCACTTTCCTGCTCTTGTGAGAGGTTAGAAGAAATGATCACTGGTAAAGAATCATTTTCCCCTAAAAAGGCATACTTCAGGTGATCAGGCAACACTTTCAATTCCAGAGTGGGTGGTTTTTCAATGGATGGTACTATCTTCTTGAGATTGGAGTCTTCTTGCCCCAAAGATTCATACTTCTTTGTCCACGCCCTGGGTACATGGGAATCAGACGTGACAACGTCTGTGGTTGACGTTGTAACGTTTGACTGATCAGCTTCTTCTGATAATAATTCTTGAATCTCATCATTGCCCAGAATATTTTCCAAGTGGTCATTATCTTTATTGAATTGCTTTTGAACCACATGGTCAATGGCAACCACAAAGGAACATTCCTCTGTGTTAGGTTCTGGATACTTGAGTGCGTTGAGGACGTTGAATTTGACTTCTTGGTCATTGACCCTCATGATTAATTCTCCTTTCTGCACATTAATGAGTGTTCGTCCAGTGGCTAGAAATGGTCGCCCCAAGATGATAGGAACTTCCTTATCTGCATCAAAATCCAAAATAACAAAGTCCACTGGAAAAACAAATTTGTCAACTTTAATCAAAACATCTTCTAATATGCCCTCAGGATAAACTCTACTTTTATCAGCTAATGTAAGACTTAAAGAAGTAGGTCTGGCAGTTCCTATACCGAGTTTTTCATAAATGGACTTGGGCATCAAGTTAATACTTGCCCCCAAGTCACATAAAGCTTTGCCAAGGTAAAAATCTCCAATGGAGCATGGTATAGTAAAACTGCCAGGATCTTTCAGTTTTCTAGGGAGTTTATTCTGCATGATTAAGCTACATTCTTCAGTTAAAGCAATAGTTTCAAACTCCCCTAGCCTTCTTCTTTTGGTGATGATATCCTTTAGGAACTTGGCATAGTTTGGCATCTGTTGTAGAGCTTCAACCAAGGGAAGGTTTATGTGCAGCTGTTTTAGCATCTCCATGAACCTGCTGAATTGCTTGTCTTCATGAGCTTTCTTGAGTCTTTGAGGGTAGGGTGGAGGAGGATATTCGGGTACAAGCTTAGGAACAGTCTTGATTCCTGGTTCAGAACTAGACGTTGTAACGTCTGTCTTAGACATCACAATGTCTGGAATATTCTTCTCTTTTTCTCCACCTTTGTTTTTCTCTTTTTCCTTATCTGGCACCTCAGATTCCTTAGGCATAGATGGTTCTGGATACTCAGTACCACTTCTTAATGAGATAGCATTTACCTGTGCATTCGCCACATCTTTATCATTTGACTTGGATGAAGATGGTGTTTCAGTTGTGGATGGAAGAGATCCATTCTGTCTTTGAGTGAGAGCTGAGGCTATCTGTCCAATTTGGTTCTCCAAAGTTTTGATTGAAGACTCATGGGTCTGTAAGGTTGCCCTACAATCACTTATGAAAGTTTTCATCAAGGCTTCCAAATTGCTGTTGTTGTTATTCTGCGTATACTGCTTTTGTTGTTGAGGGGGAAATCCTGGGGGTATTGCAGGAGCAGCATTGCTAGCATTCAAAGAATTGTTGTTCTTCCAACTAAAATTTGGATGATTTCTCCAATTTGAATTGTACAAGTTGGAGAGGGGACTGTTACCTTTGTTATGTGATACAAAGTTTACAGACTGGGGGTTATGAGGACACTCTTCGTAGACATGCCCTCCTTCACAATATACACACACTACTCCCCCAGATGGTGTTGGCTCAATAGCTGCAGCAGTCTGTGGTTCAGACGTGGCCACGTTTGGAGTGCTCAAGTTCTTAATCATGTTGGTCAGAGAAGCAACCTGAGCAGAAAGGGCAGTTACTTCACTTATCTCATGGACACCAGCCTTCTTTCCAGGAGTGAATCTATCAGAAGGCCAATGGGCATTGTGAGTGGCTATGTCTTCAATAAGTCTGCATGCCTCAGAGAAAGACATGTTTAATATGACACCGCCTGATGAAGCATCAAGTATAAGCCTGGTAGGTTGATCTAGACCATTATAAAAAGTCTCCATTTGAATAACTACGGGAATGCCATGGTGTGGGCACATTCTTAGTAATTCCTTCCATCTTTCCCAAGCCTCAAATAATGATTCCCCTTCTCTTTGTTTGAAGGAAGTGATGTCATTTCTTAACTTGGCATTTTTGTTGGGAGGGAAGTATTTTCCAAGAAATTTCTCAGCTAGCTCATCCCAAGTATGAATTGAATTTGGCTCTAAGGAGTTCAACCAATTCTTGGCCTTGTCCTTAAGAGAATATGGGAATAGCTTCAGTTGGAAGGCATCTTCTGAGACTCCAGGGATGACAAAGTTGCTACACACATCCAAAAATTGCCTTAGATGTGCATAAGGATCTTCTTGAGGGAAACCCCCAAATTGCCCTGCAGTCTGCAACATTTGGAACATCATTGGCTTGAATTCAAAGTGACCAGTATGAATAGGTGGTCTTGCAATGCCTGTTTGTAAATGTGCAGGATTGAGCACGGCATAATCACGCATAGGCCTGTCCCTGTCATTGACCATGTCTTGTGGCCCTGCATTGATGAGTTGCTGTCTCTGCCAGTGTTCATCATCAACATAGGTTTCTGTATGAGTTTGTGGTCCACGACCACGTCCTCCAGCATCAGAGTGCCTTCCTCCTCTTGGAGTACGTCCACCTCTAGAGCTTCTACCACCAGTACCATGTTCAGACATGATTGGTGGCTGAACTTGCTGTTGTTGTTGCTGCCTTCTTAGCCTTTGTTGTCTCCTTAGTCGCCTGAAGGTTCTTTCAGGCTCTGGGTAGACTTCAGGTTCAGATCCACTCCCTGGTTCTGTTGAACTAGAGCTTGAACTGGAACTAAGCATACGCTGTAACGTTTACCTGTTCACATACAGAAACAACAAACAACACAGCAGAATTCTTTCACCTAGTGTTTTAATTCTTGTTGAACAATAAAAGTTAAATACAGATCCCCGGCAACGGCGCCAAAAACTTGTTCGCGATCGTGTGTGTTCTATAGTCGCAATGTCAGTGCAAGTATACACGTCGTACAAGTAATAAAGTGGATAAAAGTAAGAGATCGTTCCCACGAGGATTGATTAACTTTCAGAGTTCAAGTCTTTAAAACACAAGTGAAACAAGTAGCAAATCGACACTAAAGTTGATATTAAGACTAAGAACATAAATAAAACAAGTAAATGAGAAGTGGGTGTGAATATGGAAGAGTACGAGTTGGATTGCTGCATGCAAGTAAATCTCCTCTAGTCAGACGTTATAACGTTTACACGCTAACACGTACAAATGCTATGTTGTATAGACGTTATAACGTTTGAACGCTGTTGCAAAAGAGCTGTGCTTTTCAGTCACAAAACGTCAGAGCTTCAAGTACTAGAATTCCTATGTCTAGGTTCTAAGTAGGCCTACTCCTGTATTTTAAGTACCCACAGCAATGTCCTATGAACTATTATCTGTTCTATGTCTAGACTTAGATAAAAATGCCCAAATGTCTTTAGTGCACCTTTTCATTCACATAAATCTTTGAGTTCTTTTCATAGACCATGTCTGTACCTATGAATCTACTTATTTTAAGTGATCAGTTCAAAACAAGTTTGGAAATATTAACATGCAAAGATTTAAAACGCATAAACATCATTACTTCATAGTATTAGACTAAAGGTTCATTACATGCAAAACAACAACCCAACTACAAATTGTTTAGCTCATGCTGAGCATCCTTACAGAAATAAGAGGAGTTAAAATCCAAATACCGTACATAGAGAAAAGGAGACTAAACGCAAAAGATACGCCTAAGTGGCCTTCCTTCATGCACGCTGTAAAGACGTTACAACGTCTGAGCTTTCCATTAGTGGTTGCGAATGGATATGGAAATTGGGGCCTTGAGAGAATAAAAAATGAAGAAGTCTGTGTCCAGAACTTCTCTCAGGAAAATTATCTCTGAAAAATGGGGGAAGGTGGATGATGAATGGAGTCGTCTGTGTTCCGCTTGGTGCACCCCTTGCCTTTTTATAGAGAGAGAATATCCATGGTCAAAAGAGGTCACATGCTGCTGATGTCATTCCCCCACCTTCCAAGCTTGCTTGTGAGTTGACTCTGCCCTGAAGTGACACCGCACTGCTACAGTGCGTAAGCCGTGTCAGCGTTGAAGAAAGAGAAGATCTTCTTCATTTCCAGATCTCTGGTCATCATTACATGCGCGCCAAAATGATATATATTATTTTCTTGCTCTGCTGTCCTTCTTTAGACGTGATGAGAGACGCTGCCACGTTTGGATTACTGCACAAACACAAGAAGCATCAAAACGCTCACAAAGGCGCCAATTGGCACCAAAATGCCTAGAACTTGTAATTTAGCCCCTTTCTAACTAAAAGCAATAAACTAACAGAAACTTAATAGAAACAACCTATTATTGCCAGAGAACTTGCATGATTTAACTTTGAATACGTATAAATAACTCATATAAATATGAGTTATCAGTTACTAATGGTCACTCTGAGCTTAGCTTGTTTGACCGATAGGACTAACCTTCATTTTTCACAGCGGATTAGTAGCAGTGATCACTCTGAGGTTACTCGTTTGATCATCGCAAACACCCGCCTAAACTTCAAGAAATTTTCAGTTAATAAAATACAAACGTAATCTCAACTCCCTTTTTTAAAATCACGCTTCCCATTAAGCATTTTTCAAACGAACAAAACCCTCGATCGCAAACCGGGTATTTATAACGGTCACTCTGGGCCCCGCTCGTTTGAACGCTGTAAACACTTTCTTTTTCGAATAAGCCATTAGTGGTGACCACTCTGGATTTATCTGTTTGGTCACCATGAACGGTCTCTAGTTTTCGCAAACTTTTCAAAAATAAAAAATACCAACACACAAATATTTTCTACCTGAGAACTACGTAGCTTTGATTTCTCCATCGCACCCGGAGATACGTAGGAGCAGGGGCCCACTCCTGTCGAGCGCAAAAAAAAACTAAAATTTTATTAAGTTTTCCTTTCCGATTTTTGCAAATAATAAAAAGGGTAAATTAAAATGTTTTCTTTAAACTAATTTTTCTACACATTAGATTAAAAGGTAACCTTTTTAGGATGTTGCGGGGTGCTAGTACCTTCCCCGCACTTAATCGACTCCCGAGCCCAAACCTGGTCCGCAAAACCCCCTTATCCATATAAAAGGTTTTTTTCAATGTTTTCCTAAAATAAATATTGGTGGCGGCTTCATTGTAAAAGTTGAAGAATCCCTCCTTCGGATTTTTCGGTCGCTACAGTTGGCGACTCCACTGGGGACTATTTAAGAGGGTCAAGCCTAATTTAGTTAAATGTGTAGATATCTGTTAGTTTAGTACCTTTGTTTACCCTTAGTCTTTCTATTAGCACGTCTATTTCATTTATCTGTTTATTTGCTTTATTGAACCTTAGGGTAGAAGACCTTTGTACTATTATCTGTATTTCTTTTGCAGCATGGGTAGTTTAGGTTGCTTATATCACACACATCACCTACACACATTGCACACACTCTTGAGCGGGGCCCTATACCCGGGTCTAAATAAAACCTAGGACGAGTGGAGACGATTAGTGTCAGTCATTCTGGATTTTATCTGTCTGACTCTCATGAAAGCCTCAGCCAGAGTACGCTCTTTCGTGGTATCCCACACCAGGTAGCTCGCTATCGTTGTGGGTCATATCACGAAGGAGATTTCAGCTCTGGAGACCCTTGTGAGGAAGTGATTAGAGCCACCTGAGAGATTGATCACACAAGTAGCCCTAGACCGTGACCTATATATAAGACCTAACCTGTTTAGGACACAAGGGCAATTCACCTACCCATTGCATCATCGCAAAAACTTTTTATCTTTCAAGAAAAAATCGAATAATGAAAACCATTTACTCCTTTTGCCCTTTACGTATATTTTATGTGACATGGTTAATGTTTCTCAAAGTTTGAATCACCAAAATTTGCTTTTATTAACGCATGTAACGTCATTCTTTAATTCATCATACATCATCGTTATTTCACAAAAAATACAAAAATCCTCACATGCATGCTATTCATCTCATTTAGGTTTGCCGGGAATTGTAAGAGGTTTGAAAGTTTTGTCATAACCAAGGCGATATGGGATCAAACAGTGAAACAATCCAAACTTGGAACTACCCTATAGTAAAACAGCCTAATCCGATGAGTCTAAGGGAATGTGCGGGTCGGTTGCCGCCCATCGAGCGCAGGTCTTTTGATAGAGCGTATGGGAAGATTATTATGTTACTACAATTGGACGTGCAAACGGAGGCCATTGCCGCTTTGAGCCAGTTCTACGACTCTTCATTAAGATGCTTCACCTTCAAAATTTTCCAGATGGCACCTACCCTGGAAGAATATACACAGATCTTCGGCTTTCCTCAACAAGACAATGGACCCTACCAGTATCAGGGACAATACTACACAGATGAGAAACTCGCCTCAATGTTACAAACCAGCAAAGAGAACTTGAAGCTCCGGAAGAAAAATCGAAATGGCATTGCAGGATTCCCACAAGAGTATCTGGAGAGCCAAATGAAATCCTTCGCCGACGCTAGAAATTGGGGTCCTTTTAAGCAGGTGTTAGCTTTGACCATCTTTAGCATTGTCCTATTTCCACGCCTTGAAAGATATGTGGTCACAACAGCTATTGGTGTCTTCTTATCCTTCAAGGATGGAGAAAACCCACTCAATCCGATTCCAGCCATGCTTGTAGACACTTACTGTACTTTCACTCATTATAGTGTGCTAAGGGGAAAGAGGATATCGTGCTGCCTGCACGCCTTGTATGTTTGGCTTCTCACCCATGCTTTCGTTAACAAAGTCAGAGTAGAAGGCCCAATTGAAGACGCCAGAGGGTGTGATGTGAAGACAATGAACACTAGTGAATGGTTGCAAGTGCTAGGGGGCCTTCATGAATACAAGGTTCGTTGGCACCCATCATGGTGGAAAGATAGGCCCGCAATAGTTTTTCAATGTGGAAACTTTCAAAACGTCCCGCTCATGGGGACAAGAGGATGCATAAATTACAATCCTTCTCTAACTCTAAGACAGCTGGGGTACCCCATGCGAAATCCGCCCACCGAAGACATGTTAATCCCTTTTTACCTCCATGAGGGAAGCCCAAAAGAGGTTGACATGCTCTGGAAGATTTCTCAAGCGTGGGATATGGTCGTCCGCAAGGGGCAAGAGCTTACTAAGAGGAGCAGCGATAAGGAAACCACCTTTCGTCAATGGCTCCAAAAGAGGATCCAAGACACCCGATTGCCTTACCAAAGTGCACTATGGGTTGAGGAAGAAATACCTGAACCTACCCTTCCCACTGTCGAAGATTTAGATAAGCTTAAAATGGCATTGTCAAAGGCCGAGGAAGAAAAGAAGGGCTTGCAGGCAGAGTTAGAGAAAGTGCTCCTAAAAAACCAGAAATTGGAGGAGGAGAACGCAAGTAAGTCAGTGGCCATTGAAGACAGCCGCAAGCAGCTCAAGATTGAACAAAAGAACAAACTAGATGTTCAAAAGTACCTAAGAGGGGCGAAAGAGGAAATAAAACGTTACAACCTGAAAATGAACCAAGCCATCGATGATGCATACAAGTGGAAAAAGTTATGGGAAGAATCAATGATTGCTGAAAAGACCGCACAGAACCTGCTAATGGTATCAAAAAGAGAGTCCCGGATGATGGCAGCCGAGTTTGAAGAGCAAGTGAAAAGTATCAAGCAGGATAAAGATACCATTGAAGAGATGCTCCGAGAATACCAACAAGCCTTGAGAAAGGAGCATAAAAAATCTGATGAGCTGAACGACCATATCAGATATCAAGAGGAGGTTTACCACCAGTTGAAGACAGAAAGCATCTATTGGGAGAACCGCTTTGTGGAGTTGGTCAGCAGGATAGAAAACCATGAAGCCTTCATAGAGTTGAAGAATGAAAGCTTATACTGGAAAGACAGATTCTCAAAGTTGGCATGGCTGGCCAATCAAGCTATCACGGGAATCCCCAAACGTCTAAAGGAGGCTAACGCGGCAATGCACCCGTTTAACACCCCGGTCCAAGTTTCCGAATTCATGGAGTTTTGCGAGGTTCTGATTGCCGCACTCCGGGAGAAGGCTGGCAGCACTACTAGTAGAAAAAGAGGGAGGAGTGGAAAAATGAATGCCATATGTATTTGAGTGAAATTTAAAGAACATTGTACTTTTTTTTTCGAAGTTTTATTTCCAAAATGTTGTACTTTCCTCCATCAATGAAGTTTGTTTGTCTCACATTCTGATCCTTTATCTTGAAAATATTGTGGAACTTTAATCTGTGTACTTATGACAAATCAGGATGCGCTTGCAATTCCCGACCTAAAACAATAAGACTCATGCACACATGCATCATTCGCATTTTCATCCATTCATATACTCATACATATACTCATACCATGTGTCCCACCAACAGAGAGTAAAAGACAAGCTGGTGCGTCAACATCGCTATTGGACTCGTTCTCAGGCCAGAAACATGGAAGAAAATCAGGACAATCCGCCTCAAGATAACCCGGATCAAGGCAATCCACCTTAGAACCTAGGCAATCAAGAGCTTAGGGCAGAAATAGATGGGATGAAAGAACTGATGGCTGAAATCTTAAAGGTTTTACAAGCTTTGAAGGGCAAAGACACAAGTGAATATGTCTCCACTGGGAACACGGAAAATCAAGTTACCAACTCTCCTCCTCCCAATGGACTCGGGATCCCGCATACAGTGCACCCTACTGGGCCTAATGGCCAAGGTTACATATGGCCTCCTTACGGACTTCCACAAGGTTACACACCTTCGACAGTCGATGCTAATCCAGAAGACGGTCCCTCAGGAGTCGTGGGCCAACAACAGCTTACACCGACGGGTCACGATGGTAATTCGGGGGCACCACAAGTTCAAAACCCGAACCCCGTCGTCGCACCACAAGGACTCCCACTTGGCTGCCCTCCACCGCCGATAGTTGACGCTCAAGCTCAGGGTTCCAACCTCAGGAATCCCACTCATTCACATACCCCAAATGTGAACCCAGCCATAGTTCCGATGATTCATCCTTACTATGGTATGAGTGGGCTCCCTCACAATTACTCTATGGAGAACCCTCAAGCCAAAGACAAACTACAAATGCTTGAGGAAAGGTTGAGAGCAGTTGAGGGATCCAATGTTGGTGCGAGAGATGCTTATGACTTGTGCCTCGTCCCTAACGTGGTCATCCCTCCAAAATTTAAGGTGCCAGACTTCGACAAGTACAGAGGGTCGACTTGCCCTGTGAGCCACTTAACCATGTACTGCAGGAGGATGGCGGCATTTGCTCATGACGACAAATTGCTCATTCACTACTTCCAAGATAGTCTGTCTGGGGCAGCTTCGAGCTGGTACATGCAATTAGAACGTGCCCATATCAGATGCTGGAAAGACCTAGCCGATGCATTTTTGAGGCAATACAAATATAACATTGACATGGCTCCCGATAGGACACAATTGCAGAGCATGACGAAGAGAGACAATGAGTCCTTCATGTTAGACTTGAGAGTCTATAAAGTAACCTTAGAGGGGGGGTGAATAAGGTTATAGGTGATTAATGGATTCTTTTTCAAAATAAAAAACTTTTTCGATATTGGTTTGGATTAAATGCGGAATAATAATATTTGACCAATATAGAAGGAGAAGAGGAGTAGAATGAGATGATGGACAGATCAATATTGTATACAGTAATAAAATAGATAATGAGAAGAAGGATATAGAGAGATCTGGAAAAGATTACAATATGATATATTTGCACAGTTATATTGAGAATATGATAATATTAGTATTATAAGCAGTTATATCAAGTATATGATAATATCAATATTATAAGCAAATAAAGTGCAAAATATAACGAGATAGAGAAGAGAGAGAGACACAGCAATTTAGCGAGGTTCGGGATAAAACCCCTACGTCCTCGGCCTTAGGCTTTTCAACCCTTGGACTTAGTAACCACTATATTGAAGAGAGTTTGATACAAACAGTCGACCCCAATATAAGTGAATCTCAATTCCCCTGAATTGAGAACCTAAGCACTCTTGCTAAGGATTTCTAAACCAACTCAATAACCCTATTGAGAGACCCAAGTACACAGCCCAGGATTTCAAAACACCAACTCAATCACTTGATTGAGAGACCCAAGTACAAAGCCCAGGATTTCAAAAACACCTTGAAATAAAATAAATTACACAATAGAGTTCTATGATCCAATCACTTCAGAGAATGAGTCAGTTTAGAAACTGAGAGAGATGAGTGATCTTAGGGTATTATAGATGCTCTATAAGATGAGGGATGATCTTGCTTTTGCAACCATTTCAAAATTGATATAACAATAGAAGTTGAGGTTGCTTGAAAGCTTTTAAAAATATAGATATGATTTTGAAAAAAACAAAGCTTTTTGAAAAACAAGATTCAAAACAGTTGGAGCACAGGATCTCAGATCTAGATCTATAAACAGCTTTTGAAAAAAGATATAACAATTTAAAATCAAAAGCTTATAAAAATAAAACAATGAAGAGCAATAGATCTATAGAGATTCGAATATGAGAGAGTAGAGAAGAAATTGTGAGAAGAGGTGTAATTTTAGAATTGAAAACACACACCTATTTATAGGTTTGAAAAAAGGATAAAATTGTCATCTTTCATTTATGAATGAGTGAATCGATTCATAGGTGATACACTATGAAGTGTGAATCGATTCACACATATATATGGAAGGTAAGGTATTGGCTTGTGAATCGATTCATGAGGTTAGGCAATTTAGAAGGAATCGATTCACACTTTTATTTTAGGAAAGAAATGTGGCTCTCTTTTAGGCTAGATGCATTGTCAATCAAAAAAGGAAGTCATGAATCGATTCACATGAGAGTGAATTGGCAAGGCATGAATCGATTCATGTTGTCAAGATTTAGGGAAGTCATGAATCGATTCATGCATCAAAGGAAACAAGGAGGAATCGATTCATACCTTCACAAAATCATTTTTAGGGTTTTGACTTTCAAAAAATATTTTCTAGGGTTTGGTTTTCACCATGCAATTTATTTTTTTGAAATACTTTTCAAAATTCTTTTTTTATGCATCATGTATGATTAGAAAAGATCATCTCTCTCAATATCTAAAGTGTCACACACTTTAGGTGATAGGACCTTTACAAAGAGTCCTAAAAAAGGCTTAGACACAAAATAGGGTTTTGAACTTCTTATGATGCTTCTTCTTCAAGCTTCTCCTTTTTGAGTCTTCTTCCTTTTAAAATAAGTCCTGCACTTTGCTCAATGTGAAAGATTTGTAGATATATGTAATTTGTTATCATTCAAAATAAAGGACTGTTGTACCCTTGGTTCAACACTTCAAAGAATATGCCCAACGCTGGAGAGGTTTGGCTGCACAGGTGGTACCACCTTTGTTAGAAAAAGAGATGGTATCAATGTTCATGGATACTCTTCAATCACCTTTCTACGACAGGTTGATTGGGAGCGTGTCTTCGAACTTTTCAGATATGATCGTCATCGGAGAAAGATTAGAGAATGGATGGAGAAACGGTAAGATTGCATATAGCTCCGCTGGAACCAGCAATCAGAAAAGGCCCTTCCCAGGTTTCCCTAAAAAGAAGGACGGAGAGGCCAATGCCATCTCTGGATCAGGAAAGCCTCCCTACAACAACCCCCGACAAACTTTCCAAATACCTACTCAAACACCACAAGCCCCACCTCACCAAGTCAACCCAGGCTATAGACCACAAAACTACCAAGAAAGAAAGCCCGCCAATTTCGACCCAATACCCATGTCATACACAGACCTATTCAATCACCTCATCAGTCACAACTTGATCACTCCCCGTCCAATGAGACCCCTTCAACCTCCTTTCCCTAGGAGCTATGACCCAAAGGCTAGCTGTGGATTCCACGCTGGGGCAGTTGGCCATTCAACAGAAAATTGCAAGGCATTGAAATATGTAGTACAAGACTTAATTGAATCTAAATGGTTAAGCTTCGCAGAAGATGGTCCGAATGTTGCCACTAACCCTCTGCCGGGGCACGGGAAACCCTCCGTCAATGCCATTGAGGATGTTGAGGGGCAATTATTGGTCAGAAAGGTGGAGGAAATTGTCACACCCCTGGACCTCATCCATGCTGATTTGTGTCACTTCGGAATCATTATGAAGGGATGTACCGGAAAGGGTTTGTGTGTTGATCCCCTTTGTGTCGGGGCCTGTGAAGCATTCAAGCCAGTCCTGCAAGACTTATTAGACCGACACATAATACAAATAGGTCTTCAAAAGAAAGAGGAAGGCGTGTCGACTCTCCAGTCAAGCATTGACCAGAGCAAGAGTATCCGGAAACCACTAGAAATCCATTACAAAAAGGACACAAAGCTAACCACCGCTGTGCCTAAACCAATCACTATTCAAGTGCCAGTCCCTTTTCCCTTTAAAAGCACCAATGCAGTCCCGTGGAGTTACGATGTGAAGGTTCAGACCAATCCAGATGTCATTAATATCTCAGGGACTAGTAGGATGACTCGAAGTGGGCGTATTTATACCCCTGAAGGAGTCGGCGGAGATCAAACAAAAGAAGAGGAAGAAAAAGCCCGCAAGGGCAAAAGCATAGAGCAGGAACCTGTCGATAAGAATGCAGGAAAGAAGACGTTATCCGAGCAAGAAGCCAGTGAATTTCTGAAGCTTATGAGACAAAGCGAGTATAAGGTGGTTGATCAACTAAACCAAACTCCCGCAAAGATATCTCTGTTGTCATTATTGCTCAGTTCCGATGCCCATCGTGCAGCGTTGACAAAAGTATTGAATGAGGCCCATGTCGCTCATGACATCTCGGTCGGCCAATTTGATGGGATCGTCGGAAACCTTGTTGCAAGTAATTATCTCACCTTTACTGATGATGAGATTCCAACTGAAGGAAGGGGGCACAACAAGGCCCTACACATATCTGTGAAGTGTGGAGATTACTCTCTTGCTCGGGTACTTATTGGCAATGGTTCATCTTTGAATGTATTACCCAGATCAACCATGGAGAAATTAGATGTGGACTGTTCATACATGAGACCAAGCTCCATATTAGTCAGGGCCTTTGACGGATCGAAAAGGGAAGTCATCGGAGAAATGGAATTACCTGTGCAAGTAGGTCCGGAGCACTTCGTGGTGACCTTCCAGATAATGGATATTGCCCCATCTTACAGTTGTCTCTTGGGGAGGCCATGGATCCACTCTGCAGGGGCAGTTCCCTCTTCTTTACACCAGAAGCTCAAGTTCATAGTCAACAATAAGCTGGTGGTTATTTTCGGTGAGGAAGAAATGCTGATAAATAGGTCCGCTCCCACTCGTTACATTGAGGCTGCTGAAGAGTCTTTCGAGACTGCCTTCCAAGCATTGGAGATCGCCAATGCGTCCGCTATATTAAGACCCAAGCTATCCAAGACTGCCGTGATGGTTGCTAAGTTCATGATAGGAAAAGGCTACCAAGCTGGAGGAGGCTTGGGAAAGACCGGACAGGGGATCTTGACGCCAATACAGCCAGAGGAGAACAAAGATAGGCATGGGATAGGATATCGGCCCAATCGCACTGACAAGAGAAGGATTGTGGAGGAAAAGAAGGAGCGGAGGTTAGCCAGGCTTGAGGGCAGGGTGCCAAATACGAAGAGGATCATCATCTGCGACATCAAGGAAAGCTTTCAGAGTGCGGGAATGTTGAACCCTAGCCAGATCGCCGCAGTTGAGGGCGATCTAAGTGCTGAAGAAGGCGTCGTCAGTCTTGTACGCCCTTGTCCTGCAAACAAAAGGCTCAAGAATTGGGAGATCATTGATTTTCCTGTGGTTTTTAGTTCAAAGTAATGTTTCTATAATGTAATCCTCTGGCTCTGCCCAAGGCCTTAGGATATTTCATTCAGGCACGCATGTTTTCCTTTCAGTATTAATATCAATGCAACGTTATTTCAGTTCCCAATAAACCCCCGTTCTCCTTTTCTTTTTACATTCGCTTCTTATTTTCTTTCATTCGTTTTTTATTCCGTTAATTTACACTAATGCAGATCCGAAAAAAACGTCTTTGAAAATAACAACGCCAATAATCCATATTGCAACTTTGATCACCCCATCAATCAAACTGAGGAAGATGTTGAGGATAATTGGGAAACCCCTCCAGAGTTAATGAGAATGATGGAACAAGAGGAAAAAATAATCGAACCCCACGAGGAATCAACTGAAACGATCAACTTAGGCACGGAAGAAGACAAAAAAGAAGTTAACATTGGCACCACATTGAAAGACAGCGAGCGAGAGAAATTGGTTAGGTTGTTGTTTGACTATGTTGACGTCTTCGCATGGACATACCAAGACATGCCCGGACTGGACCCCAACATAGTCGAGCATAAGTTACCAGTAAAACCAGAATGCCCGCCGGTAAAACAAAAGTTAAGAAGGATGAAACCAGAAATGTCGCTGAAAATCCGAGACGAGGTTAAGAAACAGTTCGATGTTGGGTTTTTAGCAGTAGCAAAATACCCTCAATGGGTAGCCAATATTGTACCGGTCCCAAAGAAAGACGGGAAGGTTCGGATGTGCGTCAATTATCGAGATTTGAACAGAGCCAGCCCCAAAGATGACTTCCCTTTGCCTCACATTGATGTCCTGGTAGATAGCACAGCACAACACTCTCTGTTCTCCTTCATGGATGGATATTCCGGATACAACCAAATTAAGATGGCCCCTGAAGACAAGGAGAAAACCACCTTCATCACTCTCTGGGGAACCTTCTGTTACAAAGTAATGCCATTCGGACTGAAGAATGCTGGTGCAACGTACCAAAGGGCAATGGTCGCATTGTTCCATGATATGATGCATAAGGAAATAGAGGTTTACGTGGATGACATGATTGCAAAATCCAAGATTGAAGAAGAGCATATCGTCAATCTGCAAAAACTCTTCGAACGTCTCAGGAAGTTCAAACTCAGATTAAACCCTGCCAAATGCACTTTCGGTGTAAGATCGGGAAAGCTGTTGGGTTTCATAGTCAGTCAGAGGGGAATAGAAGTAGATCCAGCCAAAATACGAGCAATACTAGAAATGCCGGTACCGAGTACTGAAAAAGAAGTTCGTGGTTTCCTGGGAAGATTGAACTACATCTCTAGGTTCATATCGCAGCTAACATCTACATGCGAGCCTATCTTCAAGCTTTTGTGCAAAAACCAAGAAACAAAGTGGAATGATAATTGCCAAGAAGCCTTTGAAAAGATCAAGAGGTACCTCCAAAATCCACCGATTCTGATGCCGCCTGTGCAGGGCAGACCTCTCATCCTGTATCTAACAGTGCTAGACAAGTCAATGGGTTGTGTACTGGGGCAACATGATGAATCCGGAAAGAAGGAACATGCCATCTACTATCTAAGCAAGAAATTCACCGAGTGCGAGACAAGATACTCATTGTTGGAAAGAACGCGTTGTGCTCTGGCCTGGGCTGCACGTCGTTTGAGGCAGTATATGCTGAGCCACACGACTTGGTTGGTATCTAAAATGGACCCAGTCAAGTATATTTTTGAAAAACCCGCACTCACAGGGAGGATCACTCGCTGGCAAATGCTACTATCTGAATACGACCTTTTATATGTCACCCAAAAAGCAATCAAGGGTAGTGCATTGGCTGAGTACTTGGCACACCAGCCCATTGAAGATTACCAATCAATGCAGTGCGATTTCCCAGACGAAGATATAATGGCTCTATTCGTAGAAGGGAATCCTCCGGACAACGAAAGGTGGAGAATGTTATTCGACGGCGCTTTTAATTTATACGGGCACGGGGTCGGAGCCGTACTGATCTCTCCTGATAACTGCTTCGTACCGTTTACCGCTAGACTGAGTTTCTATTGCACCAACAACATTGCAGAATATGAAGCGTGCGTCCTAGGCATCAAAGCAGCCCTTGAATGGAAAGTCAAAAGACTCGATGTATATGGGGACTCAGCTTTAGTCATCCATCAGACAAAAGGTGACTGGGAAACCAGGGATTCCAAATTAATTCCTTATCATGATCACATCCAAAAGATGGTTGAACAATTTGAAGAGATCACTTTCCATCATCTCCCTCGCGAAGAAAATCAGTTGGCCGATGCTTTGGCGACTTTGTCATCAATGTTCAACATCAATAACGACAAGAGTCTGACATTCATCCGAATCCAACATCGAGACCTACCGGCACATCATTGTGTGGCAATCGAAGAAGAGCCTGACAGTAAACCATGGTATTACGATATCAAGCACTATATCACAAACAGAGAATATCCTCCTGGTGCCACCGAGAATGATAAGAGGGCACTTAGGAGGCTGTCAATGGGTTTCTTCTTAAATGGGGAAGTGCTTTACAAGAGGAATCACGATATGGTCCTCCTCAGATGTGTAGCAGAAGAAGAAGCAGAAAGAATTATGAAAGATGTCCATGAAGGCTCGTTCGGCACCCATTCTAATGGTCACACCATGGCAAGGAAAATCCTAAGGGCTGGCTACTACTGGTTGTCAATGGAGACTGACTGCTTCAACTACGTCAGAAAATGCCACAAATGTCAAATCTATGCCGACAATATCCATGTACCACCTGCCTCTCTGAATGTCCTAACAGCACCATGGCCATTCTCAATGTGGGGAATGGATGTCATCGGTCCCATCGAACCCAAGGCATCAAACGGACATCGTTTCATTCTTGTCGCTATTGATTATTTCACCAAATGGGTCGAGGTCGCTTCCTACGCCAGTGTAACAAAATCGGTGGTTGTCAGGTTCATAAAGAGAGATTTGATTTGCCGCTACGGTCTTCCAAATAAGATCATCACGGACAATGGGACCAACCTGAACAACAAGATGATGAAAGAGTTGTGTGATGACTTCAAGATCCAACATCATAATTCCTCCCCGTACCGTCCAAAGATGAATGGGGCCGTTGAGGCGGCAAATAAGAACATAAAGAAGATCGTGCAAAAGATGGTAGTGACCTTCAAGGACTGGCATGAAATGTTGCCCTTCGCTTTGCACGGGTATCGGACCTCTATCCGCACGTCAACAGGGGCAACACCATTCTCACTAGTATATGGGATGGAAGCAGTTCTTCCCATCGAGGTGGAAATACCCTCCCTGCGAGTGCTAATGGAAACAAAATTGGAGGAAGCAGAATGGGTTCAAGCTCGTCTGGATCAGTTGAACCTCATAGAAGAAAAGAGAGTAGTTGCTTTGTGTCATGGGCAGTTGTACCAACAAAGAATGAAAAAGGCTTATGATAAAAAAGTGCGCCCCCGCCAGTTTCAAGAAGGAGACCTCGTGCTCAAGAAGATGTTGCCTATCCAAAAGGATTCCCGTGGAAAATGGGCCCCTAACTATGAAGGACCTTATGTGGTAAAGAAGGCCTTCTCTGGAGGAGCGCTGATTCTCACAAAAATGGACGGTGAAGACCTCCCACTCCCAGTGAACTCGGACGCAGTTAAGAAGTACTATGCCTAAAGAAATATATGGAAAAAAGAGAAAGATGAGCCAAGAAAAAATAAGCTCGCTAGGTCGAAAACCCGAAAGGGCGACCTAGGAAAAAATTAGAGCGACCCGGTGGACTGAAAACTCTAAAGAGCAGTCCAGGCAAAAATTAGGGTCAGAAGTTGGACTTTGAGCTACAAAGGCAGTCAATACCTCCGAAAGCTGGATGATGAATGCTCATAGTTGTGTTAATGAGCAATTGGCGTTGTTACTCCAAAGATACAAACAATCAAAAGATCAGCTTTCCTTGTTTTCTTTTTCTTCTCTTTCTTTTTGTAGTTTAAACTCCCAATCTATTTCTCAGCCAGCGCGACCTTCTGCGCATTTGTTTTCCATTTTGAATATTAAACACTTCCTTTGTTCTCTCATTTCCCTATTTTCGTAAAAATAACGTTCATGGTAGACGATACTGAATTGCGAAACATGTGCATGAGCACAAGCATTATAATCATTGCGAAATTTCTAAAAATCACAAAAAAACAGATGATCTCTCACAAATTTGCTAAAAGGACGAATGCATAATCACTCCAACAAATCTTAATAACCCGCACTTTGGCACCACTGCTTGAGGCAACCCTCGTATCCCACGTCAAGAGTCATGCGAATTGACGATGCCAGCAAAGTCAATAAAGAGCTAAAGAGCAAAAAGAGCAAAAGAGCAAGAAAAGAAAATGAAAAAAAGAAAAAGCCAAGAACAAAAGCCAAAAATAAAATCATTCCACATTTCATTCATCATGTCATCAATTACTTAACCACATGCACGCATGCATCATTCATTGCAAGTGTCTGTTGAGATAATTTTAGTATGTATCGTTAGCACCAATTCTTCAGACCCCCAGCGGTCCTTCAGAGCCCAGGCGCTCCTTCAGACCAACAATGGTCCTTCAATCCAGATCGCACGTCGTGTTATCGAGCAACCGACGGATCATCCGGCCCCAGGCCCTTCAGACTAGCTGTGCCCGCCAAAAACACAGTGAACGTCCTTCGTGGTTATATCAGTTCCGGACCTGATTAACCCTAATGGCCGCTCGAAAAGAGGCCACCCCCAGACCGTATTACTAATACCATAAGCTAGTTGCGCTCCTTCAGACCCATCGGTCCCTCAGGCTTAGGCATGCCCTTCAGACCCCGACGGTCCCTCAGTCGAACGCAAGTCGATGCGCCAAGCATTGATTTTGAACTAGACCTTCAGAGCCCCAGTGCTCCTTCAGAGCCCCAGCGCTCCTTCAGATCCCCAGTGATCCTTCAGATCCCCAGCGATCCCTATTTACTTTCTGTCTGAATCAACCCTGCTTTCATATGTTTCAAAAAAAAAAACCAAAAAAAAAACCTCGGTCTGGACAAAATTAGCGTCTTGTTATCTTTATTTCTATTTTCCTCGAGAAACTCGGAATCCCTCCGATTTCCTAGCAAAATATAAATAAAGAGGGGCATTTGTAATACCCTAATTTCGTCCGATCAAAATGAGAGATTTTTTTTTGTTTTTAAAAATGATAATCTTTTTTATGTTCATGTCATGTATTATTTTATTTTAGTTGCCACAAGTTTTTAACCAAAAAATATGTTAATTAGAAGTGAAGAAACAAAAAATAAGCAAAGGAGGAAGTGGAGGGGGTCTGCCTAAAAAAAATGAGGTGCAATCAGGATTGGGCCATCAGAAGCCCATACCTCCACCAAACCCAACCCTAATTCGCCTAACCCTAACCCATAACCCAACCCAACTCCTCACCAAACCCTAATTCCCTCCTTTCCTAACCCTAATTCGGCCACCCATAACTCCCCTCCTAAAAATTCGACCCCACTCCCTCTTTTCCCTCCTTGGAAATTACATTTTTTTCCTTTCCCACACTCCACCTTTCCTCTTTTCTCTCAACTCCCCACTTCCCCACACTCCATTTCCCCATACACGCCTCTTCCCTCTCTCTTCTCTTCCCAACGGCTCCCATCCCTCTCTCTCCTCAATCTCACGTTTCCTCCCATCCTTTCTCCTACTCACACACACTTCTCTTTCTCTTTCACTCATCCTCCCATTTCCCCACTCTCCCATCTCCACGCACACCCCTCCCACCAAACCCTTAAACTCCATCATTTTTTCTTTCCCTCACATCACTCCTCACACACTCACGGATCCCCCTCTCTCTCACGCAAAAAAAAAGCCATCATTCTCTCCTCTGCTGTGCCCATACCCCTCACACAAACCATCATAACCCCTCCTCTCACAAACCTTCACCAACCACCACGAAATCTCTACATCTCTCCATCATATCAAGTTTTTTTTCTCAAGTCAAAAAAGGAGAAACACTGTACAAGGCATGGTGAAGCAGTCAGAAGACAAAAGCACCCTTTTTTTTCTGTATAAATGCGAGCCACAACTCAGGAGCAAAGGGGGAGGGGTTTTCTTTTTTGAAAAAAAAAAGGAATGAAAAAGAGATTGTTTTCAGAGAGAAAGGAAGAAGAAGATAATTTTTCGAAAAAAAGAAAAAGGAGAGTCTAGGTTTTGTTTAGAAAAGAGAGTTTGAGAGTTTTTGCTCACTGTTATTCTTTTTCTCCCTTTCACAAATTTTATTTTTTTTTAGTTTCAAATTCTGTTGTATCGAGGAAATCCGAAGAAGAAAACTTCTCCTTCAACATTTCCGGATTTTTGTTTAAGGTATTGTAATGTGACATTTTACTTAATTATTGCTGTTTTATTTTTTAGTTGCTGTAATTTTGTTCATGTAAATATTGTTGCTGTTTTTTTTATTATTATTTTTATAGCTGTTGTAATGTAAATTCGTATACACCGTTGCTGTTTTTTATTTTTAAAATTGTTTGTCATGTTTTTTTTTAGATATTATTGTTGCTGTCTTTTTTATTTAAAATTGTTGTTGTTGCTGCTGTTATTTCATTTAAATTGTTGCTGTTTTTTTTATTTAAAATTGTTGCTGTTGTTGCTGTTATTTTATTTAAATTGTTGCTATTGTTATTGTTGCTGTTTTTCTTATTTTATTGTGGCTGTTGTTTATTTAAATTGTTGCTGTTTTTTTAAATTGATGCTGTAATTTCGAATTAAAATAAAGTTCTGTTAAAGTAAAAAATATTGTTTTCTTTTCTCAAAATAAATGGTTACTAATACCACCCCCTTTTAAAAAAGAAATAATAATTATAATCATTTTCCCAAACAAAGCAGCAAAAACACCCCTTTTAAAAATCATAACCATGACAATTATTTCAAAAAAAAAGGAGAATATTTCTTTATAAATTCACAAATCTTTTTCTCACCGAATGTTTTCTTCTAACGTAGGCAGTAATCAAATCCATCAAAACCGATTTTTGAAATAAACTAGCGAACCAATCAGTCAAAAAGAAATTAAGCAACCGTTTTTTCTTTAGCGTCAAATCGCTATTTGCGCCCCCATATTTCAGTAATACAGCATTCCCCGCTTTCAGCCCAACTTTCGCGCAAGGGTCCAGAAACCCAAACAATGTTGTTTTGGGCTGATACTAAGCACACCCCCCATTTTTGATACAACACCCATGTTGTTCGCACCCCCTTTTTACTATCACTCATTCCGCTTTTATTTACGTAGTGATGTTTCCAAACTGTTTTTCTTTCTTTCAAACAATCAAACTCGCGTAAAAAAAATAATAGGTTGTTACTAATGGTCACTCTGAGCTTAGCTTGTTTGACCGATAGGACTAACCTTCATTTTTCACAGCGGATTAGTAGCAGTGATCACTCTAAGGTTACTCGTTTGATCATCGCAAACACCCGCCTAAACTTCAAGAAATTTTCAGTTAATAAAATACAAACGTAATCTCAACTCCCTTTTTTAAAATCACGCTTCCCATTAAGCATTTTTCAAACGAACAAAACGCTCGATCGCAAACCTGGTATTTATAACGGTCACTCTGGGCCCCGCTCGTTTGAACGCTGTAAACACTTTCTTTTTCGAATAAGCCATTAGTGGTGACCACTCTGGATTTATCTGTTTGGTCACCATGAACGGCCTCTAGTTTTCGCAAACTTTTCAAAAATAAAAAATACCAACACACAAATATTTTCTACCTGAGAACTACGTAGCTTTGATTTCTCCATCGCACCCGGAGATACGTAGGAGCAGGGGCCCACTCCTGTCGAGCGCAAAAAAAAAACTAAAATTTTATTAAGTTTTCCTTTCCGATTTTTGTAAATAATAAAAAGGGTAAATTAAATTGTTTTCTTTAAACTAATTTTTCTACACATTAGATTAAAAGTAACCTTTTTAGGATGTTGCGGGGTGCTAGTACCTTCCCCGCACTTAATCGACTCCCGAGCCCAAACCTGGTCCGCAAAACCCCCTTATCCATATAAAAGGTTTTTTTCAATGTTTTCCTAAAATAAATATTGGTGGCGGCTTCATTGTAAAAGTTGAAGAATCCCTCCTTCGGATCTTTCGGTCGCTACACTCACACACAAAGTTTGACATGGGCATGGAGTTTAACTCAAAACAGCCCATTTCATCTTCATCTCCATTGAAACAATGTTGTTGAGCATTCTTTTCATGCATAGAGTAAAAATCCCAATGGTCCATGGCTTAAAGTGGTTTTTATTTTCATAAAAAACACCAAACACAAATGAAACACACTACAAACACAAAGCACAATACAAAATAGAAAAAAAAAATTGCTGAAAATGGGAAAAACTAATAAAAGAATCTAAACAAACTAAACTAACTAACTAAACAATAAAAAATAACTACCACAATCCCCGGCAACGCCGCCAAAAATTTGTTGTGTGGAAACAATATGTGCAAGTATACATAGTCGCAACAAGTAATAAAGTAAAATAACAAGTTGTAGAACCCAATTTTATCAACAAATAGCAAGTAAAATAAAGGATTAGTGAAAATCCAGAATGAGGGTAAGTTGGGAATGCCTTCACTATGAAAATTCATAATAATGGTCTAATGTTGTATCTGATGCTGCAGCACTAGGTGCTGTCGCAACAGTTGCTATTCTTTCAAATACTTTCACTAGGCTTTCGCTACAAGAGCCTATGTCTAGGCCCTAAATAGGTATACCCTAGGCTACTTATGCACCCACAGTGTTCACGTTATGGAATTTGCCCTCCTATGTCTAGGTTTTAAACAAGGATTATTAAAGTGTCCTTTACTAACCACTATCCATATTATCCTTTGAGATCAATTTATAAATCATGTCTGAATCTTTAAATGGTACTTATATTTAGGTGATCAAGTCTAAAATAAGTTTGGAAATAGTATCACGCAAAAGATAAAAATGCTAAACATCAAATACATGCATTAAACACACTAAGACTTCATTACATAGATCAAAGCATCCCAACTAAGAGTATTTAGCTCATGATGAGCAAACAACACAAGAAATACAACTTAAACATAACGTTTAAAGCCATTAATGCGAAAATACAAAGAAGAAATATAGTAAGAAGTGGTATAATGAAGATTGACTCCAAGAACAGTAGCATGGAGGCTCAGATCAGCTCCCAAATCCACGAAAATCTTCAAGTAATTAAGTTCTGTATTGCTGCAGCATCACTCCCAGCAATGGTGTTTCCACTTTAGTGTTTTAAGGTAACTTGGTACAAAAATGGAGGAAAGCTATTTCTAAACTTTTCCTCCTCTGAACCAGCACACAAAATGAAGAAGAAGGTAGTGTTTATATAGTACTAGGGTGCATGATCCAAGAAAACCCTAATTTGGAGACGCCATTTGTCCTCATGTGTGCCCAAAAGTACAAGTGCCCATTAAAAAGGCGGAATATTCTCTGTTCAGGTGCTGGCATCTTAGGTAGTGCGTCCGTCCTTGCTTGACAGCTGTAATGCGCTCAAATCCACGCTTCCAGCATTTTCTCTCTCATCTGTCGCAGGAACTGATGCTGCAGCACCTATTGCTGCAACAATGAAACGCACTCATAAAAGCTCAAAATGGGGCACCAAATTGCCAAATGATCACAAACCAGAATTAGTTCTTCTTTTACACTAAACAATATATTTTAACTAATTTAACACAACATTACTTTAGAACTCGCAACAATTTAAGCTAAGAAAGCATAAATAACTCTTATAAATAAGAGTTATCACCTGTAGAGGCGGAGTAGCCGGAAGGTGCGATGTCAGCAAAGACTTCAAGCCAAAACCATCCTCCGAAATAATCTCGACTTGGGGGGCAACTGTTCTGGACTGGCTCTCATTGAGTGGGCGCCACTCACTGATGAGAAAACAGAAAATGACGAGCCAACTTATTAATTTTTGAGTTAAATATATTTGTGATCCTTATAAAGTTTGTGTTTGTTCAGTACCTAGCAGTGCTGGGAAGACTACTGTTGGTAGGCCTCCTACTGTCCGAGTGAAGCGTCGAAAGGATCCCGGGTGGGGCACCTGCGATGCCACTCCGACGCCCAAGTCAGTATTGAGAATAAGAGAGTAGTAGTATCTAGGAATGAAAATGTACCTATTTGTGACAATGTGAGCCAGTATTTATAGAGATTCGTGCAGGATTTGAGTCATTGGATCGATCGGATGAATCTGAGCCATCCAAGTGTGAGAGCCATACGTGAGCTGATTTATTGTGGATATGGATTGAAATGATTGGGCCTATCCATGTCTAATTGCTGAATGGGCCTCTTGGTCCAGTCTAGATATACTGATGAGAAAACCTGCACGAATCGCTATAAATACTAGCCCACATTGTCATTAATAGGTACATTCTCCTTCCTAGATATACTACTCTTTTATTCTCAATACTGACTTGGGCGTCGGAGTGGCATCGCAGGTGCCCCACTCGGAATCACTCCAACGCATCACTCGGACGGCAGGAGACCTACCAACTGCAGTCTCCACAGCACTGCAAGGTACTGAACAGTGTGGTTTAACACTACTAGAAAAACAGTTTTTAGCCTCAGCCAAAAACCCACGCTAACAGGCCATAAGCGGACGCTAACAGTGAATTAGCGTCGGAGTAGCGTCGGCCACGTGTCGAGGCTAAAATGTTCGAAGGTAAATGTAGCGTCCCGTAATTTTAGCCGACGCTAAATGTAGAGTCGGCCAGGCCCACGCTAAAACCGACGCTACTGCCAGGGCCGACGCTAAAACCGACGCTACTGCCAGGGCTGACGCTACTTAGTCAATCAAAAAAAGTCAACGAATTAACTAGCGTCGGCCAGGCCCACGCTAACTTAGCGTCGGCTAGGCCCACATTTAGCGTCGGCTAGGCCCACGCTAATTTAAGCTTTTTTTAAAAAAAATTTGCACCTGATGCTCGGTCACCCAACATAAAATGATTCACACAACTTATATACTAAATCCAAAGAAATTTCTCATTATACTTGAAATACCAAAGAAAAGGGTTCACCCAACATATATATTAAATACAAGCTGTCACAACTGAAAAAGTAAGCATACACATGTCAAAAAAAAAAATTAAATAGACACAACTACTATAAAGGAGGGCTTATCATTCATAGACATGCTAAAGGCAACTGTTCAAATCACAAAAGAAACTTCCAGTACAGCAAATATTCAAACTATCAAAGAAGTAGAATCAAAATGTTGGAACTCTTCGGATCAACACAAAACATCCGCTAAACAATTAAGTTAAACATTGAAGGCACTGTGGTGATATAATGATAGTATGATACCCACAGTTTGACTTCACCATTTCCCTAACCATCTACAAAAGCATGGACTGATTTCAGTATTTACAGATGGGAGAGAACTGTCATTCGTCTCCTTCATTCAGCACTCACCATGTGACATTATCATATCTATTCAGCACCAAGATTATTGGAGAATCACCCTGTCAAAAACAAATGAATCTATATAATTAAAGAATACAAATCTATTCATAATTAAAACCTTAATAATTTGAAGTTGAAGGGAAACTGATTGCTCTAGAGATTGGAAGTGAGTTGTTAAAAAAATCAAAACAAAATCAAACTCAAAAAAAATCAAAACACAAACAATCAAAACACAATCAAAAAGCATTACAAACAGTCAAATGGGACACAGAATAAGAGAAAAGTATTACCTTTCAATTCAGTGTCTTAGACGTATTGTAACGTTATTCAACACAAGCTCAGGTTTGTGACTGGTTGGAGTTCCATGATTCTACAAGGGGACACAAAATGCATGCAAATGCAAGAATCAGCATCTAATTAACCACTGATCACAAAAAAAAAAAACAAATAAATTAGGATGACAGATCAATGCAAAACTGATTAAGAAAGAGGAAACAAGAAAAATCTAACAAAATATTTGACCAACAAAAGACTATCAATCACACTCCAAATGTAGTAATACCTGGTTATTCTGGTGAGAAGATATTGGGATGGAATGTACAGTCAGAAGATATTAGATGAAGCTTAAACCAGATACTATCAATTCTCCTAGAAAGAAAAAGGTAAACCAATTTTTTAAACTACCATTCATAGTGTCAAAATTGATTCTTGTAACTACCAACAATAATTCAATCACACTTGAACTGATTCTTTATAAATGATGCTTTTATAACACACTACAACATTTTTTGTCTTTGGCAACGGCTAAAAATTGTGGCCAGAACTATAAAAAATGTTGAAAGGAAATTCAACCAAATCTAATTTTTAGATATAATTTTAAAGGCAACACCAAAAGAAATGTTCCCGTTTAAAATAATTAGTGTAATAATTAGAAACTGTTGCTAGTGAAAGTTTAGGGAACAATTATTAAATGTTGCAAACGAAACAGGATAGCAACAATCTAAAAATGTAGTCATATAGAATTTAAGGAACCTTTATTCAGTGTTGCCAAAAGAGTGTGCTATAAAACATTGATTTTGAGGCAACAGTTCCCAAATGTTGTCTGATATGATTTAAGCAACATTTTTTGTATGTTGTCAAAGGATGTGTTGCTAGAGACAAAAAATGTTGTAGTGACATGGTCAACAATCACACCTAAATATTACAATTCTAATTATTTGCAAGATATACATTCAAAAGTAGATACTAACAGGTCAAAATACTTCATCATGTAGAACTACAACTTTGATTTTTTGCCCAAGATTGCAGTTTTTGTTCAAGACAGTGGACACGTGTTATATTATGAAGATTTTCGTTACATATATATACTGATTTCCAAAACTTTGCATCAAAGACTCAATATATCGTCAGCAAGGTTGCATCATAAACTAGTTTTCTCTATCAGCTTTTGTAAATTAAATGGATACTTTTCATCTCCAAGCTTTTTTGCCACGCCAAATTCTGCCAAGCTTAATAAACAAAAAAATATTTTTGATTTTCTAGACTTATTATATATACTTGTCCTTAAGTTCAATTTTTCTTATCAGTAATATACTAACTTTGCTAGGAAAAAAATGAAGCATGCACAAGCATTTCTCCCATTGCCTTCGTGAATACGTATGTGTTTGGCCATCCGTATAACTTTGCTCTGATTACAATAAGTTATATATACACACACAACACAACAGAGTTTATCAAAAAAAATTCATTCTATCTTCTGAACAAACATAAACTCATCTTAGAAGGAATACTAAAATTAGGTAAAGTTTATATATGGCTTTGAATATTAATTAATTTAATACTTCTTTTATCATTCATCTCACCCGCATGCACCGCTATTGCTTTGAAAGAAAAAATCAAAAAAGAACAAAGACCGTCACTCTGGACTGGACCACTTTAGAGATCACTGAATAGGCAACACAAGAAAAATAATATTTCTTCTAGTTCATATTAAAAGAGACAACCGCAATTTTTTGTTAAAAAATCCCTAATCTGAAACCCCCAAACCCAAAAAAAATCCCAAATCAGGAAAGGAAAACATAAATCCCTAATCTGAAACCCCCAAACCCAAAAAAATCCCTAATCAGGAAAGGAAAAGCAAAAGAAAACTTAATAAAAAATGTTTGGGAGTATATAAACTTTTAGGAGTAATAGACTAATGAATGTATCGAAAACATGTTTGGGAGCTTAACCGCAACACGAAAAAATGGATTAAAAATATATAGACTAATGAATAATAGACTAATGAATGTAGACTAATGAATGTATCAATAATTCATTTGGTTTTCGATACATTCATTTTTTCGTGTTGCGGTTAAGGAATAATAGACTAATGAATGTATCGAAAACATGTTTGGGAGCTTAACCGCAACACGAAAAAATGGATTAAAAATATGTCAAGCTACTAGTAAAGTTGGGTGGCGTTAAAGAATAATAGACGGTTTTTTTTTACCCCCACCATCTTCAATTATACCCCTCACAGACCCTGCGAAAAGACGAAAATACCCTTAAAATTTATACAAAATTACAAAACATTTACTATTTTTCACTTGCATCCGTTTGGCCAGAAAGTTTTATGAGAATATCAGATTTACCATTCAGAGAGCTATATCCGTTTTACCATCGGATTTACCATCAGATCTACATACATCCGATCTTCCTCAGATTCAGCGTAAATAGTAGGTCGAATCTAGCTATATCCGATTTTCCCATCGTATCTACCTATATTCGATTTCGCATCGGAAATAGCTAGATCCGATTTTTGTTTTATTTTTGTTTAACAATTTGTTTGTTTTTTCCAGCGTCCAATAGGTATCGAGGGGAGTCCTCGGCTCAGGCCTCGCCATCTGCTTCCAGTACACGCACCCACCGATTGCGGGACATGCGTCTACCCGGCGTAGCCGACACCAGCAGCCGGTGGAGGTGGAGGAGGCCCCAGACTATCATTATGAGGAGGGCCAACAGGGGCACCCTTTTGATGAGCATTCTATGTCCTCAGACCAGTCTATGTCTGAGGACCAGTATATGCCTGAGCAGCAGCGGTATCAACAGCAGCAGTATCACTGATGTGATCCTATTTTCATAGATCACGAAAGTACAAGGATCTATCCATGAGTTTGAATCAAACATTACAAAAATCAAAGAAAGAAAGAAGATGTAGTAGAATTAAGATGAAAAAAAGAAGTGAGGATCGCCACAATTTCCATAGAGAATTGATAAGATCAAACAAATCGCCACAATTGCCATATGAAAATGATAAGATCAATCGAATCGCCACAATCTTGACAAGATTGATAAGATTCTTGAAAGAATGAATCATGATCGCCACAATTGCCATGAGAAATTGATAAGAGCAACCAAATCGCCACAAGCTTTAAAGCATTGATAAGATCAATTGAATCGCCACAATTTTCACGAGAAATTGATAAGATCAATCGAATCGCCACAAATGATTCTCGTCCCCCCCCCCCCCCCTCAAGTACTACAAGGTCACCTATATATAGGGTGTGATCACCATCTACCTAAAAGAATCAAATGGGCCAAGCCCAAGTCCAATTAACCTTTGACTAAAAGAATGAAGAGAGCACAATACAAGCTCTAAAATCAACTTTCTAAATTATACAAATTCGTTTAATATAAAAAAGAAATTGAAGAGAATTTCTAAAATTACTCTAAAGTTAATGACTTGAAGGTTTCCTTGTTTCTATTTGTATCCTTCATTCTTGGTTCGCATCAATCACCACTGGGAGGAGCAGTACCAGGAGGAGCCCTACCATCAGCCTCAGCAGCATCAGGAGCAACCTCCTCTATTCACTGGGCTAGCATCTCATGTTTGTACCGTTATTCTGAGAGACCCGGTAAGTTGAATTTATTTACATAGTCTTGTTAGTTGAATTTATTTACATAGCCTTATTTTTTTATTTATTTTTAATTCAGACATATGAGCGTAAATTGAAGGTTACCAACCATGGTAACAAGATGGGTCAGAGACAACTTGGGTATTCCCAAAACCATCAGTTGTGGGAGTATATCACAGGTTCCGGATTAGCCCCCCTCGTCTCTACCGGACATACAAAGGTGGACCATGAGCTGATGTCTGCTTTTCTTGAGAGGTGGCACTTAGAGACATCGTCATTTCACTTACCATTTGGTGAAATGACGATTACCTTGGATGATGTGTCCTGTTTGCTGCATCTACCCATTACGGGGAACTACTACAGAGCTCCACCTACTTTTGTCACCACTGATCAGGCCATCCACCTAGCACATGTTTATCTAGGAGTGACTATATAGGAGGCGGGGCTGGAGTGTCGAGCTTCTTCTGGTCCATATTTCCGTTTTGTGTGGTTGCAGGAGATAGTTAGTAGAGGGTCCATACAGAACGACATGCGTCCTGCTGTCAGGGCCTTTATCCTTCTGATCCTGAGCTGGTCCATCTTCACTGTCAAGATCAGCGACAGGGCTGAGGCTAAGTGACTGCTTCTACTCGAGGACGTCAGTGCAGCTGCTGTTGGATCATATGCATGGGGGGCAGCAGGGCTTGCTTTCATGTATGACCAGCTGAACTACTCCTGTTTGGACCAGGTGCATTAGTTAGGAGGGTATGCGACCCTATTACAGGTAATAATTTTAGATTTATTTTTTCCGAGTTTGGTTAAATTTCTGTTAAACAGTTTTTAGCTGAACCGTGTTGTTTATCTTTGCATTTCAGAGCTGGATTTTATGGTATTTTCTCAGCTAGTGGAGAGGAGGAGTGGATTGCGGGTTAGAGCACTGTGTGGGCGTTGGAGGAAGAAGAAGACAGATGGAGTGAAGCTGGTGGTATACAGGCAGAGGATTGATGCGCTGACCTCGAATGATGTTTGTTGGCGACCGTTTGAGGAGCACCGGGGAAGAGACTTTGAGCAGGTGTCATTATACAGGGGACACATCAGCTGGGGAGACATCACTATTCCCTACATGCCAGATAGGTGCCTCGGACAGTTTGGGTACGTGCAGGTGACCCCACGTCACCCTCTTACTGGTCGTCCGAGCCATGCAGGCTGCATTTTTCGTATTGCACATTATATGACTGTGGTGGAGGAGGTTTTGCGTACTACTTATCCTACTGAGGAGTTGGGTCAGGTTGCTCCGGACTACTTACATTGGTATGTGAGAGCATCTATTCCTAGACTCTTACGGGTTGCATCACCACCACCACCACCAGTACAGCCAGATTTGCTCGAGATTGTGGAGGAGGAGATTCGTAGGGGGCTTCGGAGCGGAGACATTAGGATGGGTAGTCAGACATACACTCACCTCACGCGATTACTAGATATGCTACCGAGGCGTGACTAGGGGGTTTTGTGGGATTGTATGTTTGAACTATTTTTATATGACTTGGTTATTATTATTTCTTGTTTATTATATTTGTGGAGTTTCATTAAAATTTCGATTTCATTCATGCGATAAAAGATAAAACATAACCAACTACAATAACAATAGACAGATACATTTTCCTAAAATTATGGTCCTCGAACACGACGTAAAATCTCATTCACACTCCGTTGAGTTTCCACGTACAGCTCCAACGGCTTATACCCCTGAAGCGTGTCATGGATGTTTTACAAGTTCGCCACGTCTTCGTCAGTCTTGATTGTCATGGACGAGAAGGAAACGCGGCCATCGTCTCCAAGTGATACTAGTGACGTCACGGTCGTCCCCAATCACTTGAACTTTGGACCACACTTTATCCTTCAAACCTTCAAACCCGATGCCGCGGTGGATTCTGCATAACACCGGCTGAGGACTCCAAAAGTGGACACCATCTTCTCTCATCGTGATCTGGCTCTGATGATGTATACCGCAAAGCCTATTGTCATCTGAGCGTTGAGTGAGGCATATCTCCATTTTGGATGAGTGAAATAAGCAAGTGAGAGTGAAATTTTTGAGTGAAAAAAAATGAGGTTGGCATATCTCCATAATAGACTTATGAATGTATCGAAAACATGTTTGGGAGCTTAACCGCAACAAGAAAAAAAAACCTTGGGTTCAGCTCTTGCCTGATAAGCATCTCAAATAATTTCTACATTTTAACGCATCATAGTCCTAAGAGCGGTGATACGTAATACGAAAATATTTCTATGAATTGTCAAAAACGGCTAGCTGGCTTTCATTTAGATAATTTTTAAGTTTGGTATAAATAGAATACACATAGGCCAGACTATTTTGACGTTTCGTCTCGTACCATAGAGTGAAAAGAATGAGCAATGACTCCATAGTCCATAGAGGTCATTTGTATGATCATACTTCTTTTGTAGATTCATGACATTCACCTCAAAGTGCATGATATTTACAACAACGAGGGTGTGGGACTTTGAGCTCTTATATACCCAGCTTCCTTCAAATTTGAGGCTTATTCAAAATATGTAACTATAGGCCCTCTTTTCATTATCACTTATTGGTTTATTTGAAGAGCTATGAATGATTTAGTTTTCTTGGATTCCAACTGGGTAAGTTTGAAAACTATTAGAAACATTATTTTCTTGCATATTGATGCCTCATTAGCGCTTTTGATAGCAGCAAAGTCATTAATCCTCTTAGATATGTGAATTGGTATGGTATCTCTCTAATGCATGTTGCATTAAGCTTCATGTTGATGGTGATTCTTATGCTAATCCAACTTGCTTTGGCTTCAGAGGTTTGCTCAAAAACAGTGCTGGTGGTTGGATTTTTGGATTCTCTGGTGCCTGTGGCATCACAACTAACATCAACACCAAACTCCAACTAGCATTTTATTTCCCATTGTTCAAAAAAAGAGCACATGTGAAATAAAATAGCTTTGGCATTTAGTTGATATAGTTGCTTTTCTATGTCTATCCGTTTTGACAAAATGGTTTGTTAGCATCAAATCCTTGTACTCTTTGGAATGTAAGGACCAGTTTCAAAATCTCCTAGATTGACATAAATTGAGGAGACACAATCTCATAAACCTTTCCAATATTGATAGCTCTCTCCATTGAATATTGGTGGTTTGGACACTTCAAATCTTCCTGTAATGTATTTGCATAAGTTTAAAGGTAACATAGCAAAACAATCACAAGATTGAAGTGCACCACCATAACTCTTGGGAAGTTCTTAAACCTGCAAACTTGGTTAATCTTTCTTGAAATTGTTAAAGCAAAGCAGTTTAAAAACTTACTGAAATGAATTAAGAAACCAAATTGATTGTTGGCAGCCAAATATAATATGGATGGATAAGCTAAAGAAGAACATTCTAAAAGTTTTTTTTTTGGCAGAATATAGATGGATAAACCAAAGAACATTAAAAAAAGCTGTAGAATAAAAGACCATATTTTGTCATCGTCTACTTCGGCAGTCACTCAGTGAAACAACTTGTGATCTGGTATTCATGGGCGAAATTACCAGATGTGTTTCTTGTTCAGTATACAATCTTCATCTGCTTGTTTAAGGAAATCGACTTTTCCCAGTATATTTGTCAACTTGTATGTCTGTCTGCCAAAAAGCTTCCCAGGCAATAACATGTCTTCTCCTAAACCATCTGTTCGACTGTCACATTTTGAGGCCAGCTTTTCCAGTGATTGAAAAAATTTCCACTTCAATTTTTCATTCTTAAGAATATCCTTTTTCCTTTCCATTCTTTTACTCACCAGTTCTCCTCCAGTGCTGTCATGCAATGGGCTTGTGATGTATCAGCATTTGATGCACCGGTCAAGCGCGTGAATACACTAGTTCGTCTACTACACATAGTACTACAATCTTCAATCCCATGCTTCTGTTGTGTGATTTTTACCATGTTTTCATATTCATATTGACTTTGCTGCTTTGCTCTTGACATATCATTTACCAACTCCTTTTCAGTAACATCATTTTGATTTTTTGAAGCAAAATTTAACCGAGAAAACACACTGGTTCTTTTTTTAACTTTATCAGAATACAAACCCTTCGACGGCGGTGAGTTTGAATCGTCAATTCCATCTTTGGGCTGTAAACCACTTAGATCTGACAGGGGATGAGCAGAAGAAGAAGAGTCATCTAACCTGCAGCAGGAACTCCCATGTGGAGAAGGAAATGGGGGATCCATTTTCATCTGGTTATATCCTTCATTACTCAGTAGAAATTGTGGTATAGGGATAGAAGAAACTTTGTTGCCAACAAACATACCGAAACACTCACTGAAATGATCAATCTCCTCTTGTTCAGGGTCAGAATCACCATCGGGTGAACACAAGGGTATATAAACTTCAGTTTCTTCGGCAGATACATGAATGTTTCCTGTCTTCTGTTGCAATGTAGGATGCTCATGTGATTCATGGCCAACAGGAGAGTCAGCCGTGGTACCGACTGAATGATGAAAGCCAGGATGTTCAGGATCATAAGCATCATCACCATAATGGATGCTTTTACATTTTCTGCAAGAATCAGGAGATGAAGAAAGCCTTTCCACCTCGGGCTCTTCTATTACTGAAATGCCATGATTTATGTTGAGCTTCATTTCTGAGATATGAATGTTAGTAACCCCTTCTTTCATTTCTATAGACTGCAAATCCCACTCTCTTCCCTTCCTTTTGCTGTAATGAGGAGACTGTGGGACTTCAAACTTTCGTGAATTGAACAACCACATAAGACTCCGAACCTGACAGTAAAACAATCGGAACCATAATATCGCGCAGGTTATTGATGCTAACTCCTGTGTACCCTTGTAGATAAAGTAAAATGGTGGAAAATTTTCTAACAAAAAGTTGAAAAGGAGCAGACCTGATCTTTAGACAAACCGAAGTTGAATTTGTAGGGACCAAAGTAATTATCTTGAATAGCATCATAAAACTCATTTTCAAAAAGTGGGTCACAATGCCATATTGTGGTGAATTTAACCTGGTCAATACCAAAAAGAAACAAAACTCATAGAAATGAGAATTTTCTGAAAATAAACGTTATTCATAATAATAGACAAACAAATCATACCCGCAGATACAAGTTTTTTAAATTAAAAAAGTGTGAAAAATCTGGTGGAATTTGAGAAGGGATGCAAGTAAAATATGAACACAGATTACAACCTGTGCAGGGAACCGCTTTCCTGATGAAATATATGCACCGGGAACAATATCCATGCCACCATCTGATATTGCTTTAAAAACCCCATGAAGTTTTCTTTCTTCAAATTCAAAAAGGAATAAAAACATTCCTTCCTTAACATTTCTAACAAAACCAGAAAAAGACTCTGGTAGCCCAAGCAAACTCCTCTCAAAACATTCTTTCAAAGTACTTTTATTTGACATGAAGATCGCGCCACACTCAGGAAAATTTCCGAGACACCTCTTTTCCGCAGAAGTCTCTTGAGTTCTTTTTTGTTCTGACAAAGAAAAACATTGTAGATTAGAACTAACACAAAATCCTTAATCCTCCAACCTAATACTACAAAAAAAATTAGCACATGGACAAGCATATTTCAAACACAAGGGCCAAAGTCAATTTTAGAAAGGAGTAATGGATGTTAGACATATGGATAATACAAATTTTAAGTCATACTAAAACTAACCGTAAAATAAACTTGTAAGGAGTGAAGTGTGATCTACTTCAACAAAACTACCACAAGACATGAGTCTTCTGTACTTGGAACTGTAAGCTCAACTACATTTTGTACATAGAGCTGGCGAAATGGGTTGGGCCGACCAGGTCAGTCAGAAAAAACATAGATTTTGGGCCGTAAAAACTGAATTTATTTTCATAACCACGTTTTCAGCCCTACTCTAAAAGGCCTGACCACGGTGCGGGTCGAGTAACCCGTTTTTCCAGCTCTATTTGTACATACTAATTGATAACTCCTATACAACTCATTAATAATTACACTAAGGCAACTAACTCAATGGATACATGAATCATCAACCTTGAAGTAAGCTCAAGCTCTGATGATACAGAAATAGTTCATGTAAAAAATCAAAAGAGGCATAATCAACAACCATAGATCACACACCACAAATAACAATAGCATCAGATGTAACAGTGATCAAAGACAACAGGTTAAAACGGCAATCCACATTTCCAAATCAATCCACAGTCTCACAACAAACATTTTCATCCTCAGGTCCTACAATGAAAACAGCACATGCTGAACGAAAACGCGGGTTCTCAAAAATGGCGAACAAGAGCACCTAATGAGGTGAATGATTTGCACCTAGGGGAAAAAGAAAAACCCTTCTAAATGTTTGTAAGTGACGTGAATGATTTGCAAATGAACAAAAATATTCATAATGATAAGAACCAAATTAAAAATAATGCAGAGTCCTAAAATCAGAAACAACCCTTCGTCTCCTTTTTGTTCCGTTCAAAGAATCTTAGCTAGCTTCATTTTTTCTTTAAATTCTCCTTTTATTCCATCGGTTTGCAAAGAAAGGTAAAACCTTGTTTTCTATCATCTTTTCATTGCTGGATACAGGTGCACCGTGCACAATGAGAAAAGGCCCGACCTCAGCGCGGGTCGAGTAACCCATTTTTCCAGCTCTATTTGTACATATCAATTGTTAACTCCTATACAACTCATTAATAATTACACTAAGGCAACTAACTCAATGGATACATGAACCATCAACCTTGAAGTAAGTTCAAGCCCTGATGATACAGAAATAGTTCAGATGAAAATTCAAAAAAGCATAATCAATTACCATCGATTACACACCACTAATTACAATAGCATCAGATGTAAAAGTGATCAAAGACAGCTGGTTAAAAATTAAAATGCTGGTCCATATAACAACAGATCATTTTCAATTCTGTCCCTATAGCTCTTAACGTTTTAAATCAATCCTCAGTCTCACAACAAACATTTTCATCCTCAGCTCCTACAATGAAAACAGCACATGCTGAATAAAAACGTGGCTTCTCAAAAATGGCTAACAAGAGCACCTAATGAGGTGAATGATTTGCAACTAGTGGGAAAAGAAAAACCCTTCTAAAATGTTTGTAAGTGAGGTGAATGATTTGCAAATGAACAAAAAAAATCGTAATGATAAGAACCAAATTGAAAATAATGCAGAGTCCTAAAATCAGAAACAACGCTTCGTCTCCTTTTGTTCCCTTCAAAGAATCTTAGCTAGCTTCATTTTTCTTTAAAAACTCCTTTTATTTCATCGGTTTGCAAAGAATGGTAAAACCATATTTTCTATCATCTTTTTGCTGGATACAAGTACATAATGAGAAAAAATTGCACAAAAGATTCAGAATGCAATTTCCCCTAAAAATCAAAATGCCAAATCCTATTGTTTCAAGTTCCTATAACTGTTATAGGTTTAAAAAATCAACTCTCAGAGTTACAAATTACAATCCAGATCGATAAAGTTGTAGAAATATCGAAGAAATGGAAGAAATAATCGCGCAAACCTTTTGAATCGCGTTCGGCGCTTCATACTGTACTTTTTGTTTTCTTGTTGATTTTTGGGGTGGCGAAACGATGAGAGAGAAAATGTTGGAAGTGGGAATAATGGGAAGTGGGAAGATGATGAGGTGTCAAGGTAATAATGGCGCCACTCACTGATGAGAAAACAGACAATGACGACCCAACTTAGTATTTTTTGAGTTAAATATATTTGTAGTTTTTTTTAGTCCCTAAAATAAAAATTCACCTATTTTTACTTTCTATAAAATTTAGTTATTTGATTTTAATCTTCGGAATTTTTAATAATATTTCATGACTTTTAATAGTATTTTTTATCTTTTATAAGTGCTATTAAAAATCAAAAGGGACTAAAATAAAAAGAACCAAATTTTATAGGGACCAAAATTGGTCAACCAGTTAATTGTATATTTTTTTAGATAAGCAACCTGATGTGATATTCACTTAAATGACGTGGTATGTCACATTTGATTGCCACATGTATTTTTTAATAAAAAATATTTTTAAAGTAACAAATTGTTTTAAAAAGTATTTTTATTATTTAGGTTATTATTACTTAATTAAAAAACAAATTGTTATTTAAAAAAAATATATTATTTTAATTTAAAAATTCATGTGGCAATCAAATGTCGCATGTCACACTATTTAAGTGAGTACCATGTTACACAATAGGTTGACTAATTATAGTGGGAGCAAGTATTTTATAAATTGGAATAAATAGACCGACCAAAATTGTGGAAACAAAAACTTGAGAGGTCAAAATTGTGGATGAGCTATTATAGAGAATCAAAAGTGCAATTTAACATAAATATTATTCTATTACAAAATTAAAAAGTAAAAATACAAAAACAAGAAAATAGAAAAGTCAAAAGTAATCAAGATGACCAGTAAAAAAAGTAATCAAGAGGCCACCTATTTTCAGAAGTAGAGCTAAATTGCTTTCACTTGTTTCAGTTCACGCCTCTAGATCGGGCCAGACTTTTTCTAGATATATCAGGTTAAAGTTTTTTCAAAAGCCTATTTAGCTAAAAAGACCAGGTTACAGGCTATCGAAAAGACCTTTTAAGCCTACCAGGCTGGGCTATTTGAATAAATATAAATAATATTTTTATCATTTTTATGACTATTAATTCTGTACACCATTAAATCATAAATTTGTTGATATTTTCTGTTAATTTAAATATATTGGCATACATAAATTTTTGTTATATTTGATTTAGGGTAAAATATGTTTTTGGTCCCTACAAAATTGGGTCGTTTCAAGTAGGGAAGGCAAAACGGGTTTGACCCGCCGGGCCGGCCCGCTGACCCGCCAAAATAAGGCGGGTTGGGCTGGGGTATTGGGACCGCTGACCCGCTGAACCCGCCCCGCCAAAAAAAAACCCGCAAGCTAAAGCAATAACGGGCCGGGTCAGCCCGCCGACCCGTTTTTTTTAAAAAAAAAAAAAACTTTTTTTTTGATCCAACTTTTTTTTCCTGCTTCCTCTCCCTCTCGCTCCCAGCCTCTCTCACTCATTGTCGTAGCCCATTTTGATTTTAACTAAATTGACTAGAATATGTTTTGTTAATTAAATTGAATTTATTGTGTTTTAGGACTTTGATTTGATATGGATTTCTTGGCTCCAATTGACGAGAATGATGATGAAGATTTGGACTTAGATTTTGGAGAAGAGTGTGAGTCAGTGGAACCTACTACAATCAAGAAGAATAAGAGGCTGACATCCATGGTGTGAAAACATTTTACTCAAGAAGAAGAGTTGGACAATCAGGGAAGGGGAAGAGAAAAATGCAATGATTGTGGTCAATCATTTGCAGCCGGAGGAAAACTAAATGGTACTACTACTCTCAAATGTCATCTTGTTCGTTGTAAAAAACGTAAATTTGAAGATGTTAGTCAGATGATGGTAGATATGCAAGGAAAGCTGAAAATGTGGAAGCATTGATATGTTCTCGCAATTGGATTCATGCCTTTGATGATGATAATTTATTTAACGTGAATATGGTTCACTATTACTTTTTATATATATTTTCTACCGACCATATTTATTTCATTGTTTTATGATGTAGATGGAAATGATGATGACAATGAAGATGAAAAAGAGGGTCCAAGTGGTTCCAAGTGTGCATCTAATGTTATTGACATTGAAGATTAAAATTTAGATGTTTCACTCTTGTTTTGTTAGACAGTGTTATGTTTTGTTAGCCAATATTATGTAATTTGAATCTCTAGACTTTGAGGTTGTACTTATTATGGTTTTTTGGTTCTTAAAAATATTTATTTTGGTTGCTTGATGGTTAATCCCTAGTTATCAAGCAGTCAAAATACTTATTTTGGTTGCTTTAAGATCGAATTATGGATTTGGACCTTTTGGTTGATGGTTCTAGCCTTCTAGGTGACATTTCTTAATGGTTAATCCTAGTAATTCCAATGCTATTATTGTTTTATACTTTTATTTTGAATATATCAAGAGTTTTTAAAGTAAAAATTTGTTAAAAATGCTTTATAAAAAATCTATTTTAAAAAGCAGGTGAAAAATCTTATTGAAATTGAAATGTTAAAAACATGTAAGTTTTTTGTTCAAAAACATTGGAAAAAAAAAATCAGGCGGGCCGGACCGCCAACCCGCCAGCCCATCACTTAGCGGGCCGGGCCAGTCTTTTGAACTCGCAATGTTTGGCGGGCCGACTCGCCCCGCCCCGTTTTTAGCGGGCCGGAGGCAAAACGGGCCGGGCCGGGCCGGACCGTTTTGCCATCCCTAGTTTCAAGTTTAGTCCCTACATTATTGAGATAGGCGTTTTGGTCCCCAACTTATTTTTCCGTTTGCATTATTAGTCCCGACATTAAATGGTGCTGACTAGGTTAACGGAAATCTGAATTGGCATTTACATTTACATTTACATTTACATTTTTAGATATCACCATATTTTGACATTTGTCACAATTTAGGGGCAAAATAGACAATTCACCACATAAAGACAAAATGCTACAGTATCACTACAGTGCGCTACAGTGACGTTTCTGAAGCGCTACTACAGTACGCTACAGTGACATTTCTGACACGCTACAGTACCAATACAGTTTTCTTTTTTAAATTCAATTTAAAAAAAAAAACTGATTTTTTAAAAAATAAATTATGCACTGTTTTTTTTTTTGTTTTTTTTTAAAACGTTGTCAATATTTTTATAAAAACAATTATTCACTATAAATCAATTTTCACTATTTTTATAATCTACTCAAACTACTAAAATTAATAAAATAATTAGTCAGAATAAATCAATTAGCCACTATCTATTGTCAAAAAAAAGAATTGTAAAAAAACATTAACCCCTACCAAAAATTACAAAATAACTACTAAAACTAATCAATTTAACTACTTTTGTTAAAATCAATCAATTTCACCACTACAAAAAGTTACCAAATAACTATTTTATAATTAATAAAAAAGAATAAAATGCCAACGGGAATGCCAACGGGAGTGCCAACGAGAGCGCCAATGGGAGAGTCAACGAGAGCGCCAACGGGAGAGACCACGGGAATGGCAACGATAGAGGGACAAAAAAGTGAGGAACAAAAAACTGATTGAAAACTGTAATCAGAACCTGCAACTGACGCAGCAAAAAGGACAAAAAACAGCAAATTTTAAAACCAAATTTTTTTCAGTTTTTTTCCAATTTTTTTTTTTCAGTTTTTCTTTCCATAAAAAATCACTATTTTGTTAGTTTTTTTTACTAAAAACATAATTTTTTAACTATTTCTATAATTTACTCAAACTACTAAAACTAATCAATTTAACTACTACCAATTGTCCAAAAAAACCATACCTCTGACAATAGTTTCAAAATTATTTATTCCAAAAAAATAAATTATTAAATTAATATCACACTCAATAATTAAAAATTTTAAAATTTACTATTTACTATAATATCTCTATTGAAACTACTAAAATCAATCAATTTTTCATGTAATAAATAATATCAATCAATTTAACCACTAACAATTGTAATATTAAATCATATAGAAAAAAGGAGAAACCATGTGGCAACGGGAGCGACAACGAGAGACTGACAACGAGATCTGCAACGAGAGCGGCAACGGGAGTGCCAACAAGAGAGGGAACGAGAGCGCCAACGAAAGTGCCAACAAGAGTGCCAACAAGAGAGGGAACGAGAGCAACGGGGCTGCATATTTTACCTTTTACTCCATTATTAATATTATAAGAAGATACCGATTTTGTTTCTTCATTTTTACTCAATCTAAAATTTATTATTTGCTATAATCTCTCTATTAAAATTATTAAAATCAATCAATTTAACCACTAAGAATTATAAAAATTCAACTTTAGCCACTACCAAACTTTAAAAAATAACTTACTTTTAATTAAACGAATATGATTTAATTAATATTAAATCATATTCTACTTTCTATATAATCAAAACATATGCCAGCACATTTACATTTTTACACATCACCAAATTTTGACATTTGTCATAACTTAGGGGCAAAATAGACAATTCACCACATAAAGACAAAATGCTACATTATCACTACAGTGCGCTATAGTGACGTTTCTGACGCGCTACAGTACCGCTTATGTCACTCTACAGTACGCTACAGTGACATTTCTGACAAGCTACAGTACCAATACAGTTTTCTTTTTTAAATTCAATTTTTTTAAAAAAAAAACTGATTTTTTTTAAAAAAAAATTATACACTTTTTTTTAAAAAAACAGTTGTAAATATTTTTATAAAATCAATTAGTCACTATAAATCAATTTTCACTATTTTTATAATCTACTCAAACTACTAAAATTAATAAAATAGTTAGTCACTATAAATCAATTAGTCACTATCCATTGTCAAAAAAAGAATCGTAAAAAAACTTTAACCCCTACCAAAAATTACAAAATAAAAAACTTTACTCAATCAAAAATTTATTATTTACTATAATCTCTCTATTAAAATTATTAAAATCAATCAATTTAACCACTAAGTATTATAAAAATACAACTTTAGCCACTATCAAACTTTACAAAATAACTTACTTATAATTAAACAAATATGATTTAATTAATATTAAATCATATAGAATAATATGAGTTAACATATGGCAACGGGAGCGACAACGAGAGACTGGCAATGAGAGCTGCAATGGGAGTGGCAACGAGAGCGCCAACAGGAGGGTCAACGAGTATGCAAACAGGAGTGTTAACGGGGATGCATATTTTACCTCTAATGTCTAAATACATTATTATGGATCAATGTAATTCTGATTGTCGATCTCCTTTATTTTCTTCGACTCAATATAATTTTCATTTGTATCTTATATAACATAATACATATCTCTTTCAAATCATCATTTTGGACATTGTTCACAAATTATGATTATCTTCCAAATTACTATTATGACTTCATAGCAATACACCGACCATACAGTATCACCTGTACGTATGCACGGGTAAAATACTAGCGTCTTCCTAAACATAGTCAAACTAATCTACCATCCTGGCTGATTCACAAAATCAGACACATTTTCGCATATAAGCACAGCTAGGGAAAGTGATGTATCCATCCACCACTTAACACCAAATGTCTAACATTTTTTGTTTTAACTCATATGTTCTCTGCCCTTTACACCTTTACTTTTGGTGCTATAAACAACTGACACTCAAAGATTGATGCCATTTGTACTTTGAGTTTCAAGTCAGCAGAAAGGAAATCTAAACAAAGGGTCTACATATATTGGATCCAAAACTCCATCAGTGCTACTTCTTGATTTTCCAGTTATGCGCCGTGCGAGGTCCGGTTGCAATGCCGTCATAGTAATGTGATTCAAGCTTTCCTCTGTTCCAAGCTTTGACAAAATCAGCGAACATCTCCCGTGCTGACTCGGATAAAAGGTCAGAGAAAAATACATTCTTCTCTTCTTTCAGCCAAGTAGCAAACTCATTATTCTTCGCAAAATAGTCGTCACTGGACAATTCTTGGAAGTCCTACATTTGAAATAAAAAAAAATAAACCATGAATACCAATGAACCACTAGATAACTTTTTCTGCAATCACAGTTTCTGTCAACTTAATGTAAATAGCTAGATATTAAATATTAATAAAATGAGACAATCAACAAGAAATGATTTTCAGCTTTTCACAGGAATGTAACAAGTAGAAAATGGGATGGACCATCTCAAAAGTTTTAAAAATTTATTCCAAGTCTTCAAAATAAGAGAAACATATACTCTTAAACTGTTAGGCATTGCAGCATGAAGACATGAACTCATTTTGTTTTACTTATCTACACTTTTCTTTCCGCCAAGTAAACTAAAATCTTTCCTCACTCAAATGAATAAATTTTGCCTTTGTAAAAAATGTGTAACGGCACCAAAAAAAGGATCTAATGCAGATTTCCAGCATGGCAAGAAGTGATAAAGATTCTTTTGGATGTAGCATTATTAACTTATTAGTAATAGTAATATTGGGACACAACTTACAATATTGGCATCACCTTTGTTGCGTTTACTTTTGTGTTTATCTTTTGACGTCTTCCCTGAAATAACAACAGATTACGGATATAATTTAATTGTTATGCCAATTTTATAAATAAAATCTTTCAAAAGAGAATTTATACTTTTTTCGCTGGAAACGATAACATGATATTACATTAGCCCTCAGGGCTGATGTTAACGATACAAAAATGAGAGATTTTATTGAGAAAGGACGCATTTATTACATTGAAAATCTAAAAACTCAATAAAACTTTTCCACCTCTGTATTCTCGAGTCTTGGCCCTTATATGTGTTACCAAGGCATCAATTGTATTAAGGAAAACAACAAAACAAGAAAAGTAGGTCACAGAAAGCATTATTCTTAAAAACTGAAGCATTTTCAAGGAAAGATGAGGAAGCATTCTCCAGTGCAGTAATAAAACAATTTGTGGCAGCAGACAATCAAATGTTAGCCACGGTTGTGGTAGTAGGTAAAACGTGTTGAGTTTATCCCTCTATATCTTTAAGGGTGTGTTTGGTAGAAGGGAAAGAGAAGAGAAATAGGAGAGAGAGAGAGAGAGAGAGATTAAACAAACAATAGAAAGTCACTCTCTCTTCCCTCTTTCTTTTCTACCAAACACACCCTAAGAGGATATTCAGTAGATTATCTAACCGAAATGTGGAAGTTACAAATAAAGTTTCCAAAATACTATTTCTTTCCAAAAAATGAACATTCAAGGATTATCCAATAATAAGACCATTTGAAAACTTCAGTTCATACTTTGTGGAGATTTAGAGGTTTGAAAGAATATAGAACAAGAGGAGAAAGAGAAACAATGAAGTTGCAATTCAAAATCATAGACTGAACAATCAAATGGAAAATCCAAATTAATAGTTAAGAACCCCTAATTACTAAAAATTCCTATTAACCCAAATATTGGGAAAAAGAAAATCTACACATCTGAAATTGCCACCTCAATAACACCACACCTCTAACCTATACAAATTAGCTTTTATGGTTAAGGCTCGTTCAAATTCTAAGATGGTAGCAAAGCTCCCGGTTTGGGACATTCTGGTTTTGCATCAGAATCCTAGCTTCCTTCATTGCATTCAGTCCTAGATTGCCACAACTGCAGCCCATCAGAGCCTATCTTAGATTTCTTTTTTTGGGCCATCCTAATATGTCCAGTCTTGCAAACTTCACTTTTAGGTGGCTAAACTGAACCTTATAGGATTTGGGCGATCCTCACCCCTTGAGCTAATTTTTGAGGTTGAGTTATGCCAAGCCCAAATTCTAAGACATAGAATATATTCAATGAAACATGTTCTATCAATGTTGCCAAAGGGAAAGATAGGGACAAGTAAGAAGTTGAGTCTGCCGTGAAATGGTACAGGTGAGATCGTGCGGAACAAGGATGGGTTAGCATGATCAGAAGCATTACTTTCATGTTTTTCCTAGACCAAAATCCCATGAGGTAAGCTTAAATGAAGTAATGTTATAGTGCATTGGGCACTGGTGGGGATCAGCTAGTGGGATCTAGTCATTGGAAGCCCAGGATTTGGATTATATGGGTAAGGAAAAGGACATGCTTAGGGGAAAGAATTAGTTACAAGTTGAGTTGGAAAGTTTGTTTACTTTGTTAGGCCGTGCAACATAAGTAGTGAAGGGAAGGAAATTAGTTGTCATTTTGTCTTAAGAGAAAATAGCTTCTAAGGAGCTGACAGCTGATGTTAGCGCACATGTGGAGAGTCAAAAGGGTAAACCCATCATTTGGAGGGTTTATGAGAGGAGGAACAAGAAGAATAAATAATAATTAATATGTAGTTATTGTAAGTAGTTATTGTGTGGTAGTTTCTACTTAAAGGTTAGTTATTTGGTTTGAGTGGGTATTTGAATATAAATAGGTTGTGTTGGTTCTAGGAAGTTATGTTTTTGGAAGTTATTTGTAAGATATGGCCAGAAGTTGTAACTTCTGAGAACTTCCGAGAAGAGCATTGCTCTTGGATGAGTGCCTTGTAACTTCTACTATTATTATCAATACAATTCGCATTTCCTTTCCAAATTCCCTTAATCATAAATCTGTCATTGTTACTGTTACTGTTTCATTGTTCTGGTTTGTATCAAATTGGTCCGACCTGCCGGATGCCACCGAAGAAAATGGAGACTCAAGTTGCTGCACTTGAGAACAAAATTGCAAGTTTGGAAACATCACTGAAAGAAATGCAGAACCAAGCAACAGAAAATCAAGAGAAAATTTTCTCTTTGCTGGCGTTTAGTAAAGAGAAGAATGTTGAAGGAACTTTGCATAACAAAGGAGGGCCTGAATCGATTGGAACAACAAGTAAGGGTTCTGTACTACATGGAGAGGCATTGGATGAGTTTCGCTTGTCAGTTAAGAAAGTGGAACTTCCTATGTTCAATGGTGAAGATTCTGCGGGATGGATTGAGAGAGCAAAAGTTTACTTTCGTGTCCAAGACAGGCGTCCAAAAATCAAAGTTAATCTAGCGCAATTGTGTATGAATGGTGTCACCATTCATTTCTTCAAGGGGGTTGTTAGAGGAGAATGAAGGATTGACATGGGAGACTTTGAAAGAAGAGCTTCTGGAACGTTACGGTGGGGTGAGTGACGGTAACATCTTTGAACAATTATCTGCGTTAAAACAGGAAGGAAGTGTAGAAGAATACATTGAAGATTTTGAAAGGCTAATTGCGCAAATTTCACGCCTGCCTACGGACCAGTATGTTGGGTATTTTGTTCATGGCTTGAAGGAAAAGATTAGAGGCAAGGTGCAAAGTTTAATTGCTTTGGGGTCAGTATCGCGCCCTAAATTGATGAATGTTGCTAGGGCTATTGAACGCTGTTAAATAGAGACGAAGAATAGAGAGACGATATTGGTCACGCAGTTCGGCCAATGTTTGCCTACGTCTGCGACTACAGAGTAGCTGTAGTTCCGTCTTATTAACTGTATATGTTGTTGTGTGTTAAGAGTACAAGCACTAATGTGTTTAAATAGACTATACTATATGAAAACCTAACGGGCCTGGGCCGAATACACATATAAATAAATCTACTATTTGCACCACATCTCAACACTCCCCCTCAAGCTGGAGCGTATAGATTGTAGGCATCCAGCTTGTCACATATGTAAGTTATCCTTGGTCCTCGAAGAGCTTTTGTGAAGATGTCTGCCAATTGATCATTAGAACCAACAAATGAAGTAGCAATGTCGCCGGACACAATCTTCTCACGAACAAAGTGACAATCAACTTCAATGTGTTTGATTCGCTCATGAAAGACTGGATTGGACGCAATATGTAGGGCTGCTTGATTATCACAGATGAGACTCATAGTGCCTATTTTACAAAAACGCAACTCTTGGAGAAGATGTTTCAGCCACGTGAGCTCCTGAGTGGTAAGAGCCATAGCCCGATATTCAGCCTCAGCACTGGATCTGGCAACAACATTTTGCTTTTTACTTTTCCATGAAATTAGATTTCCACCAATAAGAACACAATACCCAGATGTGGACCTTCTATCAAAGGGGCAACCAGCCCAATCAGCATCTGTGTAAGCGACAATATTTGAATCACCTCTATCCGTGTAAACAAGACCTTTTCCAGGAGCTCCCTTGATATACCTCAGGATTCTAACAACGGCATCCCAATGACTGTCACAAGGAGAATTTAGGAATTGACTCACCATACTAACAGCATATGAAATATCTGGCCTCGTCATGGTCAAGTAATTTAACTTTCCAACTAGCCTCCTATACCTTCCTGGATCTGAAAATGGCTCCCCCTGATCTGGTAGGATCTTGACATTAGGATCCATAGGAGAGTCAATTGGCTTGCAATCCAGCATTTTGGTTTCTTCTAAAATATCCAAAGCATACTTTCTCTGGGAAATAGCAATCCCTGCCTTAGAATGAGCTACCTCAATGCCAAGAAAGTAACGTAACTTTCCAAGATCTTTGACCTGAAAGTGGTGGACTAGATGTTGTTTAAGTCCTGCAATCCCATCATGATCATTACCTGTAATGACAATATCATCGACATAGACAACCAGATAAATACATTTGTGAGAGGAGAACTTATAAAAGACAGAGTGGTCAGTTTCACTCCGAATCATGCCATACTCTTGAACAACACTACTGAATCTCCCAAACCATGCTCGAGGGGATTGTTTAAGACCATACAAGGCTTTGTGAAGTCGACAGACATACCCACGACACTCCCCCTGAGCAACAAAACCAGGTGGTTGCTCCAGATAAACTTCTTCTTCTAGATCTCCATGGAGAAACGCATTCTTGATGTCTAGTTGATACAATGGCCAATGTCGCATTGCAGCCATAGAAAGGAATAGACGAACAGAAGCCATTTTAGCCACCGGTGAGAAAGTATCACTGTAATCAAGGCCAAAAACCTGAGTATAGCCCTTAGCAACGAGGCATGCTTTCAGACGATCAATACTCCCGTCTGGACCAACTTTGATAGTATATACCCAACGACACCCAACAATAGATTTACCAGGAGGAGGCGGCACAAGAGTCCATGTCTGGTTAGATTCTAAGGCTGTCATCTCATCAATCATAGCTTGTCTCCAACCTGAATGAGAAAGAGCTTCCTGCGTGGACTTGGGAATGGTGATGGAAGAAATAGCAGAGACAAATGTATAATGCGAAGGTGATAAGCGGTGATAGCTGAGGAAATTACAAATAGGATGAGGGTTACGGGTGGAACGTGTACCTTTACGCACTGCAATAGGAGGGTCTTCTGACTCGGGAGGCGGATCCGGAGTAGAAGAGGGAACCGGGGCAGGAGATGAGTCACTAGGATCTTCGGTAGGAGGTGGGTCGACAGGAGGGAGACGAGCACGGCGTTGATAAGTTTGCAAGGGGGCGGGACTAGAAGGACTAGGAATTTCCGTAGGAGAGGGGTGATCTATCTGGTCAAGGATGGGTGGGAGAGGAACTACCGGGACAATATTAGGAATAGGTAATACTTGAGAGACAGACTCAGACTCAATGGGAGATGCAAAGAAGGGAGCATCCTCAAAGAAGGTGACATCAGCAGACATGTAGAAGCGATGTGTGGAGGGACAGTAGCATCGATATCCTTTTTGAACTCTTGAATAGCTAAGGAAGACACACTTAACTGCACGCGCAGACAATTTATCAAGTCCCGGAGTAAGATCATGAATAAAACAAGTGGATCCGAAGACTCGAGGAGAGATACGGAACAAGGGCTCATCGGGAAACAATATGGAATGAGGAACTCTATTCTGGATAGCAGAGGATGGCATTCTATTAATCAAGTGCCCTGCAGTGAGGACAGCATCCCCCCAAAACTTCAAAGGAACATTAGCATGAATAAGTAAGGTGCGTGCTGTTTCAATTATATGACGGTTCTTACGTTCAGCAATCCCATTTTGTTGTGGGGTATGGGGACAAGATGATTGATGTATGACGCCATTTTCAACCATAAAAGAATTAAATGATGTAGAAAAATATTCTTTCGCATTATCACTGCGTAAAGTGCGAATAGAACAACCAAATTGATTTTTGATTTCCTTAAAGAAATTTTGAAAAACACCAAGAAGTTCAGATCTATCCTTAAGTAGGTAGATCCACGTACATCTAGAAAATTCATCAATAAAAGTGACAAAATATCTATGTCCTACAACTGAAGCGACTCGACTCGGTCCCCATACATCTGAATGAAGAACATCAAAAGGAGAACGAGCTTGAGACTGAGTACTGCTAGGGAAGGAGGAGCGAACATGTTTCCCAAGCTGACAAGACTCACAATCTAAGGACTGCAGATGAGACAAATGAGGAACCATAACTTTGAACTTCTTGAGACTTTGATGACCTAACCGACGATGAAGAAGACTGGGGGACTCTGTAGTAGAAGTGGAGGCAATTGTAGATGAAGGATGGATGGGCTGGAGGTAGTAAAGTCCATGTGACTCATATCCTGTACCAATCGTCCGCTTCGTACTCCGGTCCTGTATAACAAAATAATCATCATCAAAAGTTACAGAACATTTTAGGCTTCGAGTCAGACGACTAACTGAAATTAAATTAAATGGGCAATTGGGAACAAGTAGAACATTGTCAAGGGGTAAGGATGGAAGAGGAGTGGCTTTACCAATGCCGCTAGCTATAACTTTTGATCCGTCGGCGACGGTAATATAATGTGGGGTGTTAGGTTGGGATATTTTGGATAAAAGAGACGGATTACCAGCCACGCAATCGGAAGCTCCAGTGTCCATAATCCAGGAGTCAACAGGTGATGATTGAGAGAAACAGACTGTAGAATTACCAGAATGAGCAACTGTTGCTGATGATGAAGCCTGGGAAGTCTTATACTGCAGGAATGCCTTATACTCCTCATCAGAAAGAACATTTTGTTTAGTGCTTCTCTGTTCAGAATCATTAACCTGAGTCACATTTACTGGTTTCTCTGGAAAGCCATGAAGGGAATAACACTTGTCTTCAGTATGACCAAGTTTCTTACAATAAGTGCACTGAGGACGTCCTCCGACACGACCTCCTCGACCACCCCCACGACCACGACCGCGTCCCCCACGACCTGCAAAATTAGAAACAAGAGCAGAAGATTCTATGTTAGTCTGAGATCCATTCCCTCCAGTTCCTTCCAATCCAGGAAGACGTATGAGACGCCTGATAAGATCCTCTGTTGAGGGAATGTCTGATGCAGAAAGAATGTTGCTCCGTACTGACTCATACTTTTGATGGAGACCATGGAGAACATAGATCATACACACATTATCTAATTTTTCAAGCATCTTCTTCGGGTCATTGTCGGTCACAAGGAGTTTGAACTCATTTGCTGCTGACTGAGCTTTATTAGCATATGTCATGATGTTATCTTCTGTCATCTGAAGGGTGGCTAAATTATGAATAACACCATAGAGACGCTGGATATCATTAGAATAAACATTCTTAGCCTTCTGCCAAATATCATAACAAGTGGTGTATGAACGATAATGGACCAACAACGAGGGTTCAATGGATTGCCACAAAAGAGAGACCAATTGACAATCTGCTTGTTTCCAATCTTCACGCAAATCGTTACCAATCTCTGTAGAATTCTTAGTGAGGTGATCTAAAAGCCTTTGTCCCATAAACCACATTTTGACAGAGGCAGACCAATTCAAATAATTATCACCATTGAGTTTCTCCGTTGTTATAAAGGGATTGCCGGAGAAAGCATAAGACACGAGACTCTTACCTGTCGATTCAGATTTGTTTTTGTTATTTTCTGAAGTTGAACTCATTTTTGACAATAATAGGAAGGCTAACCACAATCAGAGAGGAGCAATAGAAAGGCGTGGCACGAATGAACAGTACGCCGTACGGACGAACAGCAACACTGTACGGACAAACAGCGACGTCGTACGGAATGAACAGGGATTTTCGTACGGATGAATAGTGTTTTCCGTACGGATGAATAGTGATTTCCGTATGGGATGAACAGTGACGTCGTACGGCTGAAAGGGACTGTATGACTTTCGTAGCACCTAGGGCCGTTGAGGATGAACAGTCAACGGGACAGCTAGGGTTCAATAGCGTGACGGCGCGACGGCTAGGTTTTCAGGCCCAGTGATCATAAGCTTTTGATACCATGTTAAATAGAGACGAAGAATAGAGAGACGATATTGGTCACGCAGTTCGGCCAATGTTTGCCTACGTCTGCGACTACAGAGTAGCTGTAGTTCCGTCTTATTAACTGTATATGTTGTTGTGTGTTAAGAGTACAAGCACTAATGTGTTTAAATAGACTATACTATATGAAAACCTAACGGGCCTGGGCCGAATACACATATAAATAAATCTACTATTTACACCACATCTCAACAAACGCGAAACTGAAGAAGGAAATCAGTTCTGGGCGTCGCGAAAACGAACAGGTCGCAAAACGGGTCGCAGACCCCATTCGCATCTGGTAACCGTTTTGCTTCAAACTAGTACTATACCCGTGCGGATGCACGGGTCGATCGCGTTACGTGATACGATTACCTCAAATAGAAATATTAATTTGAAATCTCATTAATCTAAAATCAATTGTAAAATATAGAGGATGACTTGCATATGGACATGTGCTGTCGTGTTCTTTTTATGAATGAATTTAAACAGTATTTAAATAGTCTGAACATTACCCCATGAAAATAAAGAAAAATTTAAAGTAGATAAAAAAGGAGTTTCAAATAAAAAATTGATAAATATTAAAACTAAAAATGTAAAAGTATCATTTAAAAACAATATGTGCATTTAATTTATCTCGTGTATTTTTATATATCAATGCAGTGTTTTTTATATATCAGTGCAACTATCCCGTGTTTTTATATATATCATTGCAGTTATCCCTGTATTTTTTTATATATCAGTGTAGTTGTCCAGTATTTTTTTAGGTATTCGTGACAAATATTTGTCGCGTGTGTTTTAAATATTAATCAGTTTAAATAGTCATTAAGCCTTCTTGGTTTTTAGATAGTAGTTTTCAAAAATTATAATTATCAATGACAAATATTAATCCCGTGTTTTTTTATATATCACTGCAGTTATCCCCGTGTTTTTTATATATCAGTGCAGTTATCTGGTAGTTTCAATTGATTATTTTAGTTGATAGTAAATTATAGTAGATAGTAAATTTGTTAGATAGTAGATTATCAATAAAAAATAATTGTTTTAAATATTAATTAGTAATTTAAATAGTCATTAAGTCTGCTTATTTTTTAAATAATAGGTTTGTAGTAGTAGGCTTGAAAAAATTTAATTATCAATGACAAATATTAATCTCGTGTTTTTTTATATATTAGTGCAATTATCTCGTAGTTTCAATTCATTATTTTAGTTGATTAGTAGATTATAGTAGATAGTAAAAGAGAGATAGTGGATTATCAATAAGAAATATTATTTTAAATATTAATCAGTAGTTTAAATAGTCATTAAATATTATTGTTTTTTAGATAGTAGGTTTATAGTAGTCTTCAAAAAATTTAATTGTCAATGACAAATATTAATCCTCTGTTTTTTTATATATTGGTGTAGTTATCCCGTGTGTTTTTATATATCATTGCAATTATCTCATAGTTTCAATTGATTATTTGAGTTGATTAGTAGATTATAGTAGATTATTGCAGTTATCTCGTGTTTTTTTAGATAGTAGGGTTATAGTAGTTTTCCAAAATTATAATTATCAATGGTAAATATTAACTATAAATTGTCAAAAAAAATTATAAATATCAATGAAATATTAATCCCGTGTTTTTTTAATTATAAATTGTCAAAAAAAATTATAAATATCAATGGTAAATATTAATCCCGTGTTTTTTTATATATCACTGCAGTTATCCCGTGTTTTTTTATTTATCAGTGCAGTTATCTCGTAGTTTTAATTGATTATTTTAGTTGATTAGTAGATTATAGTAGATAATAAAAGTTAGATATTAGATTATCAATAAGAAATATTTGTTTTAAATATTAATTACTAATTTAAATAGTCATTAAGTCTTCTTGTTTTTTAGATAGTTGGTTTATAGTAGTAGTCTTCAAATTTTTTAATTAAAGTAGTGTTTGTATAAATTTAGAAATTTAGTTAAAAGAATTAAAGTGAAGTGATAAGAGAAAGAGAATAATTATTTATGGGAAAAGTAAAGTAAAAGGAAAAAAAGGAAGAAATAGAGTGTAAAAGAAAAGTAAAAAGGAGGAAAGAGAGTGTAAAAAGAAAGAGAAAAAAGGGAGAAAGAGAGTGTAAGAGAAAAGTGAAAAGTAAGAAAGAGAGTGTAAGAATAAAGAGGAAAAAAAATAGAGTGTAATGACATTTTTACCCTTAAAAATTTGAGGTGTCTTTTAGATAGAATGTGGGTATTGGTAAAATCATATGTGGTTTAGTTGTATAAATATAGTGTAGATTCTCGCCCTATACAGCGCTACTGGGTGGTTGTACAGGGAGCGCAAGGAGAAAAAATGCATGCGCAAGGGTAGAAGCCAGCTTCAATGCGTGGTGGTTCGTTCTCTGACAAACCAGTAACCACCTCTCGTGACAGTAGGGTGCGTAATTTATCTTCGCAGGAAATTGCTGAACAGGCATCAAAAAGGGCTCTATTTCAAATGCGGAGGTCCTTTTCATCCTCGACATCAATGTCCAGGACAGAAATGTTCGTGTAATGGTGATGGAAGAAGAATTGGAGGAAGAGAGTGAAGTGATGGTCATGAAAGAAGGAGTGGAAGAGATAGATGAGGAAGAACTTCCACTCAATGTCATGAGTTTTAATGGGTTGATGGAGAACGCTAATGATAGGCTTAGTTCAATTAAGTTGCAAGGAACAATAGGAGGAGTGCCGGTGTTGATGTTAGGTTGATAGCGGTGCTACTCAGAATTTCATGTCTAGGCGCTTGGCTCTGGCTATGGGTTTACGTATCACTGAAGCACCTCCTAGGCCCATCAAGTTAGGGGACGGATTTACTGCTAAAACACATGGAGAATGTCATGATGTTATAATTATGATCCAAGGCATTTCATGGGTAATTAATACTATGCTCTTTGATTTGGATGGTATTGACTTAGTATTGGGAATGGCTTGGTTAACGCAAATAGGGGCTACTTGGATAGATTGGCTACAAAAGATCATGCGTTTTGATTACCAAGGTGAATAGGGTTGAGATTCAGGGCGTACGGAGTAAAGAGTGTGCACCACTGCAGCAGTATGTGGAAGAAAATCACTTTGCTCAGTTACAGTGTGGTTCCCAAGAGGTTGTGGTGACAAAGAGTCAGCAAATTGAGATGCAGTCTGTGTTGGACAGATTTGAGACAGTATTCAAAGAGCCACAGGGCCTACCACCAGAGAGGGCAACAGGAGCATGCAATACATTTGGTAGAAGGCCAAGGACCAGTCAATGTTCGTCCCTACCGTTATTCTCATCATCACAAATCTGAAATTGAAAAGCAAGTGAAGGAACTGCTGCTGTCAGGAGTGATTAGACCAAGTCAGAGTGCTTTTCTCCAGCCCGGGGATTTTAGTCAAGAAGAAAGACGGTTCGTGGAGGATGTGTGTGGATTATCGTGCTTTAAATAAGGTAACAATTCCTGACAAATTTCCTATTCCTGTGATTGATGAATTGTTGGATGACTTGCATGGTGCTAGATATTTTTCTAAGATTGATCTCAAGTGCGGGTACCATCAAGTGCGCATGAGAAACGAGGATATCCACAAAACTGCTTTCCGAACTCATGAAGGTCATTATGAGTTTTTAGTGATGCTGTTTGGGCTGATGAATGCTCCCTCCAACCTTTCAAGCTTTAATGAATAAAATATTCAAACCTATGTTGAGAAAATATGTACCGGGTGTTCTTTGATGATATTCTGGTATATAGTGCTACTTGGCCAGACCACATTCAGCACGTTAGTTTGGTTTTAAATGTGTTGGCTGAGCAACAATTGGTGGTCAATCAAAAGAAATGTTCCTTCGAACAGTTATCTATTGAGTATTTGGGTCATGTTATCTCTTATGAGGGGTATCTATGGATCCGTCCAAGGTGAGCAGTGTGTTAGAATGGTCAGCCCCAAAGAATGTTAAAGGAGTTAGAGGATTTTTCGGTCTTACTGGTTATTACAGGAAGTTTATTCGTGATTATGGTAAGATTACACGACCACTTACGGAACTAACAAAGAAACATGATTTCAAATGGGAAGCACAAGAACAAACAGCTTTTGATGAACTTAAGAAGAGGGTCACAACAGCTCCAGTTTTGGCCTTACCAGACTTCACCAAAGAGTTTGTCATTGAAAGTGATGCATCAGGTAATGGTTTGGGTGCTATCTTGATTCAAGACCAGACTTCACCAAAGAGTTTGTCATTGAAAGTGATGCATCAGGTAATGGTTTGGGTGCTATCTTGATTCAGCCAATGAAAAGGAATTGATGGCAGTGGCCCTGGCAATCCATCATTGGCGTCCTTATCTTTTGGGGAGCAAGTTCACAGTTTGTACTGATCAAAAGAGTCTCAACCAACTTATGCAACAGCGTGTTACTACAATGGACCAGCAAAATTGGGTTGCAAAACTTTTGGGCTACTAATTTGACATAGTTTACAAACCGAGATTGGAAAACAAAGGTGCTGATGCATTATCTCGCAAGTTTGACACAACAAACAACAACGCAGAGGCTGTTTTAGGAAGCCACCATGATAATCTGACACTTAATACCATGATTTATCATCCTGAGTGGTTAGATTACAAGGCTGTACACGCAGAGGTGTAGCACTATCCAACTTAAAAAAAACAATTATTTCAGCATTACAAGCAAGGGGAGACAGCAAAGAATGGATTTGTACTTCGAAATGGAGTTTTACTGTACAAGGGCAGATTGGTCATGGCAGCCAATTCAACCTTAATTCCTATCATTCTCCAAGAGTTTCACATCACTCCGCAAGGTGGACTTTCTGGTTTTTATCATACTTATCGACGTATGGCTGCTAATCTCTATTGGATAGGAATGAAAAAGCATATCCAGGAGTTTGTGCAAAATTGTTCTGTTTGCCAGCGTAACAAGTATGCTGCTTCGGCTCTAGGTGGTTTGCTCCAACCGCTTCCTGTGCCCAGTCAGATATGGGCAGAAATCTCTATGGACTTCATTACTGGCCTCCCCAAGTCCAAGGGGTTTGAAGCAATATTTGTTGTGGTTGATAGGCTGTCCAAGTACAGCCACTTCATTCCTCTTAAACGCCCTTATTCAGCAAGGTATGTGGCTGAAACATTCACCAAGGAAGTGGTAAGACTCCATGGTATTCCTGAATCTATTGTTAGTGACCGAGATCCTATTTTTGTGAGCAATTTCTGGCAAGGAGTTGTTTAAGATGCAAGGCACACAACTGAAAATGAGCACCGCTTATCACCCACAGACGGATGGCAAAACGGAAGTTGTAAATCGTTGTTTGGAGACCTTTTTACGATGCTTCATTGCTGATGAGCCTAAGACTTGGGTAATGTGGATTCATTGGGCAGAATATTGGTATAACACTACTTTTCATGCATCTACAGGTACTACACCGTTTGAAGTTGTCTATGGACATTCTCCTCCAGTTATCACCAGTTATCTACCTGGTGAAGTTAAGGTAGAAGCAGTGCAACGTGATTTGGCAGATCGTGATGAGTGCCTAAGACAATTGAAGCGTCATTTGGACCGTGCCAGTGACCGCATGAAGACACAAGCGGATAAGCATTGCAAGGAACGATCTTTTGAAATTGGTGAATGGGTATTTTTAAAACTACGACCTCATGTGCAACAATCTGTGGCGGCCAGAATCTGTCCTAAGTTATCCCCACGGTAATTTGGTCCGTTGAAGGTGTTGGAACGTGTCGGTGCAGTTGCTTATAGGTTGGAGTTACCTCCCACATCTCGCATACATCCTGTTTTTCATGTGTCTCTGCTGAAGAAGGCTGTTGGCGAAGCTGCTGTCCATCCTGTTCTGCCTGCAAGCTTGGAAATTGTTGAAGAAGCTATGTAGGAACCAGATGCTGTATTAGCTCACCGAATCGTGGAGCGTAGTGGTGAATCTGTCCGTCAAGTCCTTATCCATTGGCGTCACAAACCAATTGAGGAAGCAACATGGGAAGATTCAGACATCATCGCAACACAGTTCCCAAATCTCAGCCTTGAGGACAAGGCTGTTTCTCATGAGGAGGGCAGTGTTAGCGCACATGTGGAGAGTCAAAAGGTAAACCCGTCATTTGGAGAGGGTTTATGAGAGGAGGAACAAGAAGAATAAATAATAATTAATATGTAGTTATTGTAAGTAGTTATTGTGTGGTAGTTTCTACTTAAAGGTTAGTTATTTGGTTTGAGTGGGTATTTGAATATAAATAGGTTGTGTTGGTTCTAGGAAGTTATGTTTTTGGAAGTTATTTGTAAGATATGACCAGAAGTTGTAACTTCTGAGAAGAGCATTGCTCTTGGATGAGTGCCTTGTAACTTCTACTATTATTATCAATACAATTTGCATTTCCTTTCCAAATTCCCTTAATCATAAATCTGTCATTGTTACTGTTACTGTTTCATTGTTCTGGTTTGTATCAGCTGAGGCTCTGGGTTTACCCATAGTAGTTTCTTTTCAATCAATAAATACAAATTTCCATTTCTATTGAATTTGGTCCGACCTAATCATAATGTTATTTAAATTTTCATACCTTTTTTTTTGCATTGATTTATATAAATGTCAGCATGAGTTTTTGGACTAAATTGTTGAAGATTTAACAGAAAATAGGAACCTCTGTAGTTAGTCAACACTACCTCTTTCTTCCTAGTAAAATTAACTCAACTCAGGGTTAAAAACTTTGCTGAGAACCTCCATGTGAAATTGACTACTAATAAAGCCTTCCATTTCCTTGTTACTAATGATGTTTATAGAATAATTCAACTAAGTAGGGAGATGATTCACCGGCTCTAATAACAATCACAATCTAAAGCACTTTGGAAACAACATTACTAACAAATTAATACAATAAGGTTAAAGTTACTAACTTAACAAAATATTATTAATAGAAACAGTCCTACTCCTACCAAGGTGGAATTTCATTGTCCATACCAGACTATCAAATCAACACCTAAATATGCATCTAAGTCCCTTAATAACAATGAATCAATGACTTCTTAGTACTGCAGCTACTAAAGTGAAGCAAAGGAAACACAATAGAGTTCAATGCTGATAAATATTAACCAAATAATCCTTATTAAGAGTTAAAACTTAATAAATAAATAAATAAATAAATAATCATGTACCCTTATCAGATTTTTCTTTAGAATGCTTATTGTCCTTCCTTTTCTCTTTCCTTTCCTTCTTCCGGCTCTTCTTTTCCTCATCATCTACCGTTCTCTTCCTCTTGCTTTTCTTCTCATCTGACAATTAACACTGCAATTAACAAATAATAATAATAATAATAATAATAATAATAATAATAATAATAATAATAATAATACGAAGATTTAACGCAAAAGAATCAATATTTTTTAAACCCTAAGCAAAACATCCTGCACAGCGTAGGAAAAGAAAAATTGAAAACAAAAGGTAGAGAGAGGAGAAATGAAGTACCTTCAGATTCGGATGGTGAAGAATAAGAAGTTCTCTTCGATTTTCGATCGCTTCCCATTATCGATGATGATTGTTACACAGAATTTGCAATCACAGAATTTGCAACCAAAGTGCTTACAATCGATTCAATTCAAGTAAAATGTTTAGACTAGTACTTTGTTTGGTAGTTAGAAGAAATAGAGAAGAGAGAAAGAAGCGAGAAAGAATACAAATAAGAGTTTGTTTGGTTTGATGGAAATAAAAGATAAATAGAAGTTGATATATCTCCGAGATGTAGAGAAGAGAGTCTCATCAAAAAAAATGTAGAGAAGACAGAAATTATATTTATTTTTTTTACAAAAACTGATATTATTTTTGAAATGACAATAACACACTTTTTTAAGGACGATACACTTTTGACTAAAAGATAATATATAATTTATTTATTAACTTAATTAACCAAATATTTATTTTAATTAGGTTAATATGTATTTTAACAATTTAATTTAACTAGCAAAATAAAAGATTAAGGTGAGTAATGTAAGGGTAAAATCATAAAAGTATAATTAAAGAAGTTTTGGATCAAGAAGTTAGAAGAAATTAATATTATATTCAAAGTGTATAATAAATTTCTACATAAAAAAATTTAAAATAACTTTTTAAATTTGTATTTAGATTTTAACAAGTTTTTTTATTAAAGATTTTAATAAGATTTACTCATATATATATATATATATATATATATATATATATATATATATATATATATATATATATATATATATACACCAATACACACCAATACTCGTATTTAAGTAACATAGAAGAATATATCTTCTTCATATTTGACAAACCTTCTTCCAAAAATTTAGTACTTGAATCTTCGTAGTACCTATGCCGCACGTCTTCTCGTCTTGAGAAACTTCAACTTTAAAAAAGCATAAAATTCATGAAAATCTCATCTTGAAATTCTTTAGAGATGTAAGGAGTGTGATTTGAAAAAAGTATAGCGTTCATGAAATCATTTTTAAGAAGACATAAAATCATTTTTTTAATGCAAAGAAAGGTAGAGTAAATAAGAGAGAAGAATATGGAGAAGATTAAATAGAGAAGTATCGACCTTACCTTTAGAAAAATCATTTTTGATCAAAAATGTACATAGTCTTTCATACTAAACTTTGAGAGCGTGTTTAAGTTCATACAAAGCCATTTTAGCTAAACACGTGAGTATGTTTCTTTTGATAAATAATCCCTGGTGGTTGATGAACGTAGACTTCATTTAAAAGACCATTTAAAAAGACACTCTTAACATCCATTTGTAAGAGTTTGAAGTTTTTATGAGCAGTAAATACAAGTATATTTTAATAGCGTCAAACCTAGCAACTAGTGCAAAAATTTCATCAAAGTCAATACCTTCTTGTTGACTATATATACTCCTGAGCCACAGACCTAGCTTTGTTTCTTACCACCTTACCATCCTTATTTGATTATGAGGGTGATAATTAGTATCCTCCAACTTTTTGGTAGATTAACAGTATGGAGTAGGTTGAGGAGAAGCATCAAAGTTGATTTTTGCTTAGGCGTGTCATTTGATTCTCAAAAGTGGTCTCTTCTTAAGGATCTTTCATATAATCTGCCTTTCTAAGCTCAAAAGAATGATTAAGTTCATTAAAAGCAACATGCATACTTTTCTCAACTACTTGAGTTTGTAGGTTATATATATATACTCTATATACTTTTGAGGGAGTTGAGTAACCAAGGAGTATAGTTTTATCTTTGAGTGAAATTTTCCTAGGTTATCTCTGTTGTTCAGTACATTGCACTAACATCCAAAAATATGAAAATATGCAATGGTAGGTTTCCTTCCCATAGCTCACGTGGAGTTTTATTCAAGATTTTTCTTATGGGTAATCTATTTAAAATGTGGGAGATAGTATTTATAGCCTTTATCCAAAATTATTTTTCTATTTTTTGAATTATTTAGAATGCTTCTACCCATTTTTGTACAATTCTATTTTTCCTTTCAACTACTCCAATTTGGTGGGAAGTTCTAGGACACGAGAAATTGTGAGATATTCCAAGTTCATCAAAAATAATATTAAAGGAGAAATTTTTAAATCCCCCATGATCACTTCTCACAAATACAATATTAAACTCTTTCTCATTTTGAACTTTCTTGCAAAAGATTTGAAAATCTTCAAAATCATCATCCTTATGTTTTAAAAATAGTACCCAAGTAAAACTAGAATAATCATCCCCTATCACAGGGCCACATGTTTTTCCACCAAGGCTTGAAGTCTTGGCAGGTATAAATAATCTATGTGTAAAAGCTCCAATTTTCCTTTTCTAGAAACAATATTTTTGGAATGAAAACTAGACTTAACATGTTCCCCTTGCACACATGTTCCACACACTTCATCCTTATCATATTTGATTTTTGGCAAGCCCTTAACTAATTCAAACTTAGCTAGTTTTGAAATAGTGTTCATACTCGCGTGACCTACTATATTCCATATCTATTTGTCACTTTCAAAGGACATAAGGGATCCATCTCTCTAGGTGAGGCCCTCAGATTTCTCATCTTGCTTTTGCTGATGACTTGATCTTCTTTGCTAAGGCTAATTTTGGAGTAAGCCACCATTATCCAAAGCCTTCTTCAAGATTTTTGTCTTAGCTCCGGGCAAAAGGTGAGCCGTGAGAACACTACAAAAAAATTGCCCATTAGCGACGGAAATTAGCGAGGGACTAATGTTCCCTCGCAAAAACTGGAATTAGCGACGGAATTTGCGAGGGAATAGGGGCTGTCGTATTTTTGAGAATCAGCGACGGAATTTCAGACATTAGCGACGGAAATTTTGAAAATTAGCAACGGAATTTCAGTCCCTCGCTAATTCCCTCGCTAATTTCTGACAGCTTTTAGATGATAGGACTTCGTACAGGTATTTAGCGACGGAATTTCAGTCCCTCGCTAATTCCCTCGCTAATTTCTGACAGCTTTTAGATGATAGGACTTCGTGTAAGTATTTAGCGACGGAATTTCAGTCCCTCGCTAATTCCCTCGCTAATTTTTTGACTTTTCAGCTTATTTATCCTCTCACACACACTCTTCTCTCCTACTCTCCTCACACTCTTCTCTCTTCTTCTCTCCTCACACTCTTCTTCTCTTTTCCTTCTTCCACCACCACACCACCACCTCCTCTCACACTCTTATTCTCTCTTCACTCTTCCACCACCACACCACCACCACCACCACCACCCCCACTCGTTTCTCTCTCTCTTTCTCTCCTTCTCCCTTACTATTCTCCTTCTCCTCTACCATAATACCCTTCACCACCACCACCACCACCACTCATTTCTCTCTCTCTCTCTCTCTCTCTCTTTCTCTCCTTCTCCCTTACTATTCTCCTTCTCTCTCTACCATAATACCTTTCACCACCACCACCACCACCACCACCACTCATTTCTCTCTCTCTTTCTCTCCTTCTCCCTTAGTCTTCTCCTTCTCTCTCTACCCTAATACCCTTCCCCACCACCACCACCACCACCATACCACCACCACACAATAATAATAATAATAATAATAATAATAATAATAATAATAATAATAATAATAATAATAATAATAATAATAATAATAAAAGGTTGATATTGTAAAAAAAACAAAAAAAAACTGGCTGAATAAAAAAAACGTGTCTGTAAGATTTAGCGACGGAATTCGAATCCCTCGCTAATTAGCGAGGGAATTAGCGACGGAACATAGCGAGGGATTCAAATTCCCTCGCTAATCCCATTAGCGAGGAGACAATTAGCGAGGGACTGATTCCGTCGCTAATTCCCTCGCTAATGGGTATTAGCGACGGATTTGAGGCCATTAGCGAGGGATTTTAGCGAGGGAAAAATCCCTCGCTAATGGGCAGTTTTTTTGTAGTGGAAGACTAGAATCTTTTTCTCTAAAAATGTGCCTAGATTACTTAGAATGGATATTTGTTCTGAGTTGGGATCATATGACTGATGATATTGGGCAATACCCGGGGGTTCCTATTCTCCATAAAAAGGTGGGATTAAATACCTTTAAGTTTGTTATTGACAAGGTCAACCAACGGCTTAGCTCCTGGAAAGCTAGAGCCCTTTCTTTCGCAGGCAGAGTCACCTTAGCCAAATAGGTCATCCAAGCCATGCCTACCTATGTGATGCAGTCTTGTATGCTTCCTAAAGGTACATGTGACGATATTGATAAAACTTGTAGAGCCTTTATTTGGGGGGATGAAGGAAATCAGAGGAAAACTCATCTTCTTAATTGGAAGAAGGTATGCCAACCTAAAAAGGAAGGAGGAGTAGGTTTGAGATCCACTACAAGAGCTAATTCTACCTTTATGATGAAAGGTTTTTGGGAATTCTGTACCAACCATAACTCTCTTTGGGGATCAATCATTCGAAGCAAGTACAAATGTGGTAGAAGTACCTTTCCCAAAACTGACCTCACTAAAAAAGGGTCTAATTTCTGGAATGGTCTTTCTGTGAGTTGGAAGGATTTCAGAAATCTTTTGAGAGTGGACATTGGCAATGAGGGTGATACCTAATTCTGGCTTGATAACTGGCTTCGTTATTGTCTGCCTCTTATAAATTACTGCAATAGCCCTATTCCTTAATTTGATATTGGCCTACCAATTAGCCACTACATTGCTGACAATGGGGAATGGAACCTACGTATGTGCTCTAACCTTCTACCTAATGATATATGCCTGAAAATTCTTCAATTCCCTACTACTTCAATTTTGGATCATGGTGATGACTTTACTTGGAAAGCTAACCCTGATGGGAGCTTCTCTACCCTGTTCTGCCTACAAAGCCCTTAGTCCTATTGTTCCTAACCATAATAATCAGTTATTCAACTAATGAGGATTTTGCATCAGAAGGTTTTAACAAGGCTCCATATCCCTTTCTTTTGTTTAAAAAAAAGTGGAAGGGGCTGGAAAGAATTCATACCTTTCTTTGAAATTTGCTCATGAATCTATGCTCACTAATGTTGAAAAAGCTCGCAGGCAGATGACTAATTCTATGATTTTCCCTTCTAGTGGTTTATCTGATGAGACTCTCTTTCACCTATTCAGAGATTGTTACAAAAGCTTCAGCATTTGGACCTGTTTTTTAACATTTGCAAACCGAACCAATTTTACAATTGCACAAATTGGAAAAATTAGCTTAAGTCTAACCTCATGGAGAATGTCACTGGTCATGAAGAGAAGCATTGGCCTATCTACTTTGGTGTGACTCTCGACATGATCCGGAGAAATCAGAATGATCTGGTCTTCTCCCAGAAAACTTCTGCAACACAGTCGTCTATTCTATGCATTCGTAACCAAGTTGATTGCATCATTGACACTTCAATTAGGGGATCGATCCTGAAACCCCTCACCTTAGGCTCTCCCACTAATACTAAAATTGCGTGGAAGCTCCCCCCCAAGCGATGTTTGGAAACTCAACTGTGATGGTGCCACAAGCGATAATGGGAGAATTGCCAGAGGCTGTGGAATCCTACGAAATCACTATGGAAGTTTCGTTTACGCGTTCTCTCACAAAATTGAACCGTGCTCCGCGCTTGAAGCTAAATTGTGGGAAGTCTATCATAGAATCAGTATCGTGTCTGGTTATGGTTACAAAAATCTAATAATTGAAGCCGATTCCCAACAGGTATACGATCTCCTCTCTTCTGGTCTTGATTTTGGACATCCTCTGGTGAATTGATCAAAGGTGTGAAAAACATGGTTATTGGCGACATTGAGGTGGTGTGTAAGGTTATCTCCATGAAGACCAACACAACTGCAAATCTACTGGCGAAGAAGGGTCTCAATTAGGGTATTGACTATTTAATTTTTGATCACCTTCCGAATTTCTGGTTGAAGCCATTAATTTGGATAGATTGCCTCTTGCTGGGCCTAGTGTAGTGTAGTTTGTTGTCTTTTGGGTCTCTGGCCTTTTGTTCACCCAAAAAAAATACATAAGGGATTTTTCTTATGATATTTCTTCATTTCACACCAATCCTTCAAATTTAGAGTTATATCTGCGAGAATACGAAGGATTGCTGTGAAATAAAGCCATGGATGCAGCATATCTGGTAATTATAAATTTAGAGTTTTGTTAGAGTAAAGGGAAGGAGTTGAAATAAATCACCATGTCATGCTAGTGAAGAAGAAGAAGATGAATGCACGAAAACATCTAGGTCACATAAATTATACATAAACTACCTCAAATATATTGTTTATCAAAAAATTTTAAGCTCACTTGATGCAGACCCATGCGATTAAACAAGTAAAGGATTTCAACACTAAGGCTCTGTTTGGCGCGTCCCATCCGCGTAGCGGATGAAAGTAGCGGCTGAAGAGTAGTCGTGTTTGGTAAGCACCTAGCATTTAGCGTTTTTCAGGTAGCATTTAGCATTTTTTCCATACGCTATTTCAAGTAGCATTTTTTCAAATGCTAGCGGATAGTGTCTCACTTTTTTTTTGACATTTTTATTCTTTTTATTTTTCTTAAACTACTTCTCTATCCTAATTAAATAAATGTAATAATGAATTAAATAATTACGCCCTTTTATGACATTTTACATTTATCAGCTATTTCAACCGCTAGTTTTACCAAACATATCATTTGTTATCAGCTAACTTATCATCTATCCGCTAGCTCATCCGCTCATCCGTTATCCGCTACTTTTTACCAAACAGAACCTAAATGTCTGAATTCTGATATCGTTAATTCCCTGCACCAGATCTGTCGTTGGTCTCGTCCGCCGGATCAATTCATATCCTTATGCTGCGATGGTTCGGTTGCAGGTGGGGGGGAATTTAGCTGGTTGTGGTGGTGTTTCTAGAGACTCAAATGGTGTGTTCCTATTCGCCTTCCCTCACAAATTTGATAGGTGTAATGTGTTAGAAGCCGAATTGCGGGGGATCTACCATGGTATTTGCATAGCTGTGAGTAAAGGCCACAACAAGATTATTATTGAAGCCGATTCAACCAACGCTATTTCTCTCCTTCAAGCCCCGGAATCCCGTTTGCATCCTCATTATGAGCTCATCCACGGAATCAAAGAAAGTGGTTCAAAATACGGATGACGGTTGGAAATTCACTCCTAGAGATGAGAATATACCGACAGACATCTTAGCTAGACATAATAGATCTATGACTACTACTATTTTTGATAGGTTCCCACCTTCCTTGAGGATGCCCTTGTTGTAGACTTGATCGGCCTTTTAGTGCCTAGTAATTTATTCTCGTTTGGGGGTTCTTCCCCCTCCCCTTCACCAAAACAAAAGTGTATGATTTGGGTGTTCATAAAACCTAGCACAACTAACAACACTGATATTGGTAGGATGAACATTTTTTGTGGATAGGTGAATTGGAACCCTAATCTCTACTTTGCTAATCCTACTTACTACTTATGATTTGGGTTAGATGGAAGAGAAGAGCGGGTCCCGCAAGAAGTGACACGCATGCACACACTCTCTATCTCCTCATCCACCACTTCTCCAATCCGAAGCACACGCCAGAGATCCTTCCCAAAGCTATTATTCAATAATATTTCACAGCCATATACCCCACCACCATCACCACCACACCGCACCATTTCTTCTTCTATCCCTAACCAAAAAATGTGCTCTGCTGCTGCTGCCGCTGCCGCTGCCACAACACCCTTGTTTTACACCGATCACCACATTCCCAAATCCTTCACTCGCCTCTGCAAGCCCTTCCATTCTAGGGTTCCCACTTCCCTTTCCTTCCATTGCACTCGACCATCCTTCTTTGTCAGGGCTACGGTAACCTTTCTTTCTCTCTTTTTTTTTTCTTTTCATTTTCTGTTATTGAATGGCTCAGTAAGAGCAGCTTAACGGTAATCTAACATATTAATTTTGTTGCTGGGTCTTTGGTTACTAATGCTCAAGTTTAAATTTTTCTTACTGGGTATCTGCTTATTATTGATTTAGTTTAAAATTTTCTTACTGGGTTTCTGCTTATTCATGCTGAAGCTTAGATTTTTCATATTGGGTTTCTGCTTGTTAATGCTCAACTTCAGATTTATCTTACTGTGTTTTCGCATATTTGTGAGTTAAACGTTTTTCTATGTCATTGTTATTTTCCCCTGGCAAGGTTTTTGAGTAAATTTACTATTGTCTGTTTTTCTGCAGAATAAATTTACTTGTGTTTTTGGGTCTTGCCCTTTATTGTTGAATAAATACGATGGCATTCTTTGCCCCTTGAAGGATGGTTATATGTTTCGGGGAGGGTGGGGAACCGGGGGGGGGGGGGGGGTGTTTCATCATCAATAGAGTTTGTCAAGGTCTACTGAAAGTAGTGAAGAGTAATTGCTGGTAATCTCATTGAAGTTGGGAATACTATTCAGCTGGAGAAAAGTTAGTTTAAGTTGTTACATGGTTATGTTTTGGGTGGTTTTGTTACTTTGTACCTCAAAATACCTGAAGTATTGAGTGCGGTCTATTTCGTACTATTAATTTGCCAACTGTTTTTGATAAATACCTTATACAGCTGCATTTAAAAATCCTTAATGATTCCTTGGCTTCAGGATAGTTACACGGTATCTATGGCCTTCAGCGAATTGGAATTATGTTATGGTGGGTTTAGTTAAATTTAACCAACAAATGGAAAAGTTTGGATTTTCCTTGCACCATACGTACTTTTAAATTGTGTTTATCATAGGAATTAGGAATTTAGGAAGTTTATTCTTCCTTTTTCTCAGCTTCCTTTGGCAATGAACAACATTTAATGCAAACGAGCCCTTGATTTTATAGTGGTGGGTGGTACCCGTGGCCTTAGAAAGGGGGATGAATTTTATCTGCCCCCTAATGAACGTTCTATGCTATAGAAAGTGGAACTTGCTGGTAGTATCATACCAGCAGTGAGAATATATATATAAGGGGGCAGAATGTTGTCAAATATCGGCCATGGTGGCACTATGGTGGATTTCTTGACAACTGCCATGGCTAATTTGTGAAGGATGGCATTTCATGGTGGATTATTGGCTCGCTGCCATACGCCATTGACAACATTGGGGCAAAGGCGGAATAAAGGAGGGTAACAGAATCTATAAATAAGAGGAGGGTAGTTAGTTGGGAGTTAGAAACTAGACTCATTGTTGGAGGGAAGGTGATCCTCAAATTTCACCAAAACTGTAACAATCATTCAGTCTCTTGGTCGATCGTTAAGATAGCGGAAAAATACACGGGATGATTTTCCCCCATTTTCTCCTTGTCTATCATTTCCTTTCTCTATTATCAGTTGATCCCTATCACATACTCAGATAAAGAAAATTGTTGCAAGTTGTTAGAGGCCCACATTGGATAGTGATATGACCTCAATAGTGGTTATAAGTGGAGGGAAATCCCTGCCCCACAAAGCTAGCTTTTGGGGATGAGCCAAGTACGATCTCAAATTTTAAGATGGTATCAAAACTTATCGAGTTTGGTTGGGCCACCTGTACCTAGTCTTGCAAACATAATACTTTAAATGTCTATCTCCTAGGCGTGAGATGGGTGTATAAGAGTTCCACATTGGATGGTGATATGGTCTTGATAGTTGTTATAAGTGGGGGGAACCCTCACCCCACAAACTAGCTTTTGGAGACGAGTCCGGTCAATCTCAAATTCTAAGAGAACTATTGGGAAAAGGCAAATCAATCTTTAGTCAGAAGACCGAAATGCTATAAGGAGTGAAAAACATGATCAAATTGTTCGATTGGGACATCGATTATCTAAATTTTCCTTCACATAATATCTTATATGCAAACCATCAAGGATGTGACAACAAAACTAATTTTAATGATAAGACTATAATAGTAGTAACAATCTTCCTTGGGATTACTTGTTCTCTGGTTTAGCCTCTGATATGCATATTACTTTCATCCTATTATCTTTCATCTATAGTGATCATCCAGTTAAGTGGACAACCAGATTTTGACATAGATGCTGTTTTTAATCAGAAACCTACATGATAGACTTTGGTGTGTCAATAACACACTTACTTTGGTTTTTTTGTCTCCTGTTATATGCACACTAATTTCATGTTTTAGTAAGGGACTTGACTATTTGCTAGTATGTTAAATTGCGGATTAATGAAAAAGTTATCATTAGCTTGAAATTTCATATGCTTCTGATGTACTGCAGGTTGTAAAGTGGCGATGTCCAAAGCAAACTCTCCCTCCCAACTCCGATACAGGATTCCATAAAAAAGCCCTATATCTGGAATCTATCGGTATCGACTCTTTCTCACTTATTGAGAATCATCCAACACTGATCACCGGCCTCACTCGATGACATAAAATCCACCGTGGAATACATTACCTCCATGGATTTCTCTGCGATTGAGTTCCGGCGTATGGTTGGCATGTGCCCAGAGATTCTAACTACGAAAGTTGCAGACCTCATACCCGTCTTCACTTTCCTTCATCGCGAAGTTCTCGTAAAGGGCTCAGATATCAAGCATGTAATAAATCGCCGTCCGAGGTTGATTATCTGCAGTGTCGATAAGCAACTTCGTCCAACCATGTATTTCCTTCAAAGTATTGGCATAGAAGAGGTAAACAAGCACACCCATTTACTATCATGTAGTGTTGAAGAGAAGTTTATGCCAAGGATTGATTACTTTGAGAATATTGGATTCTCTCGCCGCGATGCGACTTCAATGTTTCGAAGATTTCCTCAGCTGTTTTGTTATAGTATTAAGAATAATTTGGAGCCTAAATACAATTACTTTGTGGTGGAGATGGGGAGAAATTTGAAGGAGCTGAAAGAATTTCCACATTATTTCTCATTTAGTTTAGAGAATAGAATCAAACCTAGGCATAAAAGGTGTGTAGAAATGGGTGTGTGTATTCCTCTTCCTTTGTTATTAAAGACTAGTGAAGTTATATTTCAAAATAGATTAGATTCATTTGTAAATTCTTCAACACCCTTGAAAACATCTCCTCTGTGGTGTGCTGGTTGTGATATTGATCAAGTATAGACAAAATATTTGCATTGTATATTTAGTTTCTTCCGTGGCTTTCTGAATTGCCATCAAGTGCTCTTGGCCTTTCAGCTAGGAAAAGTTAGAGCTAACCAATTATATTTATGACTCACCCCATCTAACAAATTAACTATTGTTTGTAACTAGAATTTGGATGTTCAACTTGAAATCTTGATTCACAGTTTTTCTCTTCCTTCCAGCTGCTCTAATTCTTCAGGAATAAGAACAATAAGTCTTGGTTTCACATGTTGTATGAATTTTCATATTTGCGCACCTGTTTCAAAACTATGTCCATTGTGTTTGGTCTGCTTGAGTACTGTGGTCAGATTCAGGAAGACGGGTTCAGATTCAGTACCATTTATTCTATCTTCCCATCTTCCCTCCCTCTGCTATCCCACTCATACTCTTCCCAACAACAAACGCAGAAGCCATCAACAAATCCTCCAACCCAAACCCTTCATCCACCACAACAGATCTATCCTTCCCCTTCCCTAACTCACCCATGCCGGTGTATGGTGGTGAAGAGATGAAGAAGAGAGAAGGGAAGGGAACGAAGGTGGTGATAGAGGTTGAATGGCCTAAATCAAAAATCTATATTTTGCAATGAGTTTTTTAAAAAAGGGGCTAAACCAAAACACGTTATATTTGCAGGGGCCTAAAACATATTTAAGCCAAAAATTAATGACCAATGTCCACAATCTTCTTACCTTCCTACAGGTTTCCATGCAGCTTTCAATCTATCTCTCATTGAGAAAAACCAACCTAGAAGCTTCACAATAACCTAGTCTTTCCACGGCTTCAAAATTTCTTACACAAAGAATTCATCTAGGTAACGTTTAGGCTCCAAACAATCCCCATCTTCATAGTCAATCTTGAATGGCTTATTTTCCAATAAATTCATGTGCTCTTTTCTCGAATAAGCTCTTGATCCCAAAGAACTCGATCTCTGTTATCATTTTGGTGAAGAAGACTCGTGAGTCGATTTTGGTCCCTTATTATTTGGTTCGATTTCCCCACTTGCTAACTCATCTCTCAAATCATTAGTTAACTACAACAAAAACTAACTCTCACATTGTTAGTAACGGAAAGACTATATATATAGGTATAACGTTTGTAACCTAGAGAAGCAATTCCCAGTACGAGACTAAACGGATATCTGATATCTAAAATAAACATAATAGACTTGTGCATAATTTAGCCAATTTAATTAAACTCCAAATAATAAATAATGAAAGTTTAAGAATTTATTCTAACTAAGAACTAACGGATTAACCATAAATTCACCATAGCGTCCACTTGTGTTATGATAATAATAATAAAGCGCGAGTCCGTTCAGTTATAGCAACGAACCCATCTTCCCGCATCTTTTTCCTTCCCACTTCTCTTCTCTCATCCTCCATCATCATCAAGAAACAAAAATGAGGTGCTGCTTCAACGCCTGGGTAGTGGTAGCGCTACTAATCCCCGTGCTTCTCTCTCTAAGGAACCCACGAGGTGAACCAGAAAACATTCAACAAACCACTTCTTCTTTCTCTGACACTTCCTTTAACACAGTGAAGCTGGCCAATACATTTTCTTTCAATCAAAGAATCAGAGATGGTTCCAATCTTGAATATGATTTCTATAGAGATACTTGCCCTCAAGCTGAGGACATTGTTCGTTCTTCTGTTACTCGCATTTACTTTGATCATAGAGACCTTTCCCCTGCTCTTCTTCGTCTCTTCTTTCATGATTGCTTCATTCAGGTTCGTACCTTCTTTGTTTTCTTTTATTCTGATGAAATGGGGGTGGTTTATTTTTTGTTTATTTTGCTTTTGAGATTGTAAAGTTTGTCTTTTTATTATCTCAATTCAAATGGGTCTTCATTGCTTCTGCTTGGTGTTTATTTTCATTCTATGAATTTTGAAACGTTTTCTCCAGTTCTCCTGAAATGGGGTGTTTTTGTTTTCCTCTCTTTTGCTTCTGGGATTGTAAAGTTGTCTTTTTATTATCTTAGTCCAAATGGGTCTTCATTGCTTTTGCTTCGTGTTGTTTTCATTTGGGTCATTCTTCCTTTCTTGATTTCTTTTTGAAGTTTTCAACTTTTCTTTCAATTTTCTGGAAATAGGGTGTTTTGTTTTTCGCTGTTTTGCTTCCAAGATCATAAATTTAGTCTTTTTTTCCTGAATTTAAATGGGTCTTGATTGATTTTGCTTTGGGGGGAGGGGGGATGTTTTTGTTAATTCTATCATTTTTTGTATTTTTTTTTGGGTTTTGAGATTTCTTTTCTTCAGATATATCTTCTCCATTTGCTATGTATTTTGCTGTTATATTTTTTTCATTTTAAATTTTACGGACAATATGGACTTGGAATTGGGTCATTGTTTTAAATTTTATGGAATAGTGAATAATGGATATCCTAAATTTTGAACATTATCATGTATTTACTACAAAAATCTCTCTGTTTAGTTAATTTTTTTAATTATTAAAAAAAGAAAGCCTCTTGTTGCTTTGATCATGGTTTTTTGATTTGATGTTCTAATTGCTTGGAATGCTGCTGAATTAGGGGTGTGATGCTTCATTGCTGTTGGATGAGAATGGTGATAACAGCAGTTCAGTTGAGAAGCAAGCTATTCCAAATCAAACCTTGAGAGGTTTTGACAAAATTGACTTGATTAAAGAGGATGTGGAACAAGCATGTCCTGGAGTTGTCTCTTGTGCTGACATACTTGCTCTTGCAGCAAGAGATTCTGTTCTTTTGGTTAGTTCCCTTCACTTGGGTCATTACTATAACTAGAGTTTCAATATTTATATTGATATTTTTTGGATTTATTGTTCTGATTGTTTTGTACTAGTTAATGAGAAAAGTAAGATTTTGGCTTTAAATGCAATTTTGGAAACAGTATTACATGGCTGTGTTGATATGCTTGACCCTATTATAGTCCTGGAAATTACTATATTTAATAAGTGAAACAATAATGATGTTATCACAATATATCTGGATTGGTTTATTTTAAATTTTATGTGCCAGATAGCTCTACATCACCGATACTTTAGGTTGAAGACCTGTCTGGTGTCCGGTACATGTCGTGTCAGACACCGGCATTGACACTTCAAATACTTCCATTTTTCAAATTAAAACTGGTGTGTACATGTTCGTGTTAGTGTCATATGCAGTGTTCGTGTGTGTGCTTCATAGCCAGATAGTGATGCTGAGTTGTTGTGAATGTTATCTTTGCTCACACGATTGTTTCCATTGGGCATTAAATTTGCTTTTATTCTCTCTTTTCTGCTACTTCTGTACTTGTCTAATCTATGGCTCATTGGCTCATATTGTTTGGAGACACTTCTCATAATCAGTAAATCTGTCTACTATCCGTGGTAAATGTTGTAATGCAAGTACACTCTAAGTGCTTTATAAATAATGAAAGTACACTCTCTAAGTTCAAACATTGGATAGCAATATTTACAAGAATATCACAATTTGCTGCCTGTCTTGCACTTTTTGAAAGCTGGTATGATTGCATCTGTGATTTGTATTGACATCCATGGCAGGTTGGTGATATGCTTGGCTCTTACATTGTCCTGGAAATTACTAGTCTACAAATTAATTATATAAAAAGTGAATCAAGAATGATGTTGTAGCAATATATTGAATTTTATGTGAAACAGATAGTGATGCTACTTCTGTACTTGTCTGATGGCTCATATTGTTTGGAGACACTTCTCATGTTCAAAAGTATTTGTCTGATAGCAATGTTTACAAGAAAATCACTTTTTGCTGTCTGTTTTGCACATTTTGAAGGCTAAGTATTATTACACTTGTGATATGTTTTCTGCACATGTCCATGGCAGGCTGGTGGACCTTTCTATCCAGTTTTAACAGGTCGACGCGACAACCATCAATCGTTTTTCGAGGAAGCAACTGAAAATATTCCGCGACCTGATGATAACATTACACGCACATTGCACCTCTTCAACCTTAGAGGATTCAATACACGAGAAACAGTCAGCCTTCTTGGTAGGTCCTTCATACCTACATTTATGTTTAGGATTTAGTTTATATATGCTGTCGGTGTATAAATGTTTTACACCATCAATAACATTTGTTTGTTGATCATGTGAAGGAGGACACAACATTGGCAAAATAGGTTGTGATTTCATTCAACAAAGGCTATACAACTATCAAGGCACAGGACAACCAGACCCCAACATACCACTTGATTTCCTTCGTCAGATGAGGCAAAACTGTCCAGATAATAAGAACACCAGCAGCAGCAGCAGTAGTAACACCGATAAAGTTTCCACATTCGTGATATCGAAGCCGAAGAAGAATGTTCACTCTGAGAAAGGAATGTCATACATGCAAGCATTAACATCTTCAGTATCATCTGGAGCAGCATTTGACACTCACTATTACCAAAGCTTGTTGAGAGGAAGAGGACTGCTGTTTGCTGATCAGCAGCTTATGGCTGAGGAGAAGACTGCTAGACTTGTTTCTGCTTATGCTTCTGATGATGGATCGACGTTTCGCATGGATTTCGCAAGGGTTATGTTGAAATTGTCTAATCTTGATGTTTTAACTGGATCTCAAGGTCAGGTTCGTCTCAATTGCTCCCAACTTGTAAATTCTTAAAGGGTTTGTATGTAATGTTTCCCTTTGGTTGGTTTTGCATTCTTTGTTGTACAAATTGGTATAGCAGTTTTGTTCTTTTCTCTGTGTAATTTGGCATAGATGCCCTAATCCTTATCATTTGATTACTAACAGAAATTGTGACACATTCATTTGAGATAGTTTTGGCAATGTAAAGTTACAATCAGTTACAAAAATTATTGATTTTGGTTACAGTGTGTTAGATGTTTAGCTTGTGTCTAAATATTCTGAAATATGATCAGTACTTTTGTGTCTAAATGACTGGGATTGTTTAGTAGTCAATGGCTCAATGCAGTGAACTAATCTTAGCATTTGCATGGAGCAACTCTAGTTAGTAACTCTTTGTATACATTGAAGTTTTTTGAACTGGCTTACTGGCCGAAGCCCAATGGCAATACCATGACCGAAGGAACGCTGCCCACTTGTGTGGTTCCAATCTAACAGTCGAACTTGGCGTTGAACAGATCCAACGGTTTGGATTGATCTTAACTCTCTGCATACCCGCTCCAACCATTCACATGCGCATCTACGCATACAAAGTGAAAAGTAGTGATTCTAGTTGCGATAATGACTCCTACTAAGTTTTTTGAAAAATGACATTTGGAGTCGATTAATGACATTTTGTTGTATATAAATATTGTAAAAATGTATTAAAAAACTCGATGCAGAAATTTAAAAACTTGAACTGTAAGTAAGTGGACCATTCAAAAATCAAAAGTAAACAACGGAGTGATCACTAATATCCGGCATATGTGAAGTCTCTTTGTTCATATTGGTGCTGGTTTGCAACGGGGTTTCTCCTTTGACATTTCATTCATCAGTTTTGAATTTTTTGACGGAATGCTCATTTAATCAGTTTTGTTAGTAAGTGAAAGTGAAGAAGTCTCTGGTTTTGGCACAAATAGCCCATCCCCATCTTCAGGTTGGCATCTATATTGATAATTGTAAGGGGCATCCTAATCGTGCACTTCTTTTCAAAAGAACAGTTTGGTCCTCCTAAATGTGAGTCATATTAATCCTAAGTGTGAGTCAAATTAAACTTGGGTTCTGCTCCCTCTTACTTCTTCCCATTGTTCTGTATTTTTGGTCGGGAAGAGTCATCTATTATTGACTCATTTATGTTTTGATTGTTAGTGTTCGTCATACCCAAATTTTCCAACAATCATAAGAACTTACGACATCTCATGAACAAACCAATGATGCGACAAACAACAATGAAACAATGAGAAGAACCAAAGTGAAAATTTTAAAAGATAATGAACTTAATGTAACACCCCGAAATTAATTAAATAGTTATTTAGTATTTAGTTAATTAAATTAAATAGGAGTTGGTGATAGAAATAATAATAATAATAATAATAATGATGATGATAATAATAATAATAATATTGGGTGGTTTTATTTATTAATATATTATTTTATTTATCTGAAGGGGGTGGTGTTGGTACTTCGGAGGTGTAATGATTGGCCCAGTGCGCCAAGCCCAAGCCCGTTGACTTGAGCTGCTAGGCGCTAGGTTAGTGAAGTGGCGCCTCATTTGTGAAAAAAGAAAAGAAAGCGTGAGTTGAGAGAAGAGAAAGGAGAGAGCGTGAGAAGAGAAAAAGAAAAGAGAAGAACGGCACTAAGGGAGAAGAAAGAAGAAGAGAGGGGCGCGACTTCCATAAGAGAGGAGAGGAGCTCAGTTGCTGTGGTTACTCGGTGTGCACGTGGAGGGGTCTCTGTCTTCGGTGAAACTAAGGTAAGGGTGGGTCTTGCCTTATAATAGGGAGCATAATGGGATGTATGTAGGGGTTGGGTCCTATGTCCTGTTTAAATTGACGTTTTATGTTGTTTATGATATATGAGTATGTTGTTGTTCAATTGTTGCTCATTGTGATGATATGCGATTTGTTGCTTTATATGATGAATTTTGAATTGCGTACTAAGTGCTCGAATAAATGTATAAATGATGATGTTGGGCTGAATTCATTGAGTTTGGAGTAATTTTGTGATGTTTGAAATAGTTGGTGATGATTGAGCACTTGGTACTCATGTGTTGTTGTTGGTGAATTTGATGTTTTGGGTGTTATAGGCGCATAAGGCGCCATTGTGGTATTTTTAGTGTTGCTGGAAATTGTTGTCTAGGTGCGGAATTAGGCGCCCTTGAGTGGGGTGCCCCGCGCCAAGTATTGACGTTGTCGGAATTTTGGTCATGGAAGTAGGCACCCTTGTGCTAGGCGCCCCGTGCCACATTATTGTGTTATGGCTAAGTGTATTTTGTGTTGTGTTGGTGTGCCATGTGCTAAGTGCATCTTATGATATGTTTGTGTGCCAAGTGCCAAGTCAGTGTGTGTTGGTGATGCTTTGGTGTGGGTGTGTGTATAGGCGCCTAGGGTGCCATGGTGATGGTGATGATGGTTGTCTATATGGTTTTGGTGATTTCAAATAAAATTGATTTTTTGGGTGAGTGAGGATATTAGATGGTGGAAAAGAAATATAATTTTGATGTTTTAAAATTGAGAAAAAATTGATGTTTGGGCTGAATTGGTGTAAAAATCTGGTTCTGGCAGTGTGCTGGGCGCCAAGGGCGCTGTGTGTGTGGCTGGGCAAGTGTGGCGCGCGCCTGGGCGCTGGGCGCCTGCTGTGCGTGCGCTGTGTTGCGCGCTGGGCGCTGGGCGCCTAAGGCGCCAGTTTCCAGCAGTGTTGCCTAATTTTTCCTAAATTCGTTTTTAACGTAACTTTTGACTCGGGTGTCCGTTTTAGGTGTTTCAAAGTGCGTTACGACGCTTATTTAATTGTCTATCTGTTTGTCCAGGCCAAAACCAAAACTTAATATTTTTCCCCGGTCGTTTTCTGAAAGTCCCAAGTGACTGTGTACTAGTTGTTGTTTGGTTTGGAAATCGCTACTGTTCCTTTTTAAATAAAATGTTGGTGTTCTTCATGAGACTAAGGGACTGATCCTTGTATTTTGAAATGGAGTCGTCACGGTGAAAGTAGTGTTCTGTGTAACAGCGTGGTATGCAAATAAATATATATATATATGGTGTATATTATTATTGGTGAATGGGGTCTGTGATTCTCTATTGGGTGTTGGTGAATTAAACAAACTGTTGGTGAATATGCTATGGCATACTTTTACTTGGTGGTTCTGGTATGTGATGCATTGTCATGGTGTCGCATAATCATATGCATGATTTTGGTGAATAGGCTTCGGCCTCGGGCTTCGGCCTTATTATAAATTTTGGTGAATGCCCTCAAGGCTCATTTTTGGTGAATGGATCCACACGCATATGCCCAGTGGAGTTTTGGGTTGCATCTCATACATTAAACATATAGTTGGCGAATATTTGGTGATTAGTTATTTGGTGATTGTTGGTGAATACTTTTATTTGGTGATTGTTTGGTGAATATTTAGTTATTGATGAATTGGTGATTAATTTGGATTGACTGAACTGGTGATTGAAGTGAATATTGCTGTGATTGATGTAGTCCTGTATCTGTACATACTACTCCTTATGTACTTTATTATAGGGTTTGAGACTCACCCCTTTTTGTTGATTTTTACCTTACAGGTAACCGTACTTGAAGGCCTTGACCTTCATTCCTTTGAGTCCGAGTCGCTCTGATACGTAGCACCTGGGGGGCGTCTTATTAGATAGTGATTTTGTCTTGTACGACTTGTTGGATTTTGTTTTAACGTTGTAACCGTATTTTTGAGTAATGGCCCGCCCATGATGCCACGTAATGATTTTAATTTAAGTTAAACAAATGACGTGTTTTTGAAGTAATTGTAGCATTCCGTTTCAAAAAAATAATTTGTGCACTCTGATAATTGTTATAAATGAAAGGGGTAGAAACGGGTGTTACATAGTGGTATCAGAGCAGTTCGGTCTGTCCGGCCGGTAGTTGAGTCGTCGTGTTGAGTAACATTGAGTTTGTTACTCGTTTCTGAATTCTGTTTTCTGTTGCAGTGCTAGAATGGCCAGACGAGACGATGCTGCACTTGCTGCTGCCTTGCAGGCTATAGCCGGGGCGATGGGTAATATACCCGGTGTTGTTAATGACGGGACGCGCAATTTGGCTACATTCCAGAGAGAGAACCCACCCACCTTTAAGGGTCGGTACAACCCGGATGGAGCGTTGTCATGGCTGAAGGAGATAGAGCGGGTCTTTCGTGTCATGGAGTGTACTCCAGCTCAGAAAGTGAAGTTTGGGACTCATATGCTAGCAGAGGAAGCTGACGACTGGTGGTTGGGAATGCTGCGGAGATTGGAAAATGCTGGTGAGGAAGTGACTTGGGAGGTTTTCACAAGAGAGTTCAAGAGAAAGTATTACCCTGAGGATGTGCGAGCCAAGAAAGAAGTGGAGTTTTTAGAGCTGAAGCAGGGAGACAAGACTGTGGCTGATTATGCCGCCAAGTTTGAGGAGCTGGCTCAATTTTGTCCTTATTATGCTAACGATGCCAATTCTGAATTTTCAAAATGTGTCAAGTTCGAGAGTGGTCTACGTCCTGATATAAAGAAAGCAATTGGATATCAAGAGGTTCGGGTCTTCGCTAGATTGGTTGATAAGTGTAGGATCTATGAGGAAGACAGTTCTGCTGCTTACAAGGCTGTGAAGGAGAAGAGAAATTCTCAGTTTAGGGGGAAGCCCTATGATGTTTCAAGTGGTAAGGGAAAGGGCGAGGAGAGTTCGGGCAGGAAGCCAAGTGGGGGAGACGCTACTGCGGGCATTGTGTGTCACAAGTGTGGAAAGCCGGGACATAAGAGTCCCGATTGCATGACCTTCAAGTGTTTCAAGTGTGGCAAGGAAGGCCACGTAGCTGCTAAGTGCGAGAAGAGAGACGTTGTTTGCTACAACTGTGGGGAGATGGGACATATTAGTACTAAGTGTTCCAAGCCGAAGAAAGAGAAGTCTAGTGGGAGGGTGTTTGCCTTGGTGGGCACTGAGTCTACTGAAGAATGATGATCATTTCGGAGGTATGTGTTTCGTTAGAGTTTTCCGCTAAACCTATTGTCGATATCGATGCCGCTCATTGTTTTAATACTGCTGAATGTTGTGAATGCTTAAGTCTTGTGTTGTCTTCTCTGATTAGTCTTATGTTGTCTGGTGTGTTCTTTGTGTTCCTTGTCGATCTTCGACATAGACCTTGTTGCGAGTTTTGTCGTTTGTCGTTGGGTGAATTAATTGTAATTGTGGGTACGGACTAGTTAGAGCATAACCGTGAGGATGTCAATTGTCGTAGCCAGCCGGTGAGTTAAGGAGATGTTGATGCGAATTTTCGAGGACGAAAATAATCTAAGTGGGGGAGAGTTGTAACACCCCGAAATTAATTAAATAGTTATTTAGTATTTAGTTAATTAAATTAAATAGGAGTTGGTGATAGAAATAATAATAATAATAATAATAATGATGATGATAATAATAATAATAATATTGGGTGGTTTTATTTATTAATATATTATTTTATTTATCTGAAGGGGGTGGTGTTGGTACTTCGGAGGTGTAATGATTGGCCCAGTGCGCCAAGCCCAAGCCCGTTGACTTGAGCTGCTAGGCGCTAGGTTAGTGAAGTGGCGCCTCATTTGTGAAAAAAGAAAAGAAAGCGTGAGTTGAGAGAAGAGAAAGGAGAGAGCGTGAGAAGAGAAAAAGAAAAGAGAAGAACGGCACTAAGGGAGAAGAAAGAAGAAGAGAGGGGCGCGACTTCCATAGGAGAGGAGAGGAGCTCAGTTGCTGTGGTTACTCGGTGTGCACGTGGAGGGGTCTCTGTCTTCGGTGAAACTAAGGTAAGGGTGGGTCTTGCCTTATAATAGGGAGCATAATGGGATGTATGTAGGGGTTAGGTCCTATGTCCTGTTTAAATTGACGTTTTATGTTGTTTATGATATATGAGTATGTTGTTGTTCAATTGTTGCTCATTGTGATGATATGCGATTTGTTGCTTTATATGATGAATTTTGAATTGCGTACTAAGTGCTCGAATAAATGTATAAATGATGATGTTGGGCTGAATTCATTGAGTTTGGAGTAATTTTGTGATGTTTGAAATAGTTGGTGATGATTGAGCACTTGGTACTCATGTGTTGTTGTTGGTGAATTTGATGTTTTGGGTGTTATAGGCGCATAAGGCGCCATTGTGGTATTTTTAGTGTTGCTGGAAATTGTTGTCTAGGTGCGGAATTAGGCGCCCTTGAGTGGGGTGCCCCGCGCCAAGTATTGACGTTGTCGGAATTTTGGTCATGGAAGTAGGCGCCCTTGTGCTAGGTGCCCCGTGCCACATTATTGTGTTTTGGCTAAGTGTATTTTGTGTTGTGTTGGTGTGCCATGTGCTAAGTGCATCTTATGATATGTTTGTGTGCCAAGTGCCAAGTCAGTGTGTGTTGGTGATGCTTTGGTGTGGGTGTGTGTATAGGCGCCTAGGGTGCCATGGTGATGGTGATGATGGTTGTCTATATGGTTTTGGTGATTTCAAATAAAATTGATTTTTTGGGTGAGTGAGGATTTTAGATGGTGGAAAAGAAATATAATTTTGATGTTTTAAAATTGAGAAAAAATTGATGTTTGGGCTGAATTGGTGTAAAAATCTGGTTCTGGCAGTGTGCTGGGCGCCAGGCGCCCTGTGCTGGGCGCCAAGGGCGCTGTGTGTGTGGCTGGGCAAGTGTGGCGCGCGCCTGGGCGCTGGGCGCCTGCTGTGCGTGCGCTGTGTTGCGCGCTGGGCGCTGGGCGCCTAAGGCGCCAGTTTCCAGCAGTGTTGCCTAATTTTTCCTAAATTCGTTTTTAACGTAACTTTTGACTCGGGTGTCCGTTTTAGGTGTTTCAAAGTGCGTTACGACGCTTATTTAATTGTCTATCTGTTTGTCCAGGCCAAAACCAAAACTTAATATTTTTCCCCGGTCGTTTTCTGAAAGTCCCAAGTGACTGTGTACTAGTTGTTGTTTGGTTTGGAAATCGCTACTGTTCCTTTTTAAATAAAATGTTGGTGTTCTTCATGAGACTAAGGGACTGATCCTTGTATTTTGAAATGGAGTCGTCACGGTGAAAGTAGTGTTCTGTGTAACAGCGTGGTATGCAAATAAATATATATATATATATATATATATATATATGGTGTATATTATTATTGGTGAATGGGGTCTGTGATTCTCTATTGGGTGTTGGTGAATTAAACAAACTGTTGGTGAATATGCTATGGCATACTTTTACTTGGTGGTTCTGGTATGTGATGCATTGTCATGGTGTCGCATAATCATATGCATGATTTTGGTGAATAGGCTTCGGCCTCGGGCTTCGGCCTTATTATAAATTTTGGTGAATGCCCTCAAGGCTCATTTTTGGTGAATGGATCCACACGCATATGCCCAGTGGAGTTTTGGGTTGCATCTCATACATTAAACATATAGTTGGCGAATATTTGGTGATTAGTTATTTGGTGATTGTTGGTGAATACTTTTATTTGGTGATTGTTTGGTGAATATTTAGTTATTGATGAATTGGTGATTAATTTCGATTGACTGAACTGGTGATTGAAGTGAATATTGCTGTGATTGATGTAGTCCTGTATCTGTACATACTACTCCTTATGTACTTTATTATAGGGTTTGAGACTCACCCCTTTTTGTTGATTTTTACCTTACAGGTAACCGTACTTGAAGGCCTTGACCTTCATTCCTTTGAGTCCGAGTCGCTCTAATACGTAGCACCTGGGGGGCGTCTTATTAGATAGTGATTTTGTCTTGTACGACTTGTTGGATTTTGTTTTAACGTTGTAACCGTATTTTTGAGTAATGGCCCGCCCATGATGCCACGTAATGATTTTAATTTAAGTTAAACAAATGACGTGTTTTTGAAGTAATTGTAGCATTCCGTTTCAAAAAAATAATTTGTGCACTCTGATAATTGTTATAAATGAAAGGGGTAGAAACGGGTGTTACACTTAATCCCGTGACTTATCATATCCTGTCAGTGTAGCTAAAATTTATCATGACTTTGAGCTGGGTTAGAAACCAGCAGGATAAGATAAGGAAATAATTTATTCGTTTACCCTTCAATAATAAATTAAAATATAAAAGAAGAAATCTAATAAAAAATAAAAATAAACTAAAACCAAAAATATTAATAAATTTTTATTAAAAATTAAAAATATTAATTCTTAATTTAAAAAATAATGTATAATTTTATGATAAGGGTAATTTTTCATTTTATATAATCTAAAAATTATAAATCTATTGATATGTAAAAAATTAAAATATGTGTTGAAAAATGAATTTATTATTAAAAAAATATAAAAATAGAAAATTAATTTATTTTTTCAACAAATGAAATATAATTGTCACATGAGTAGTTTTGTTATTAGCATATAATATATTTCATATAATTATTTATTAGATTATTTAAAATATATAATAGAATTATTTAGTTACTTGTACAATTTTTTATAATTTGAAATTGTTTATTTGATAGTGTCAATGATTTTTTTAAAAAAAATTGTATACAATTATTTCATTACTATTTATTACTAATATATAAATATTACTAGTTTTTTTGACAAATAAATAGTTTAAGTAAATTTTTAGAAAAAGTTAATATGTATTTGTTAAAAAAAATGTTATATGCAAATTATTCACAAAGACAATTTGACCCTTTAAAAATGATATCCTGTGCACCAAACAGACCCTTAGTGTTTACAGAAACTCATATCTCTATGTTCATGTAAAAAAAAACTCATATCTCTATGTTGTTTTACTAAAACTCAAATCTCCTTGGTTTGTGGTGAGGAAGAGAGAGATTGAGATCCTTGAGCGCGAAAGAGAAGATGGATTGCTGGCGGCAGTGACAGACTTGTGTATAATTGAGGCAGGGGGGGTCACTTGAACCCCTTGGAAAACAAAACCGTTTTCCACTTTATAAAAAAATTGACCCCCCCCCCCCCAAATATAATTTTGCATTAGGGCTTCATATTTTACTCTCAATTGCACCCAAGACCCAACTAACTCACTCTACGTAGAAGAAAATTATGAGTTGTATAATTTATTTAATTACATATATTAAAACTGTTTGTAAAAATATTTTAGCGTGTGTGCTTTTAAAGATTTAACCCTGACCCCGGGTCCTGGATCTGCCACTGGCTAACGGTGTTGTGGTGGTGGAGGGTGATCGGAGATGGTGGTGGTTCTGAAAATATGATTGTTGTTTTTGAAAATATGAAAAGAAAATGGTAAAAATGATGGGATATTAATTAGGCTCCACCAAAGGCATTTTCAGGTCGACAAGCATTGCTTGTGTCACCAATGCTGCTATCCCTTGACATCACACATATATGTATGTCGTAATGAAAATGAATATCTAATTTTGCTTCTCGATCCATCTTAAGTCTATTCCAATTCCTTATCTAGTTTCCTAAACATACACATTAAGCATTAAACACCTAGCACACTTATACACAAAATTAGACAAGGAGTTAGAGTTCACCAACACAAAACATGTCAAGGCACTATCATTTTTGTTGAGGCATGGGAATAGAAAGTTCGTGACCACTGTGTTTGTGGTCAAGAGTTATATATGTTTGGTCTTGTTTTTTCCCCTATAACCTGTGTGATCAGTGTCGCCATATGTTTGATTCCAACGAGTCTCTCACAAATGTATACCACACCACCAAACATCACCACAGCAAAACCCCTCCTACATGACCTAATACATATTTCTTGGCCACGAGGCTTTGCAGCTATTATTCTCTCCACCAAACTTTTAGGCTTATTTGGATATTGTCAATTAGAAGGACACCATCGAAGCCAATTAATGCCCATATATAAGACACATTAATAAGATTTGTGTAAACAACCTTTATTTTGTTCACCCACTGACCATTCCTTTAGGTGTGGGCCTTTTATTCATGGGTTTAGACTTGAAATATATTCATTGTGATGTAAAGCCATTTTCCTTTCTTTTCCAGCAACCGAAGGCCGTGGGCAAATCTCTTTGGGTGGAGATGCGGTGTCCAAATCTCTTTGTGGTCCAGGTCATTAGCTCGGTTTTGTAGCATCAATGACATTAACAATCATTGGAAGCACGCTAAACACAAAAGATCTTGAGCAATGAAGCTAAGAATTAGATCACACGCACCAAACAAAACCACTTATATTAGTTTTATATCCAGCCTTTTTATCAGCACAAGCATTTCCCTCTCTGTAAATGCGAGTGCAAACAAAATTTATCTGTCTAGTTAAGTGTAAACAATTTTCCTTCTATTTCTTAGCTTCCAAAGAACTACACTTTGCAATTCTTGAAAGCAGAAACCACTAATTGAGAATCACATCCAACCACAAAAACTTTCAACCTTTACCAACTGCAATTTCCACAGCCAACTGCCTCAATAATCTCGCCATGAAGCGCATAACTGATATTTATTTCAGGTTATTCATAGTAACATGACTAATTATAGGATTAAATATATGTTTAATCTTAATATTATATGGGATTTTCATTTCAGTCCTAATGAATTTTTTTTTTCTATTTTTGGTTCTTACTTATATTTTCTTTGCATTTTTTGGCTTAAATATATGTTTGGCCGCTGCAAATGTGGCCATAATCCATTTAGGCCCCTGTAATTTTTTTTAAAAAATGGCCCTTGTATAAGCGTTTACAGTTAAGCCCCTCCGTTAACTTTCCATCCAAAAAAACTGACGTGTCTTAACGGAGATGACATCAGCATGACATCATGAATGATTAACAGAGAAAAATTAACAGAGAAAGATTATCGTTTTTGAATTGTGTCAATCTTTCTCTGTTAATTATTCCCTTTTTTTAGAACATTCTGAAGCGAAACTGAATCGTTTCAATCTTTCTCTGTTAATCATTAATGATGTCATGCTGACGTCATCTCCGTTAGCCACGTTAGTTTTTTTGGATAGAAAGTTAACATATGGGATTAACCGTAAACGCTTAATATTTGCAAGGGCCATTTAAAAAAATATTTTTTACAGGGGCCTAAATGGATTATGGCCATATTTGCAGGGACCAAACATATATTTAAGCCTTTTTTTACCAAAGAAAATTTATGGTATTTCATTCAAAATCAAAGTAGCAATACAAGTAGGACTATAATAAAAAACGTGGGAGCTAGCATACACGGATTCCATCTACAACCGCTTTGCAATGTTGCATTTGAGACTACCGGGTTCAGGAAAAACCCACGATATATCGTCTCACCTACTATTTGACGTGGACAACAGATTACGAAGCATTTTGGAGCGCTTCGTCGCTTGTTACCAACAATATAACAAGTCCAAAGCACACTGCACGGAAACACGGGCCGACTTCTCCACATTCTCCCAACTTTCTCATTCCTCCGCTTCCAAAGACCCCAAATCAACATTGCGAAACACTTCCTGGCCGCATCTGTATGGAATTCCAAAGCCCAGTTGAACGCCAAACCTCTTTCGCTTTGTTGCAACCGAAGAAGGTATGCCATTCGTTTTCATCATGCAAATCACACATTAGGCATACTCTTGGACAGTCAACACCGCACCTACGGAGATTGAGACGGCACGGCAAAACACCACGAGCAGCACGCCAAAGATGAATGCGAACTTTATGGGGTACCTGCAAATTCCAGAGTTGTTTCCAGTCACCTGCAACACGCATCTCAAAGCTGTCTATTAATTCATTAATTCTTCGCCGTATAATATGCAGATTTTACAGAATAAAGACCATCACGACTTTTGTTCCAAATCAGCTCATCCTCCTCGCCCCTACACCGAAGTGGGATTCCTAGAATCCTATCTCTGTCCACCAGATTGAAAATTTGCCCAAGAAGTTGTGTATTCCAAGAACCATCCCCCGTAGCAAAGAGGGCACTAACAGCTAAAGACTCATGTCCCGGAATCATAGGAGAAGTTATAAAGGGCAAATCTCCTCCTTTGACCCAAGCATCCCTCCAAACATTAATAGTAGTACCATTTCCAATTTTCCATCTTGCTCCAAATTTAACAAGTACCTGTGAAGTGTGGATGAAACGCCAAACATAGCTGGGTTTATGGCCCAAGCGAGGCCCCAAGAAGTTCTCATTAGAAAAATATTTAGCTTTGAAGACACGAGTAACAATAGCATCTTTGTTGGTGCTTAAATGTCAACCTTGGTTCCCTAGCATTGCCAAATTAAAGCCGTGAAAATGACGAAAACCCATACCACGAAATTCCTTCCTCATGGTCAATTTGTCCCAATTCAGCCAGTTGGTGCCCCTCCTAGAGCCACGATTTGAACCCCACCAAAAGGAATTAATCATTCTTTCCACATCTCTTCCCCGAGTGATGTGGGAATAAGGAAAGTACTCATATAGTAAGCTAGAATGGCTTGTGCTACTGATTTCACTCAAACTTCCCGCCCAGCCTTTGAAAGATGCCTACCAGACCAATTGTTAATCCTGTGCCAAACCCTGTCTCTAAGGTATCCAAAAAGTTTCTTCTTACTTCGACCCACCATGGAAGGTAAGCCTAAGTATTTACCGGTACCTAGACATTTGATAACGCCTAAGTTAGCCACCACGCGATTCCGTAGAGTTGGGCAAGTATTTCTGCTGAAAAAGACTTCTGACTTCTGGAGATTAATTGATTGCCCTGAAGCCTTCTCATAGGTCTCCAGAACTTCTTTTAATTTCCTGCTCTTAGTATCATCAGCTCTGCAAAACAAAAAATAATCATCTGCAAAAAGTAAGTGTGTTAGGATAGGGGCTCCACGACACACTTTAATTCCACCCCTCAAGCCTCACATTTTTTAAGAAGAGCAGTAAGCCCCTCTGCACACAATATAAAAAGCTAAGGTGACAGTGGGTCACCCTGTCTGAGTCCTCTTCTAGGGGAGACTGAACCAGCTTTCTCGCCATTCATAAGCACTGAGTAGTGAACCGTTTCAACACACATAACTATCAATCGCACCCATTTCATGAAAGCCCAGCTTATATATAAAACACCACGCAAATACCCCCATCCACCCTGTCATACGCCTTACTTATGTCAATCTTCAAAGAAACCTCCCCAACTTTACCCTTTACCTTACACTTCATATGATTAATGACTTCAATAGCAACCATAACATTATCCAAGATGGACCTATTAGCCACAAAAGCTGATTGCTCCACAGAAACACATTTATGAAGAACATTCTTAAGTCTATTAGCGAGAACTTTAGAGATGATCTTGTAAATAACATTGCAAAATGCAATCAGACGTAAATCACGCATAGAAGTGGGGTTGTCAACCTTAGGGATTAAAACAATATTAGCATCGTTCAACATAGGGGGAACTCACCATTATCTAACCAAGCCACTGCCAAGTGAAACAATTCTGGGCCACAAAGGTTCCAAAACCGTTTGAAGAAAGCAGAATTGATCAAACCTTCGGGGTCAGGAGCTTTGTCAGAGTGCACTTGAAATAGAGCCATCTTAAATTCCCCAATATCAAACGGAGCCACCAAAAGATCATTATCCACCGAAATTAATAAAATGTCATGTTGGCATTTTTGGTCACTGCCATTCAATTAATTAAGTAGGTAATAGAATGTCATGTTGGCACATGCTATGTGATTTTTAATGACTATGGTGTTAATTTACTTTTCACGTCATATTTCTTTATTTTAATTTTAGGGTTAAATATGTTTTTTTTTGACAATAAGTTAAATATGTTTTTGGTCCTTATAAATATTGTGTTTTTTGTTTATAGTTCCACTAAAAAATTTCACTCACTTTTGATTCCCCAAGTATTTTCCGTAACACATTTAGTCCCCACTGTTAGTTTTGTTTAACGTAGCTGACATGACATTACTTACGTGTCTAATTTTAGTGTGTTGGCAATATATTACACGTCATTGCCACGTATATCAGCCTATTATAAGTCCACATAGGAATTAAAAAGAAACACAAATTAAAATCAAAACGTAAATCCTTAATTTTTATCTTCCAACCCATAGCGACTCCATTGCAGACCGATGCCATTTGGATTTTCACAGCTTTTCCATTGCATAAGCTGAAGCTATGTTTCCAAAACACCTACATGAATACTCAACAAATGTTCCCCTGTAGCTTTAAGATCAATATCATGCTTACATTTCTTCTTTTTTAATAGAAAAACTTTCTTCAAACTTGGATCTTCTTTGTGTATAAATATTTATTGTCCAAACTGGGGTCTTGATTTTACATTTCATTCTGGGTACTTGCAGTCCTTGGAGCTTAAGTAGTTCCCCACGTACTTTATCTGTTTATTAATTAATCAATAGCATTGAAAGACAATTCACAGAGATAAACAATTTTTACCCGTGAAAAGGAAGATTGCTTTCTTAATAAATAAATAAATACAAGTCTTGTAATGAATACATGACTTGTATGAGATACTTAAAAAATTTATTTAATGAGAATTGTATACCGAGTGTGTGGCTTGAATAAGTTTAAGTTTAGAAAAATAAAAGTTAGACTTTGATTATGTAAATTGAATTATCGATGATGATTTTTATGAACATATAACTTACAAATAATAATTGTGAGTTTGATGGCTCATATTTATATTCTTAATCATTTTATTTTTATACTTAATAATTCAAAGTATTTTCTTGGTGGGGATTATTAGAATGTATACGTGCATTTGGTTGAAATATCATGTAAGGTTTGGTGTCAATATATGCTGTCAGAATCCCATTGATGTCAATATAGAAAATATAACTAAATTAAAAGAGGGTATGTATGTCAATTGTCTAACCAGATTTGCACTATATAAAAAACTAGTATGTAACCGGTGCGATGCACGGGAAACATTTTTCATATTTTTTGTGGAAAAGGCGCATTTTATATAGAGAAGTATTAAAATTAATAAAAAGTGGATAGTGAATAATATCTATATTAAAAAGAGAAGTAACAAATTCAATAGTAAGTTAGTTTGAAGTTACTATATGGGAAAATACCATTAGGGAAATTTTTGTTACTTCTCCTATATGGACAATCAGTGTTAATGTAATAATGATGAAACCGTTACTATATGTTTTTCAGTTTGAAGTTTTGAATTTTTGAATTAGCATTGTTTGAAACGTATAAATTAATGGAATTATGGACTATTAATTGTCAAAGAAAATGTACAAATCGCATGAATATTGCTGTGGTTAATGGAGTTGTTCTCTATTAGTTGACAATGCTAATTAACCAATTATTGGAGTTATAATACCGTTATTTTTTTTAGAAACCGTAAAGGAAATGATGAAATCAATTAATAATATTGACAATCAGTGTTAATGTAATAATGATGAAACCGTTACTATATATTTTTAATTTTGAAGTTTTGAAATTTTTTTGATTGAAACTTATGATTTATCGAGTTCAAAAAATCAGTGTTAATGTAATAAACTTTGTAACCAATTCTTTTAATAATTGGTTAATTAATTCCCGCATCAGATTTGCTGTGGTTAATGGAGTTGTTCTCTATTAGTTGACAATGCTAACTAACCAATTATTAGAGTTATAATACCATAACTGTTTGTTTAATTGATAGATATTAAGTAAATGGTGAAATCAATTAATGGAATTATGGACTATTAGCTGTCAAAGAAAATGTACAAATCGTATAGGTAAAAATGAAGGCTAAAATAGAGAACAAACAAAGCATGTAGTGAGCCACATTAGGGGTGGTTCCACTAATTCAGTATTATATGGTTGTTTAAAACAAAACGAAAGTTTGTAATGAAATAATTATAATATAAATGCATTAATTAAGCTAATAGAAAAAAGTAATGTACATTTGCAGTTTGTTGATATAACGAAACAAATATAGTTTAAGTTAATTGAAAAACCTAAGAAAATAGGAATAAGTAGCATCATTCCCTAAAAAGTACTGGGTAATTCATTAAGTTCATTTACTCAATTTATGTGATTACTTATGTATTTCATTATATTATTGGTTCTATTTGACACAAAAAAAATTAAAATAATTCATTAAATTCGTATGATGTTTTTCAGTTTGTTGGAATAATGAAATAAATATACTAAATTCACTAAATTCGTTTAAACAATTGATCATAGGGTAATACAAAAACAAAAGAAAATGGGAATAAATAGTATCATAGGGTAATTCACTAAATTCGTTTAAATAATTGATGTGGTTACTTAGTCTCATAGTAATATTTTAAAAGGAAAATTAAATTGGTATTGTAAAAAATATAGTTAATGTTTTTGATTAAACAAAATGGAGACTGGGATAGTAAATTAAATGATAAAATTTTCATAAGTTACTTAATATTTACCAATTTCTTAAAAAAATGTGGATAATAACTTTTTAAGTGAAGAAGTGTTTAATTTTGTTTGTGATAGGCAACTCGAATAACACACCATCATACCATGGATTTTAAAATACTAAAGGGACTATTTAATAAGAATAAGAATTTTAAGTAATAAGAATAAGACTGTTATTCAGTAACGGGACATTACATGGGCTCCAATTAAAATTAAACTAATTACATCTATCCCCGATGTAAATAGGACTCACAAACTAATATTATATTATTGAAATTGAAACTTAAACATCCATCTCATATGTAACAACTCCCAAAAAACAATGGCATCCAATTGCAAATGCACGAAGCTAACATTGAGGAGGTGCAAAGACTCTCTTTTTGAAACTTGTAGTTCGTTCATCAAAGTATGCATATGTTTCCGCTGATACAAGTGTAGACGAAATGGCCTTAGTGAACGATGCCTGATAACAAAGATACTCCTGTAAATTCAAAAACAATTTCATTAATATACGTTTAGAATGAATAGTTAATGTTTGAACATTTTGTAGTGTCAAGTTATTCATTAGTTAGCAAAGGTGTTACCTCTGTATCCATTTTGTATTGAAACTGATCGATTATATCGTTATCCATACATATGTTATTACAACATATGTGTTATCAATAACACATGATTGTGTGTTGGGGCAACCAACTTTAAAAAGATACGACTTTTTTTCTAAAATCAGCCATACGAAATGCTCCATTTTCATTTGTCAGATGCTTTTCATAAAAACGAAAAGCAACCGAGTCTTTTAAGATGAATACAGCTGAACTTGAGTGGTCGACTACTTTTAGATGAATATGATACCTATAAAACCCCCAAAAAAAGTTAAAAGACGTCAACGAATCTGTGACCAAAGTAATTGGTAAAAAATGCAATTCACCTTTTAGCAGAAATGATTTCGTCAATATGGGCCATGACTATATTAGGAGAGCCCTGTGACAAATTTAAATTTTAAAAATTCAGATATATTTGATAAATAGGGAAATACATACAAAAGTGTACTATTTGTTAGAAAAAATGGAAATGGTGTGTTCGAACATGGAGTGGCGAGTAGAAAAATCGGACTTACATTTGTGCCAAAATGGTGTAGTGCATTCAAGTTGATATTTTGAAGAAATAGGAAATCAACAGCCATTTCAGCAGTGAGTTCCATTGTTTTCTAAGAAGTAAATACTGGAACAAATAGCTAATGTGTAAAGGAGAAGAGCATAAAATATTTTGGATGGTATTTTGTCATACCAATGGAGCCTATTTATATAGTTAGTCTAGATATTGGTGGTATGCATATGGTTTGTAATTTAAATTTAAAAAGTGTGCCATATTTTTGAAAATTGCGCCAAAAATGGTGCATAAATTTTGAAAATTGCTCCAAGGATAATTTCGGTAATGAGACAAAATGTTGATGAACATATGAACTTTATTGAGCCAATTTGAATTTTGAAAATAATTCGATTTATTTTAAAGAATTTCGGTTAATTATGATATAGCTACCTAATTGAATATGAACATAAATTGAGTCAACCATGTGTAGGTAAGCAACATGAGATACCAAGTAAGCAAAATGAGATGCCACATAGGAAATGCATTTAATGAATTAATGTGAAATGAATAACACCTAGGATAATGGGCATTGAGAAACATTTTACGTTGTATTATTATAGATTAGTTATTTAGTCGGTCATATAATTCCCAGATAAGGGAACAAACAATAATGAGAAATGCTTAAGAGTCGTCTATGATAGCTTTGTAACGCTTTACTTCTAAGATTGGTTAAGAAATATCAAACACACTATCCACTCAATGAAGTTCACTTCTCATCCTTTTTGAGAACACCACCACTCAACTTGAATTGAATTTTACTTCCTAATTTGTTGGTAGACTAAATGTCATAAACTCAATGTGAAAGCTGTGAAATCAGTGATTGATGACCTCACATTTGTAGGTAGCTCTATAGTTTGGTAAGATCTTGTCCTAATCATTACCAAGTCCAATGCATGTTAACCACCAATTTTCTTTATTTTTTTCTTCCTTCAATTTATGACTTTTTAGATTTTTATATTTCATTTTTGAATGATTCAATAGTTGAATTTGGTGACTAGCTCTTAGACTTGTTGTGACGCCATAGTTGTGGGGACATGAAGAAAAAGAGTCACAATTAGCGGTAGTAAGTGGAGATTATTACCTACCCACTTTTGCAAAGTATATGATAATTGTAGTTTACCAACAATTTATTTCATATATATTATAATGTATATTTGTGTTTCAAATTACAATCTATTCTAATTTGGTTTTCAGAAGTATACATGAAACTCATTATACATCAAAATATACCTAATCAGCTTAATAAGAATTTTCACTGTCAGAATAACTACTACTGAGTAAATCATAAAATTCTACTCCAACTACTAAAAACTTAAGGACCGTGCATTGTCGGTGTAAACCTTTACACAATTATCCAATTAGATTTCACCATTGTTGCAATGTTTAGAAAATATTATAACAAAGTAATGATTTGGTGAACTCTGATTGGATGACTGTGTAAAAATTAATTTACACTTTCGATGCATAGTCTTCAAACGCTTAAACTTAAAAACTAGGATTTTGAGGGCAAGAAGGCCAGAATTGAATGTAATCCAAGTCAAATTCAGATTCCGGCCTTGTCATATCATTGAAATCAAATCCATCATAAGGGTTTCTTTGTGGCTCAACCTCATAATTCTTTGGTAGGACCTCTTCCTTGTTTGACTCCTTTGTATCATTTACTCCAAACTCTTTTTCAAAGTCAAGGCACCATTCCATGGATTCAGCATCTTGAACTTCATTTGATTGAAAAGATTCATTGTTGTCTAAAAACTTCCAAAGATCATAATCTGATTCCCAAGGTATTTCAAGAAGTTGATTTGGTTGATCAACTTCTTGTAATACATTGTCAACATCATAAGGTCCTAAATAAGGCAATGGCGAAGCCAATTGTTGTTCTGTTTTGTAACCAACAATATGGTTTGAGTTCAAAACATTAGACTCATTTGAAGTTAATGATGTTGTTAATGACCCTTTTGGATCCCCAATGATGCCATTTCCAATAACTTCATTGGTTTGTTCTTTTTCTGAATCCTTCATAGTTTCATCAGTCATTGTCACTTGGAAAGTCTGTTCATTGAATTCACTACTAGGAGTAGTAGTCTTTACTACTAGATTTGGTATCTCATTTGATAAAGATGATGAAGACGATGAAGAAGAATACGAAGTTATTGATGATTCTATCTTCGATTCATCTGCACTCGAATCTGAAGTTTTGACAACATCTAATCTTTTCTTTAAATGTGTGTTCCACACATTCTTGATCTCGTTGTCAGTTCTACCAGGCAAACACGATGCAATTTTTGACCACCTAAAACATATTTGTTTGAAACCATACTTAGATATATGGTAATGCCACAAAACCTAAAAAACAAACTGTAAATTTAATACTACCTCTGGTCCACTTTATAAGAAACAATGCAGTTTTAGGTTCACTAAATAACTGATGTATCTGGTCTATATATAAACCAGATACATCAGTTATTCAATGAACCTAAAACTGCATTGTTTCTTTTAAAGGGGACCGGAGATAATATCCTTAAAGTATCACTTCACTTATATATAGTTCTTAAAATTTATCTCTGTCCATCAATTTAATTTCTAATTGGCAAATTTTAAGGGCAAAATTGATGGACATAAGGACTATCTAATAGATTTTCATAATTTAAAGACTGAACAAGAGAGAAAGCGATACTTTAAGAATTAAGTTGAGGGTTTACTCGAACCAAAATTGCATTAACCACATACATTTTCTAATTTGTGAGGCAAGACTTACTTGTTTCCCATGGCCTTGTGTAGCCTTATTATGGATTCCTCTTCCTCTGCTGTAAAATTGCCCCTCTTTACATCAGGCCTCAGATAATTGATCCATCTCAAACGACAACTTTTCCCACATCTTTGAAGCCCTTTATTAACATGCAAATAAAAAATGTTTGAGAGAAAGGAAATCTGATAAACAGAGTAAAAAAAAATTAATACTTGAATAATATAAAAATTAGAAGGCATGAATATTGCATGATCTTTAACAATTTGTTCTTTATAGTCAAAAAAGTTTTCAAAATACATAAAGTCAAATTAGACTTATTAACAAAATAGGTAAAACATTCATTAGGAAATATTAAAGGAGGTGGCAGAAATTAATTACAATCAACAATGGGAAATTTCATGTCTGAAATGCAGGCTCCTTCTTTTAAGCAAAATTAATATTAAAAAAAAATAAAGGGATACTTTTAAGTTCCTTAATGTGTACATATAATAGGATTTTAAAAAATTAACCATGTAAAATGTATCTGGTTTCCTCTAACCATGATTTAAAATGTCACAGTTATAGGTAGATGCAGGGCCCACATCTTCTACTTGGATACAATGTTTTTTACTAACCAAAGAGAAGCCATATGTCACCAACTTCTGCCAAACTATTCTGTTTTCATTCTATTTATTTATCATATTAAATATATTGATTCATTTATTATATTTTTTAAAAAAATAAGTACTGCAGATGCAGGTGGCAGAAAATTGCATGAATGATAAGAATGGTGGCTGAAGCAATAACGCAAATCCAACAACCTGAACTTGAATTTATCACAAACTAATGGTTCCAATAAAAGTAATAATGCAAATGTAACTATATGGATGACATAAAAATTCAATTTTTCTTTGTTATATAAAATGTATGAGATCAAATAAAAAAAGGGTATTTGAAATATCAAACAGATATCAAACTAGTATGAAGGTTTCTTCTGCAAAATTCAGTTCAGGTAAAAAAAACTACACAGAGAGAGAGAGGGAGAGAGAGAGAGATGATATATACCAGCTTGTTTAGGGAGTGCACGCCAATTTTCATGACCATGTTTCTGAATAAAAGCTATAAGCTGAAGATCTTCAGCAGGACTCCAAGGACCTCTTTTAACTTGACTCTTATCACAGCATGGTGCTCTTCCTTTCCCCATGATGATGATGATGATGATGATCTAAAATCCTAGTTTATTCACTCTACTTTAATCAAAATGCAAAGCCTATCTATTTTCTCTCTCATACTATATATTATATTAATTCAAATATGTCACATATGTGTTCTCCTTATGCCTTTTATATACTAACTGGTGCAGAATTGGAAAACTATGTCTCAATGAACCTACAAGGGTCATGCCGTATGTTAGCATTTTAGGATACTATGTAATAAATAGAATGAAATCCAAAAGTATTTACTTTTAATATCTATCAATATCATACATATTTGGTATTAAATAAATTGCTTTTTATTCTTTATTATGAAATCTTTATAAAGGTAATTTTAAAAAGTGTTTTGTAATTATTACAAAATTTATTTTTATTTTTAGGTGTCTATTTTTTAGAGGTTTAGAATACTTTATGTGTAAATAAGACATAGAAGTGAGCCCACCCACTTTATAAAATTGATATCTCTTATTTATGATGTGAACGTTCTCTTCCAAGAATAAAATATTGTTGACCATAAAAAATATTTTTTTTGTTGTTATTGTGAAATTTAATTTCCATAGTTATTATTTTTATGTTTTTGGTCAAACATTATATAATGAGTTATTACTGTTCTATAATTCAACATTAGATAATAAATAATCATTTTTATAATATAAATCGGGCATTCTCTGCGTGCAACTGCAGAGACTAATTCCTCGAGCCGGATATGACCACAATGTGCGGCAAAGCTCTCACCTCAAGAGATTTAACACTGCTTCATGCCTAAGACTCTTAGAAATGTTATCATTGTTTGAACATATAGTTTTATTTATATTAAAGTAGTTTTATTTCTCATTTTTTTATATTTTTTAAATGACAAATATTAGTATATGTTACTTTGCTAGAAATGTTAGTCGATGAGAGTTGAACTCTCTCCTCGGGACGTTGAAGCGTATTAGTTAAAATGATGAATTATCGTGATTCGGAAATATAATTTTGCAAAAACCGAATCCGATACGCTAAAATTGAGATCGTATTTTTAAATTTTAGAGATTTTTTCCCTTATTTTTTTAAAATTTGTTACACAAGGTCTCCCTATATTGAAAATCTAACATTTTCTTTATAATATGTATTTCTCTTAAATACTACTCCCTCCGACCAGAATATAACGCCAAAAGTACATGTATCTAGACTAAATTTACTCCAAATAAATGTACTTATATTTTGAGACAGAGGTAGTATGTTTTTTATTCACTTAATTTATTATATAATTTTAAAGTTTTTATTTTATAAATATATATATGCTTAGTACTATAACTGTAAACATTTAATTGCTTAAATTTTAAATTATAAAATTTCTTATAATACATATTTTTTCGACAAAAAATATTGTGTAATAGTACATTTTTTCTGTCTAAAATTAATCTAGAATTTTTTTGCAAATATTCAATTCAACGTACACTCCAAATATCTGGATCCCCCTCCCCAAGTTCATGATAGCCATTAAATTTTACTTAATATTTACAGATTCTATTTTGAAATTTGCTTTATCCTACCTTGCCATTTATGTAGGAATAATTTTTTTTCTTATTATATCCCTAAAATGCAACTTTTATTCATTATAAATAAAGTATACGCCAAAATGTACTTTTGATCCTTTATCTTTCATCAAAATTTTACTTTGGTTCTTTTTCTTTTTTCTCATTTTGATCTTTTATATTTCAAATATTTGTCAAATGGGTCCTTTTTTAATATTTCCGTCCAATGACTTTAACATATGCAATATTGGCCGTTAACATGTGACGTGACTTACTTAGTTGGCATTAGTGGCTGGGAAAAAAAGACAAAGCTGAAATTTTAGTGAAACATATTAACCTAAAGTATATGTGCATTTTAGTGAAAGGTTAAAAGACCAAATATGTGCATTTTAACCTAGAGTATATATATATATATATATATATATATATATATAGATGGTTTTTACTTTTGTTTACACACATGACAGTTTAAAGTGTAATAGGATATCATCTGATTGACGCACGCACATGTAACCCATTGAAAGTTATGGAGAATTATAATACAGTGAAAAGCTCGATTTGGCTTACTACTATATGGTACTTGGAGGAGTTCTCTCCTCAATGGTGGAGTATCATATTTAAGTTATCTCAGTATATTAGTGTAGAAAAGACCTCTAGAATCGGTTATTTTGATTTTTTAGAGTTGACTGTTATTTCGATTCGTATTTTGTCGACGTTAAGAAAGTATTTTGATTTGGTTAAACAATTGATTCCAAATATAATATTTGGAACAAGTTACACCAACAACTGGCTCAAAATATACGTCGAAATGTACAATCGATTCAGTTGTATGGACAATCGATTTCGAATGTCTAAAAAAATGATATTTAGAATCAGTTATTTGTCATAACCCACTTCAAATGTGCTTTTTTTAGACATTTAGAATCTGCAGGCAACTATTGAAATGATGGATCATACGAATAAAAATGCACGAAAACAAACGAAGTGGTATATTTCCATCAAAACATGAATGGATGTTGTTTTTAAGTTTCCAAAAAAGTAACACGTGTATATTATTGCCTTTCTTGCAATCAATCCTTCATAACATATAGCATCTATTTTTACTAAATCCTACCAATTTTCAAATCATTACAATACATTGTTAGAAATTTTAAAATTCTATTGAAAATTCGAATTTTACAAAGTTCTACGACAAAACTATATTAAGTTTCTATGCAAATCTACAATGTTTATAGGAAACTACACAAAGTTCTACGACTATGCATTATGGACAAAATAGTCACTAGCTTTTCTTTTGCTGACCAAATTACGCTTTGATCCGCAAGTTCATTAGAAGTGGGGTTTTCAGCTAGTTGAATAGCTGATTTTTTGTCACACATAACCAGAATAGAATCCACAGAGATGTGAAAAGGTCTGAGCAGTTGTTGCATCCAGAGCAACTCACTGGTGAGGCTTGCAATGGCCCTATATTCTTCCTCTGCTGATGAGCGAGCAACAATGGGCTGCTTTTTTAGATTTCCAGCATATTAAAAAGGGGCCAATGTATACACAATAACCAGTAGTAGATTTTCTGCTGACAGTGCAGTTTCCCCAGTCAGAGTCCACATATGCAGTGATTGTGGTGCTGCTAGCTGCAGGGAACAGAATTCCTTGACCAGGTGCAGTTTTGAGATATTGGAGAATCTGGTGAAGGGCCTGCAAATGTGGTGATCTAGGTGCTACCATAAATTGACTTAATTTATTGATGGCAAAGGTAATGTCTGGCCTGGATATGGTCAGGTACATTAACCTACCAAGGAGTCTTCTAAAGAGGGAGGGATCAGGCAACAAGTCTCCAGAACTGTCATCAAGTTTAGTGTTAGGATCCATGGGAATTTTTGCTGGTTTAGATGATGAGAAACCAGTATCATCACTAGTGCAAAAAAGGGATTTAAAGTCAAGCGAAAAGGGGATTTAAAGTCAGGCACCCGCTTGACTTTTATTAAGTCGACTTTGTATGTCAGGAGTTTTAAAGTCAATCGATAGCCTGACTTCGTAAGTCTGATTTAAAGTCAAGCATTTGTTTCGTCTGACTTCGTAAGTCAGTTTTAAAGTCAGACATTTATTTTGCCTGACTTCGTAAGTCTGTTTTAAAGTCAAGCATTTATAATTGCCTGACTTCGTAAGTATGATTTAAAGTCAAGCATTTATTCTTGCCTGACTTCGTAAGTATGATTTAAAGTCAAGCATTTATTCTTGCCTGACTTCGTAAGTCAGTTTTAAAGTCAAGCATTATTGCGCCTGACTTTAAAAGTTTTTTTTTTCTTTTCAAATTTTGGTTTAATCTAGGGATGTCAAAACGGGCTTGGCCCGCCGGGCCGGCCCGTTGGCCCGCCAAAAAAAGGCGGGCAGGGCTAAGGTTTTGATGCCCGCCAGCCCGCGTTGCCCGGCCCGCTTCGCCCGCCAGCCTGCGGGCTAAATACTGTGGCGGGCCAAACGGCCCGTTTGCGTTTTTTTTTTTTTTTTTTTAAATTCAGTGTTAATTGACGGGCCAGCCCGCCAGCCCGCTAGCCCGCTGGCCCGCCAGCCCGCCACTTCGCAGGCAGGGCATGAATTTTTAGCCCGCATGCTGTAAACGGGCCGGGCCGGGCCGCCCATTTTTTCGCGGGCATTCGTCTTAACGGGCCGGGCCGGGCCGGGCCGCCCGTTTTGACATCCCTAGTTTAATCTATACACCCTGGTAATACGAAATTCATCACATTCTACTATAATTCATCACATTCTATACACCCCGGTTATACCAAGCATTAATTGGTCATTCATCACATTCTACTATAATTCAAAGCTAAAATTCATTTAGCTAAGAAGAATTCTACACTTTAAGTACAAAATACATCCAAAGCTAAATTACATTAAATCTAAGTACATCCAAATAGAATTCTACACTTAATTCATCACATTGTACTTAAATTCATCATATACAACAAATTCATCCAACATTTTCCAGTGATTTAGTCATATGACAATGTCAAGCAATAAAAACATAAAAGATAAGCAATCTACAAAACCAGTAATCTACAAAACCAGTGAATAGCAGTCAAGTCTTTTCCTCGGAAAGCTCTTCTGCAGTCAAGTCCAACTTCTTCCTTGAGAACTCGTCGATCGATAGTCCTGGGTAAAAAATTAGAGATGTATGTCAGATCAACAGGCTAGTTTGCTAGTTGGCTACAAGTGCAAGAAAACAAAGAAATTTAAAAAACTAAAAATATTACAAATTTCTAAGCATCTAATAAACACCACAACATAGCATGCATTTCATGGCAATTGCATCATCCTATTGACCCTCCCCAACTAGCAGCAAATGACTCATTTGGCAGGCAATAATTGCAATCAACCTTGGAGTCTTTGACTTATTCTTTTCAAAGTCCAAGCTACACAATTTTAGTATATATTTCTATTTGTCAAAATATAGAAAATGCTTACAGTAAAAGCCAGTGATCGACAGCAAGACGCGCTTCTATCGGCAGCATAGGTGCATTGGGAGTAATTGTCTTCTATTGTTACACCTTCAACTATAATTCTTCTATTTAACGCTTCTTCCCTCCTTGCAATTTGCAGGCTATCTCTGTCACAGGTCACCAACACAAAATTTGTCAGCTCCGTAAAAATTAGTTTTTGTCAAATTTTCTAAAAATAATTATAACAAGAATATGTAGACAAAAAATTAAAAAATTCAACTTGAGAGACAAAAAATATGTAATGGGGAATCACCTAATGGTCATTGCTGCATCAGATAATTGAGATTTCTTTGGCCAGGTTCATATTGCTGCAAAAACAATAAATAAATAAGATAGGAATGGGGCAACAGCCGACCCAATATACATTTTAGAAAATAAGAATAAAAAGAACAAGAACAAGAAAACAGACAATTTCTTCCTTATTTTTGAAGAAACTGAAACATCCTCATACCTGTAGACATATTTCACAAGTTGTATTTCCTTTTTCATTGCACCATCTCTGAATGCAATCTCTATGTGCAAACTGAACAAAATATATAACAAAGCTATTGATCATTAGAAAATTCCTAAAATCACAAAAAGGTTTGAAAATTATGGTTTCGTATCTGTACTCTGTTTCTCTCTGTTCTCCTTTGCTCAGCAACAACAGCCACAGTTGTACCAGCTTCACGCTGTTCAAGAGTCTCTCCAATGCAAGCAATAACTTTCAGACATAGTGAAAGTGCATATGCAACTTTGTCTGCCACAAACTGTTACAGGTAATAACGCAATCAAATACAAATACAAATACAAGTGACTCCAGAAAGTGGTAGAAGTTACAACACAACCAGCATAGAGGGAGAAAATCCAAATATAAACCAAAGACAAGTGAACACTTCGTACCTCGTTCGTTTCATTTAAAAGCTGTCTTCGCTCAGAGTGACCGATAATAACCCAAGGAATATCCAAATTAACAAGCATTTCAGCACTGTTAAAACAAAAGATATAACAGACACAGATTAAATGATGGGTTAATTTTAGAAACTTCAAGATTATGTGCCACATTATCAATAAACCACTGATACAAATGAATTGAAGAAGCAAGTATAGAGAGCATACCTAATCTCCCCGGTATAAGCACCACCTTTTCGAACCCAAACGTTTTCAGAAAACATCCTATCTGCATTGTCATACCTTGGGGGTTTTTGCTCAAGAAAATTCTGAAATTGAGACAAAGAAGGTTTGAACAAAGATAGTCTAGCAGCCAAGGCTTCTTCAAAAGGAACAGAACCACCCATTGCCCTATGAAAATTCAACATTTAAATATCATAAAAAAAATACCAAAGAAATTCTGGTTGGTTTTACAGCACCTCTTATGCGCAACCATTGCATGCTTAAATTCTGTTACAACCACATTCCTTTTCTGTTTCGGTAGTGCTGCTTCTGCACTCTGAAGGAGGAAATGGACTGCTGAAACAGCACTCTGAGTCTGTATTCTAGAATTAGAGATCATCAACAAAAGTAATGAGCCAAAGTGGTCCTTGGAAACGGGACTTAAATGATAAATAAAGAGCATAGATCTTCCATTGGCACATTAGAGGTTATCAAAATAACATTGATTAATAGTGTGTTTAATTTACTATTAGCATGCGTTCCATAGAACACCTAACTCCAAAGAAAGAAATCCTTGATGTGGACTCAGAATTTCAGAATTATCAACTTGAAATTCTCTCCTGAGATAATATCATATCTAAAAGGGGGAACAGTGGTCTCTTCAATTTCAGTGGCAATACTTTAACTACTCCTCATCAGTGAGCTCTTCAATTTCTGCTGGAAGGGCTTCTTTATCAGATCCCTCTTGATTCTGAACAAAAACAACCAAGTTAGAAAAGAAAAAAGGTAAACAATAACATAACATATCAGATCCCTCTTGATCCTGAACAAAAACGCCATATTTTAAACATTCAGCTATAGGAGCAGCTGCAATTAATAACATATTGTCAAAGGGAGATTGTTGCCAAATAAAGTTGCAAGATGAAGGGTAGGGAGGAATTGTCATCTAATATAAGTCACTTACCTCTTCATTAGTGTGTGGACTAATTTGGACCATTAGTGTGTGGACCACTGTTTGCCATGTTAACCACACCCCGTCCAGAGTGGACTAATTTGGAGTTGAGTTCATCTTTAAAAGGTTTTCCCCTTATTGATTCGCCGCCTTTACCAGTACCAGTAGGATCACCACCTTGTATCATAAAATTCCTGCATAAGATGTAATGTAAGACATCATGAATGTGACTTTTGACTTACTTCAGGGAGGAAACAAAAGTGATCACATTACCTAATGTTTCTATGAAAAGCAACTCCGTTATAATATCCACGATCACAAAGTGTGATAAAGTTCTCACATGCCCTGGGGGCTATATCACAATGCAGTTCAATGTTCAAATCACCATGTGTTGTATGCAGTTGTACATATCCCTTCTTCTTTGGATTCTTCTCAACTTTAACATATTCATATTCATTTTTTGTAACTGGATAGAATGTTGTTGAAGTGAAAGACCGGGAAGCAGCACCAGTAGTGTAGCAGCTTTTTACCTAAAATAGGGAACTTCAGTAGAAGTTGATGGTACAGTACATAAAAAGGATCATTTAATTATGCACGAAAGGTCTAAATGTGTATCACTAGGTAAAACTAGGAATCTAACCATCTTACCATTTACTGGCACCCTGTCACCAGCCACGTGCATAGCTATTCTAGCAGCAGTTTTATCACTTGATGAGGCTTTAGCAGCAGCTGCACTTCTTCCATGTACAGAGGCAGAGGCAGCATCTACAATCCTAAGTGCCGGAGGAGCATCAGCCGCTCCATTTGAATTGGAATCTTCTTCAACACGTGACCTTGCAGCTAAGAGGGCAGCAAGGGCAGCAGCTCTTTCTTTTTGTGCCTTGCCACCACCTCCCCCATGCATTGCAGTTTCCTTTCCTTTCTCAGTTCCAAGATCCTTAAGCATTTGCTTGATATCACCCGACATGTTTATGTTATAGGTTGGATTTGAACCCATTCTCTGTCATTCTGGAAGTAATAAAACAGAAGGTCTCAGCTAATAAAAACAAACAATAATAAAAGCAGCAATATCAAGACCAACATGAGGTTTATAGCTGACAAAAGCTGGAGAAGCTGTGTAACACCCCATTTTCATTTAAATGCTTATTTAATTATTTGTGTGATTTATTTGATTGGATTTACTTGGTAGATTTAATTAAATAGAAATTAAGTGGTAAAAATAATAAAATAAAAATCTATTAGAATATGTGGGCTATGTGGAGGGTTAGTGGTTGGCGATTTTAAAGTGTAATAATAAGGCCCATGATTGAGTGTCACAATCCAATTAGAAAGCCCGTTAAACCAACTAAGTATATATGGTTAGGATTTAGGGTTTTGCTCATTTAGAGCAAAACCAAGTGTGAGAGCGAGATAAGGAGAGTGAGGGCGCGGCTCCTAGAGGAAAAAGAAGAAAGAGAGGGCGCGACCGTGAGAGAGAAGAAGGAGAAGGAAGGGATCGTGAGTAAGAGAAGAGCTGCTGCTGTGTGTACGTGGTGCTTCGTGAAGGGGGTCTTCATCTTCTCCAAGTTGCTAAGGTAAGGGGAGTCTCGCATTATAAGGGTTTATATAATGGTTAGTATGTAGGAGGGTAGTTCTATGATGCCTAGGAGGTATTTGTTATTATGTTTGAATGAAATAGGATGTTTGAATGTGTTGTTAAAGTCGTTGGTTGTTAAATTCGTTTGATGATTGAGGATGTCTAATTGATTGATTTGGCGTGTATTGTTGTGTTTGTAAAGTGCTGAGATGTAGTGCGTAACACTGTTTCGGTTTTCGTGAAACTGGGACTGTTCGGCCAGTCCAAAAATTTCGTGTTTAATTGTTCGTGAAAATAGATTTCACGCCGGTCGTTTTGGTGCCGGTTTCGTTCGATTTGGATTTGTGTAGCTCTAGTTATAGGCTCCACAAGTTAGGTTAATAATCTGGGAGCATTCTGGACATAGGTTCTGTATTTTTAAAACTGGAAACCTTTCGTTTGTCCAAAAATTATGGGACATATTTTGTTGGGAAATAGACTTAATTCTGGTCATTTTGGCGCTGGTTTGGTTAAATTTGGATTTGTGTAGCTTAAGTTACGAGTCTCCAAAGTTAGGTCAAATTCTGGAAGTAATCTGTGAATAGGTTCGGTTTTTGCAAGTTTTGTGTTCTCAATTGAATTCCGTTTTGAATGATTCTTGTTTAGTTAGAAAATAGACTGAATTCTCTACAAAGTAGGCACCGGTTCCACCGAATTTCATTAAGAAATGAGAAAGAAAAATTGGTCGCAAGTTGCGTAAGGAATTCCGTCTAAGTCGCTGTTTTCCAATGTTGCTGCTGCTGTTTTTATAAAAATAAATGTTGCTGTCTTGCTGTTTTTAATTGTCATATGAGCTGCTGTTTTTATAAAAATAAATGTTGCTGTCTTGCTGTTTTTAATTGTCATATGAGCTGCTGTTTTTATAAAAATAAATGTTGCTGCCTTGCTGTTTTTATTTAGTATATGAGCTGCTGTTTTATAGAAATAAATTTGTGCCGTTGTACCGAAAATGAGATGCTGTTTTTATGTTATAAATGGGCTGTTTTGTTACTGCTTTTATAAATAAATTGCTGCTGTTGTATCGTGTTTTGCTGCTGTTCATAGCGCATAAAAGGTTGCTGTTTTCCATAAATAAAATGTGCTGTTTTGTTGCTGTTTTTGTAAATCGCGAGTTGCTGCTTTCACAATTTAAAGTGTTGTTTCCTTAAATTAAAAGATGCTGTTTCTTGAGCTTAAAGGTGTGGTTTTCTTCAATTTAAAGATGCTGTTTTCTTAAGTTCATAGGTGCTGTTTCTGGAATTTACAGGTGCCGTTTTCGTAAATTTAAAGGGGCTGTTTTCCTATTTTTTTCCTTAGTGCTGTTACTGTATTTTAAGAGGTTGCTGTCTCGATTTTATGTGCTGTTTGGTCCCTATGGACGTTGACTTAGTCCTTTATTGGCAAAGTGGTCGCGTAATTAAGTGAGATTGGTGTGGTTGATGTGATGCCTTAGAGCAACTAAATTGAGATGTGTCTGTGGTGGTGAATATTATTTGATGAGCTGAATATTTATTGATGAGCTGAAATATTTATTGGCGAGAAATTACGAGGTAGCTGTGATGCTACAACACGAGATAGTTGTTAATGTGGTATAGTATTTGTTACGTGCTTTGTTGTGGTTATGTGACGAGGTAGCTGTGATGCTACAACACGTGGTATTTATATGAAATGATTTATAACGAGATATGGTGATATAGTATTTATTAATTGAATGCTTTGAGTTGGTGTAATTGGTGCATGAGTCATGAGTCGTATTGTCATATGCATTCTTACGAGGTAGCTGTGATGCTACAACACGAGGTTTATTACGAGTTGCGCCCGTCGTGGCCTTTACGAGATCGGTACCGCATGCATATGCCCAGAGGGGTTGCATTTCATACATTCCTTCATGGTCCAGGTGTACATAATTATTGTGGTTGGCGTTTTATGTCTGATAGAGACATGAATCTTGTGCTGTTGTGTGATATGGTAGTTATAGATATTGTCCTCTAATATATTGACTATTATATACGCCTTTATGCTGTTAGAAGACTCACCCTTTTCTGTTTGAATGTTACCTCTACGTGGGTAACGTGCAGGTAGACGCGTGTGAAGGACTTTTCTTCCTTCCTCTATCGAGTCGTGTCGTTTGCTCTGATACGTAGCACCTGGGGGGAAACGAATGTTAATTTTTAGTTGTCTTATTATGACTGTTGCCTTTACTATTTGATGTTCCTTTGAAACCGTTTTATTGGAGACGTTTGAGATGACATTTTGAGAGGTTGTTTTATTTCATCTACGTGATGATTGAACTTATAAAGTGCTACGTATTACCCTTCTGTTAAATGGCGATTTTGAACTTTTGGATTTGCGAAATGTCGAATGTGACGCCCCTTGCATGCTTAGTTTTTTTTTTTTTTAAATTCCGCACTCTGATGTTACTAAAATAAATGGGTAGAAAGGGGTGTTACAAGCTGCAGGTTGTATCATACCTTCATCATCAATTTTCAAGTTGTGTTTAACATGATCAAAATCCAGAAGAACCTTCTGATCAAGTGCATTAGGATTCTGCAATGAGCACATCCACAAACATCAATATGATGTTAAGCCAGTGAAAGATAAAGGAACATGTAGAAACTGTTTTTGTTCAAAGCCAACTCACCAGAATTGTTATAAGGTCATCCCTAGTAAATGGTTCATCAGTGAGGAGCTCCTTCCAATTTTTTGTCTTTATGTTCAACTCTTTAACGGCCTATTTTCCACAACTGACAAAAATATAAACACCATCTAGACAAGTAATTTAGCACTGTTAATACAAATATGCTGAAAAACCAAACCTCATAGCAGAACACATTTCCAGTAGTCTTCACTGCGACAATGTGTGTAAATTCAGTGAAAACTTTGTTTAGCACTGGACATTGATATTCTCCTGCAGAGTAACAAAGACAGGCTCGTCAATACAAAACAAATATAAGTCACTTACCTCTTCCTCTTGCAGAGTAACAAATTAGGGATTTCATAAAGCAAATATAAGTCACTTACCTCTTCCTCTTGCTCCTCTTCGTCGTCGTCATCCTCGTCAGGGTCACCACCACGTTCACCGTCACCTGCTTCTTCTTCATCTTCTTCATCGTCCTTATCATCGTTGCCGCCTTCAGGAGCATCTTCGTCATCCGCATCTTCATCATCGTCGTCTTCGTCGTCGTCACCATCGTCGTCGTCATCGTCTTCATCATCCTCTCCATCGTCTACTACTTTGTCGGCGACATCCTCTTCATTATCCTCACTCAAAACGATGACCTCGTTTTCCTCAACTTGTTCTTTTGACTCCGCAACGGTGAGAGGTGAGGGGGAGGAGAAATGCGAGTGAGCGTGATGACTAATTAGGGAGTGAGAGGTGAGATCTGAGATCTGACGACGGTGAGAGGTGAGGGGGAGGAGAAACGCGACGGTGAGAGGTGAGTGGGAGGAGAAACGCGATCTGAGAATGGAGAAAGTTGATCTGAGAATGGAGTGTGTTCTCAGTGAGAATGGAGAGGGTTCTGAGAGAGGCGTGAGAATGCTAGGGTTCTGAGAGGCGAGAATGGAGTGAGCGTGTGAGTAAGATATTTTGGTACTTTAGAAGTCAAGCGAATACATGCCTGACTTCTAAAGTATTAAAATAGAAACAAATAATTTCACCCTTAATTACAAGTTTGCCACCGCGTCACTTATGTAGTCAGGCGAATACACGCCTGACTTCTAAAGTCTACTTTTTTCCCTATTTGTTCACTTTAGAAGTCAGGCGTGTATCCGCTTGACTTTAAAACTCGCGAGTTTTGCCTTTTAATTACAAGTTTGCCACCGCGTCACTTATGTAGTCAGGCATCTGAGCGCCTGACTTTAAATGTCTAATTCTAATCCCATTTTTGTACTAGTGCATCCAGCAATTCCAGAATGTATTTTCTCTGGCTGAGATGTATGCCTTTAGATGATTTAGCTATTTCCAAACCCAGAAAGTATTTGAGGTCTCCCAAGACTGTAAGTTTGAATTTGGGCTGATGTTGCAAGATTGCTTCGTTGATGAGACTTTGTTGAGGCTTAGCTATTATTATATCACCCACATAAACAAGGAGGATAAGCAATGAATCATTTGTCCCTTTGTAGAAGACGGAATAATCTGCAGAACTCTGTGAGAAACCCAAAGCAGTGAGGGCAATGGAAAATTTGTGAAACCATTGCCGAGAAGCCTGCCTCAATCCATATAATGACTTGTGTAATTTGCACACTTGATTGTGCTCCCCCTTTCGTGGATGACCTAAAGGTAGGTCCATGTACACTTCTTCAAACAAGTCTCCGTTTAGGAAGGCGTTGTTGATGTCAAGTTGTGACAGGTTCCACTTTCTTTGAGCTTCTATGGCAAGCAAAACACGAACAGTGGTCAATTTGGCGACTGGAGAAAAAGTATCAGTGAAATCTATGCCCAATTGTTAGGTATAGCCCTTGTCAACCAACCGTGCCTTGTGACGATAAAGGGACCCATCTGAGTTAAATTTTGTCTTATAGAGCCACCTGCATCCAATGGTTTGTTTGCCAGCAGGAAGTTGAATAACAAACCAAGTGTTGTTGGCTTCAAGTGCTTGTAATTCAGCTTGCATGGCAGTTCTCCATTCAGGATACTTAACTGCCCGGTGATAAAATTTTGGCTCATAGTGAAGGTTGATATTCAGAATGTATGAGAGATATTGTGTGGAGAGATTGGAGTAACAGACATATGAAGAGATGGGGTAGCTGGTGTGATGAACATACTGGTCAAGGTATGGAGGTGGGTTATGTGTTCGGGTTGACCTCCTAGGTTGGTTAGTGTTTGTGTCCTGGTGAAATATAAAACAAATTAATGTTTTAAGGCTTAAATATATTTTAACCCCCTGCAAATATGGGGTGTTTTTGCTTTTACCCCCTCCATTTTTTTAAAAAAATCTCTTGCAAAATTTTCTTTTTTGACGTTAGTCCTTCTGTTATCTCTACGTTACAAAAATAGCCTGAATTTGTGAAGACAACCTTTGCAGCTTTGAATTTCCGAAGACACTCCACCAGTCGTTGCCATTGAAGAAGGAGCATCTCTAAATGTAAAATGTTTCTCACTAAGTTGGTCATCCCACACAAATAACTTGCAGCTGTCTTCTAACATCTAAAATGTAACAACAACAGTTAGGGTTTATAGTGAGAGGAATGAAAATCAATAACACAATAAGGGAATACAATACCCAGTGGTGGCACTTCCAGTAGGGGCGTCCAGGGTTATCTGAAGACCCAGAAATGTGAAACTTCATTGTACGCCCACAACCACAAATTGGTAGTCGTTTGAGATTCACTGCATTTGATGAAGAACCACGACTGAAAGCTTGACTCTTCGCATCCATGGAGGGGACGGAGAAGAAAAGAGGAATCGCGAATGGAGAACAGAGGAAGAAGAAAGAGGATTTAGGGTTTAGTAATTTAATCTCATTAATGACGAGGCCTATACTTTCAGCATTTAAAAAAATGGATTAAAATAGAAAAAATGTATTTTGCAAGGGGTTTTTTAAACAAAAAAATTTGAAGGGACTAAAAGAAAAACACCCCATATTTGCCGGGGGTTAAAACATATTTAAGCCATGTTTTAAACTACTTACTTCATAGATCACCCACATAGGCTTCACTCTTCTGAGTCTTTATTATATCCTTCCCATGGTCTTATAACATCATAATAAGTTACAAAAGAGTTGTCATAAAAAAATCACAAAGTAAATTCCGACAAACAATTTTTCAAATTAATTATGCTACAAATGCTTTGGCTTATGCAACGAATACATCCAGACTAAAATATTTTGAATTGGTCTCCAAGTACACAACTCGAACGTAGTGTTGTCCATTGTCCACCATGATCAAGCATGCTCCCAAAGAAAATAGGAAGTATAGGATACTGAAATCAAAGAAAGGTATAAAATATAAGATCCGATGACTAACTATTAACCAAATTCACTACAAAAAATCGGGGAATTGTGGCGGTTAAATTACGGCGGTTTTTAAGAACCGACACAGATTATGGTAAATTATGGCGGTTTCGGGAACCGTCAGAAAATGAAGTATGATTGCGGCGGGTTGAACTGCCAGAATTTTCTAGCTTACACGCGCTAGAAATTTTGGTCATCCGCGCTCTTTGTTTTCACCTTAGCGCCATTTTTTTTAGTTTTGGTTCTAATTTATTTTATTATTATTTTTCTAACTACAACCTAAATTAGCAACTCAATTTTTTGCTACCTCATTCCCTAATCTCTCACGTTGTATACCCTAACCCTCACTGAATCCTGACGGTAGCTTCATCTCCACGCCGCGACAGATTCATCTCCTCTCAGGGAAGCCTTCATCGTCTCATCTCAGCCACTCCCTGCAGGTATGCTTCTTTCTCGTTCCTCCTTCCTTCATTTGTTTCCTTCTCTCTTTTGTCACTCCTTGCATGACACAGTTTTAATCTGCATAACAGATTTGTTCAAATCAGCAAGTAATTCCATTCTCTATAAAGGAGTGTAAGAGCTTATGGAGTGTTTGAAAATTGTTAAATCTTACATGTTTGTTGCATGCTCTATAAAGGAGTGTAAGAGCTTATGGAATCCTTTTCAATTTGAGTTTAGATATTCATGAGCCAGTTAGTTTTTTCTTGGTCTGTTATAATGTAAAATATTTTCATAATTTGGTTTTCAGAGCAAGGTTTCTTTGACTCTTCACTCTGTTTAAAAAATGTTCAATGTGATAGGCTTATATTGTTTGTTCATGTTTTACTTTTAACTCTTTTCTTTGGTTTTATGAACACAATGCAGCCAAAACTAGACCATTAGTTTTTCTCAAGAATGGCTAGGATGTCTTTCCCAGTTCAAAGGTTAGTATAGATTTGTTACTATTTGTCTTTCCTGGTGATGGATAGTATTAGTGACAATACGACATCCTTTCTTCAATATAGTTGTGCTTTCTTGCTATGGCTTAATTAACTAATCTTGTGCTGCCTTATGGAGGGTCTGATCATTTCATAGGCTTATTGGTTTCAATTTTATATTCAAATTAAACTGAATTTAAGAAGGCAATTGATCTATTTCTATTAAGTTACATATAATTGTATAAACATTTAAAAAATGATTCTTTGTAGAGAACACGTTTTGACTTGTTGAGAGACTTTAAGACTATTATTTTCTCTTATTGTTGATTCAAAAAAATGTGTCTTTGTCTTCACTGGAATCATATATCTTTTATGTCATCAGAACAATATCTACATAGACTTGCAAACTAAGGTGAAGATTTGTTCTCTTTGATATGTACCATTTTCTTCTCTTTGCAATGTCAATAGAAGACTTGCTCTGTTTGATATGTATCATATTCTTCTCTTTGTGTAAGATGTTTGATCTGTTGGACATTTTAGCGTAATTGATCTCCTTATAATATTAAAATAAGAGTGCACGCTTGTATTAATATTATGACGAGATATTCGGTGTCAGGCGGTTATGACCGGGAGTTAAATCATGGAAGGCGCATGCCAACCTCCAAGTGGCGCATGCCAACCTCCTAAAAACCACCAAGTGGCGCAAACTTGGAAAACACCAAGTTGGTAACCGCCTCCTCCTATTTGATCATAGATATGTTTGGTTCAGATAGTTACAAACATATATAGAAAAACATACATCTCTTGAACATAATAATCTTCTGATTTTATCCGATTGAATAATTTTGGTTGAACCCCGAAATTTGATTCAATCTGAAAGTGTTTTACACGACTTCGGATTTATCCAAGTTAATCTCGAACTCCAAATTTACCAACAAAAGATTGAATCAAATACTTTTCGAGATGACAAACTCCAATTCGAAAATGACAAGCAAGTTTGCAAAATTGGAAAAGTTTGAAGGGCAGGATTTCAGAAGATGGCAGAAGAAGATGCACTTTCTCTTGACAACTTTGAAGGTAGTTTATGTGTTAAGTACACCAATGCCGGAGACTATGGAAGGTGAAACTCTGGAGCAAACAAGGAAGCGTTCGAAATGGGAAAACGATGATTATATCTGTCGTGGACACATTCTTAACGGTATGTCTGACTCTCTTTTTGATATTTACCAAAATGTTGAGTCTGCCAAGGAACTATGGGACTCTCTTGAATCCAAGTATATGGCAGAAGATGCTTCAAGTAACAAATTCTTGGTTAGTAATTTCTTTAATTACAAAATGATTGATTCGAGGCCTGTTATGGAACAATATAATGAACTGTTACGGATTTTGGGTCGGTTTACTCAACATGACTTGAAGATGGATGAATCCATCGCAGTTTCATCTATAATTGATAAACTGCCCCCTTCTTGGAAAGACTTCAAGCATACCTTGAAGCATAAGAAGGATGAATTGACTCTGGTTCAACTTGGTAGTCATTTCATGATTGAGGAGTCGCTGAGGGCTCAGGAAATTGACAAAGTCAATGACAAAACCGTAGCAGGTTCCTCTTCCGTTAATATGGTAGAGGAAAGTGGAGCAGTTAAACAAAATTAGAAGGCTAAAGGTAACAAACGAAAGTTTCAAGGAAATAAGAACAAAGGTCCAAACAAACAGACAAATTTTCATGTTGGAAGTGTGGAAAACCTGGTCATTTAAAGAGGGACTGTCGTGTGTTCAAAGGAAAAAACGAGGCCGGTCCAAGTGGGTCCAAGGATCCGGAAAAGCAACAAGGTCAGATTGTAGTGAGTAATCTTAATTCGAATACGAATTATGTATCACTAATATCTGATGCATTTTATGTGCAGGATGACGATGTTGCTTGGTGGTTTGATTCGGGAGCAATAAGCCATGTGTGCAAAGATCGTCGTTGGTTCAAGGAATTTAGACCAATTGATGATGGTTCTATTGTGAAGATGGGCAATGTTGCAATTGAACCAATCCTAGGATTAGGTTGCGTTAATTTAGTTTTTACTTCCGGAAAAAGTTTGTATTTGGATAATGTTTTATTTGTACCTGGTATTCGTAAGAACTTATTGTCTGGTATGATTTTAAATAATTGTGGTTTCAAGCAAGTACTTGAAAGTGACAAGTACATCTTGTCAAGACATGGTTCATTTGTTGGCTTTGGTTATCGTTGTAATGGAATGTTTAAATTAAACATTGATGTTCCTTTTGTTAGCGAATCTGTGTGTATGGCATCGTGTAGTTCTATAACTAACATGACAAAATCAGAAATTTGGCATGCTAGATTAGGACATGTTCATTACAAAAGATTAAAAGATATGTCAAAACTATGTATGATTCCTCCTTTTGATATGAACATTGAAGAATGAAAAACTTGCATGCTAACCAAGATCACTAGGAAACCTTTTAAAGACGTTAAAAGTGAGACTAAAGTCTTACACCTTATTCATAGTGATTTGTGTGATTTTCATGCTACTCCATCATTGGGTCATAAAAGGTATCTTGTCACATTTATTGATGATGCATCAAGGTATTGTTATGTATATTTATTACATGCAAAAGATGAAGCTCTTGATAAATTTAAAATTTATAAAAAGGAGGTAGAACTTCATAAAAATGGATTAATCAAAACTCTTCGTACGGATAGGGGAGGTGAGTATTATGATCCGATTTATTTTCAATCTACCGGAATAATACATCAAACCACAGCCCCCTATACACCACAACAAAATGGTGTAGCCGAAAGGAAGAATCGAACTTTGAAAGAAATGGTGAATTCCATGTTATCCTATTCGGGTTTAAGTGAAGGATTTTGGGGTGAGGCTATGTTGACAGCCTGTTACTTGTTGAACCGAATTCCTAACAAAAGGAATAAGGTTACCCCATATGAACTTTGGCACAAAAAGACACCAAATTTGAGTTATCTCAAAATTTGGGGATGTAGGGCTGTAGTAAGGCTTACAGAACCTAAAAGAAGAACTTTAGGTGAAAGAGGTATAGATTGCATATTTATTGGATATGCTGAACATTCTAAAGCATATAGATTCTATGTGCTAGAATCTAATGATTCGGTTGGTGTGAACTCGGTTATAGAGTCACGAGATGCACTCTTTGATGAAAAAAGGTTTACATCTATACCTAGGCCAAAGGACATGAATTCCATGTTGAAGGTCTCAGCCAATAATGAGGATATAGCTTCAACTAGTACTGAAATTAGAAAGAGTACGAGAGTAAGAAAGGCTAAGTCATTTGGTGATGATTTTCAACTCTATTTGGTTGAAGGGTCAAGGAATGAAATTGAATTTCAATATCAATATTGCTTTAATGTTGAAGAAGATCCAAAGACTTTTAGTGAAGAAATGACTTCAAGGGATGCTGGTTTTTGGAAAGAAGCAGTCCAAAGTGAGATGGATTCCATCATGCAAAATAACACATGGAAGTTGGTTGACTTACCTTCTGGATGTAAGCCACTAGGATGTAAGATGATCTTTAGGAGAAAGATGAAAGTGGATGGTACTGTTGACAAGTACAAGGCTTGATTGGTTATCCAAGGTTTTAGGCAAAAGGAGGGTATTGATTTTTTCGATACATATGCTCCCGTTGCTCGGATATCCACTATTAGACTGTTGTTAGCACTTGCTGCTATCCACAATCTGGTGATTCACCAAATGGATGTGAAAACTGCATTCTTAAATGGCGAATTGGATGAAGAGATATACATGAAACAACCAGAAGGGTTTGTTATGCCTGGAAATGAAAATAAGGTGTGTAAACTGATGAAATCTCTTTATGGCTTGAAACAAGCACCTAAACAATGGCATCAAAAGTTTGATGAGATTGTGTTGTCTAGTGGTTTTGTTCTAAACCAAGCAGATAAATGTGTATACAGCAAGTTTGATACTCATAGCAAAGGAGTTATCATTTGTTTATATGTAGACGACATGTTGATCTTTGGCACCGACCAAGATCAAGTTAATGAAACTAAGGCATTTTTGTCTTCTAAGTTTGATATGAAAGACATGGGGGAGGCGGATGTGATCTTAGGAATAAAGATCAAACGTGGAAACAATGGTATTTCCATCTCTCAATCACATTACATTGAGAAGATATTGGAGAAATTTAATTTTAAGGATTGTTCTCCAGTAAGTACTCCCATTGATCCTAACCTGAAGCTATTACCTAATAAAGGTGTAGCAGTGTCTCAACTTGAATACTCAAGGGCTATAGGATCACTCATGTATGCAATGATTAGTACTAGGCCTGATATAGCTTATGTTGTTGCTAAACTTAGTAGGTTTACAAGTAATCCTAGTTCTCATCATTGGCAAGCTATGAATAGAGTATTCAAGTACTTAAAGGGAACCATTGACTATGGCTTGACATATACTGGATTTCCTTCTGTTATTGAAGGATATTCTGATGCAAGTTGGATAACCAATATGGAAGATCATTCATCCACAAGTGGTTGGGTATTCCTTCTTGGAGGAGGTGCTATTTCTTGGGCATCCAAGAAACAGACTTGCATTACAAATTCAACAATGGAATCTGAATTTGTGGCTTTAGCAGCGGCTGGTAAAGAAGCTGAGTGGCTAAGAAATCTGATTTATGAGATTCCATTGTGGCCCAAACCTATACCTCCCATATCCATCAGGTGTGATAGTCAGGCTACCCTGGCTAAGGCATATAGTCAAGTGTATAATGGGAAGTCTAGACACTTGGGTGTTAGACACAACATGGTTCGGGAGTTAATCATGCATGGTGTGATATCAGTGGAGTTTGTGAGAACTCAGCATAATTTGGCCGATCATTTAACCAAAGGGTTAAGTAGAGATCTTGTGAAAAGGTCGGCTGTGGGATTAGGATTAAAGTCTATCTGAAATCTCTTATGTTAAGATACCCAATTCCCATCTAATATGACATTAGGTGCTGAATTCAATGTGGAAAGCTTAACATGTAGAGATTGGAACACATCAGCGCAATTATCCCAAAAGGTATGTGTTCAGTTCTGTAAGTTAAGGAGGTTGAAGTATAACTTCTTAATGGTTCTTTTGAAAAATTGCATTTGCAGGTGCAAGAAGAAAAAGGACTACCTATGTGAGCATGAAGTTTAGCCGCTTCAAGAAGCTGGGACTTGGCTTTGATATGCTTATGAAGGATAGGGACACAGGCTAGTAAACTAGTGTCGAGCAAGAGTAATGTTATAAACTATTGTGCACATTATCTTCATGTATTCATTATGAATAGAAAGGGTTCAATCCTTAGTGATACCCTGATATTCGAATATTTGAAATTTGTAATATGCTAAGATGAAATTCAATCGTCATGATATTTCATTTATGCAGTAGTTTGTTGTATGTTGTGACTTTGGTGAATTGATCGGTAATTACACTAAAATGGGGGAGGTTTGTTGGACATTTTAGCGTAATTGATCTCCTTATAATATTAAAATAAGAGTGCACGCTTGTATTAATATTATGACGAGATATTCGGTGTCAGGCGGTTATGACCGGGAGTTAAATCATGGAAGGCGCATGCCAACCTCCAAGTGGCGCATGCCAACCTCCTAAAAACCACCAAGTGGCGCAAACTTGGAAACCACCAAGTTGGTAACCGCCTCCTCCTATTTGATCATAGATATGTTTGGTTCAGATAGTTACAAACATATATAGAAAAACATACATCTCTTGAACATAATAATCTTCTGATTTTATCCTATTGAATAATTTTGGTTGAACCCCGAAATTTGATTCAATCTGAAAGTGTTTTACACGACTTCAGATTTATCCAAGTTAATATCGAACTCCAAATTTACCAACATGATCTTGTAAGGGCTTTTATCTTTGGCTTCGACAGTATGATGCTAACATAAATGTAGAAGGTAGTAGCAGTATGATGCTTGATTATAGAAGGAATATAGATTTAGTGCAAGCTGATCAAATCATTGAGAGCTGAAGCAACAAAAGATAATTGCAAAATCTGGCAGTTAAGTCCACCATATTTTGCACACATTTAAAAAAAAGAATTGCAAAATGTGGCAGTTAAGACCGCCATTATTTACAACAAATTCAACCATCTTTATTAGTATTTTTTGGCGGTTTCAAACACCATTTTTTGCAAAAAAGAAACCGCCATTTTATACATGGACGATTGTGGCGGTCCCTATCTGACAGCCGTATTTTACTTGGTGGCGGACGTGATTCTGGCGGTTTTGGAAACCAGCACTATTGTACAAAATGTCAGTTAAAACCGCCAAAATGTTACATTTTTAACCACCACAATTTTCTTGTTTTTTTTGTAGTGATTGCACAAAAACTTTCCTCCAAAACTGTCTCACTTGGACAGTCAATATTCAATACAAGGGGCGGTAACATCTCAACAGTTTAAATGGTTAATAATATATAATAAGAATAAGAGTAATAAAAACAACAAGAACAACCACTACTAAACCAAGAAGGAGAAGGAGAAAGAAAGAAGGCAAGGAAAAGAAGAAACTTATATTGGAAAAATGTAGAGGTCGAGAACGAATTTAGCTGACACAAATTTAGAAGTCATTGAGTAGAGTTCGTGAGAGAGGGGGATGCGAGGGAAAGAAAGGAGATTCCATAGTAGTATAAAAAAATAATAAAAAAAAAGTGGGAACTAGACTTTTGACCTCAAGTTTTCACTAAAACTGGTGTAAAAAATTCACCAAAATGACATTTATAAGAGTTTTTTTTTTAAATTTGAAGCACTTTATACACAAATTGGTTTAAGCTCCAAGCTCAGGTGCAAGTGATTAATGCATTCCATCTTAATGGGAGGACTCAGCTACCCGGGTTCAATCCTCGACAAAAAACTATTGGTTTAAAAATTTACGCACAAAAATATCTAATTCCTTTCTTTTTTTTGACCAAAATATCTAATTCCTTTCTATTTTCTACACTAGTGAAAATGAAATTTAAAGCTAAAATTTAAAAAGAAAAATCGGAATACCTCAATAGTATTTCACTATAAATGTGAAAACATCATTTGCTATACTCAACAAACATTTGTCAAACTTAAAATCCCACCACTCTTGCTTGAAAAATCCAAACACCCCCATTTAGGAAATTGACCTTTGTGGGGTAGTGTAGTGTTCACAAACAACTCTAACTGACAAAACGTCAAACAGGTTGAGTACATACCCCTCGTGTGACTATAATACATCGGTCATGCGTCATTCATATGTAATATGCTTGATTAATTTTATATTAATTAATACCAACAAGGTTGAGTCCAAGTAATTGGAATTGGATCCCACCTCAAAGTTTCGGATTCGAATTTTAGGTGTGGCAAAACCTCTGTTGAGAGGGAAGAACCACACGAGCAGGCAGAGCCGGGTACTCGTAGCCAGCCAGGTTCCCCGACGAAGATTAGTCATCGGCAAAGCCGATGGAAATTGCCCACAAAAAACATGGTAACCAAAAAAAAATTATATTAATTAATATTAATTTTATAGTCCTTCAATTTTCTTCAATTTAAATCACTTTCACCTTGGATTTGTTAAGTTTGGTAGTCTTTTTTTTCTTGAACGTAAGTTTGGTAGTCATTAGTGGGAAGTAAAACCTTACTAACTCCTAAAGAAAGATGTCAAAAATTAGGTACCTTGTAATGTTAGCTTCCCTATCAGAGACTAATGACATCTACTGTTTTATTAAACGTTGCATTCTTATTGTCATTTTCATGTAGGTAGACTTATTGGACTCATATGTGTGATTAGATTGCATGGGTCATAGTTTTGGCTTGTATTTTATTAATTGAAACATATTGTTTGAAATCATTGTCATGATCAACTATTTTATATATATATTTAAAAAGCACTAACTGGGGCTGCTCACCTAAATTATAAGAAGTTAGGGTTTTGCCGCCAATGTCTTTGACATGTGTTTGGGGTAAGGTTGGTCTCTGGTCGTATGTGCGGACTAAACTCGGTGAATATTGCTCAACATTTATTCAGTTTTGGTGAGGTGTGTTCGGGCACAAAGCCTAAGAAGGTTAAATACATGTTATGGTTGGCAACTTGTTGGTGTATTTGGAAGGCTCGGAATCTTTTGTTTTAGGGGGATCCAAAATCCCAATATTGATTCGATTATGACCCACATAAAGTGTTTATCTTGGTATTGGTTTATTTATGGGGTGGACAGATGTTCTAGTTACTCTCATTCTTCTTGGTGGAATAATTAATGTTTTCCTTTGTATTAACAACTGTTGAAACTTTGTTAAGTGTGAATTGGAAAAAGTCCCACATTGGGTAAACTAAACACTTCTATAGTGTAAAAAGCCTATAAAAGGGAGACTCCTCCTCACTTATTTCTCACACCAAACTTGACGATAAAGCATCTCTCCTCAAGTTTTTCTCTCTTCTCCCTAAATTTCTTTCTTCTCTAGAAAGCTTGAAGCATTTCCAAGCTTAGTTTCTAAAGAGTGGTTTTTCATAACCAAAATTTCTTTCTTCTCTAGAGTTATGCTAACTCACCAAAGTGGAACCCTCTGATTTGTAACTGACAAATCGTGGCCGTTGGATGAGTAACGAACGTTATTGGCAATGGGCCTCAATAACGCGGCCCAAAACGGGTCCAATAACTTGGTCAATCTAGATTGGATCCAAAGCCCAATCCGAAAAATTTTCCCCCAAGTAGGATCGTCAAGAAGGACGATCCCGACTTGAGTGAATCCATGGTCGGAAATGATCAGTGACCAAACCATTCTTGACATTGGGCATATACGATCGAGGGTCTTTGCCCCCAATATCGGAATGTCGGACTGACGTGGCACGGTCAAATAATTTGCTGTTCAAAATCATTGATGCGACTGTTGAGTGGCTCGAGGTGTCGGGTAATGATGACACCTCGTTAGTAGCTCGAGGTGTAAAGTTATGATGACGCCTCGTTGTCAGTGCATGCAATAAATGTCATTGATTGGACGCGTCGTTTCGACTTCGGCTCAATCCCTTGCCTTAGGCCCACTATATATATATATATATATAGTGGTGGATCCTTCATTCATTTGTTTCGAAACTTTGGAATTTGCTCTCACTACTGAGATCAGTGTTATCAGACCCGGACCGACCGGTCGGACCGGGACCCGGTACCCTTCTCGGGCTGACTTGCTTGCAGAAACGGTCAGTTACTTTTTATTTTAAACTTCCGACTGTTTTTTTTTTATTTGCATAAGTGCTTACCTGCTGCTTAACTAGAGAGACGCGCGTTGACATTACATAATTGTCCAAACTTTTTTATTTTATATTAGGCTTAAATGCACTTTTGGTTCCCCTATTTTACTCAATGTGCAATTTTAATCCCCCTATTTTTTTTTCGCAATTTTGGTGCCCTATTTTATTGAATGTGCAATTTTGATCCCCCTATTTTTTATGGCAATTTTGGTCCTCCTATTTTACTCAATGCGCAATTTTGATCCCCCTATTTTTTTTAAAGGGCAATTTTGATCCCCCCTATTTTACAAAATTTTGCAATGTTGACCAACTTGGAATTTTAAACTCTAAGATTCTGATGTGTCAACATTTTAATTGACATGGCAATTGACTAAAAATATTTATTAAAAAATATTTACTTTAGCGGTTGGGGCTCATTCCTCCCTTAACCAAGGGCCGGGGGTTCGATCCCCACCTTGGGTACGGAGCAGCGTTAAAACTCTGGGCTAGCTGTCCTGCCCCTCGAGGCACCTACAATTCAGTGAGGGGATTAGTCACTGCGGTCGGCGGTGGATACCCTAAGTAAAACCATAAAATATTTTAATTGACATGCCACTTCATTTCTTTTATTAAAAAATATTTACTTTAATTTTATAAAATATTTATTTAAAATAATTAAATAATTTTTATATTTTAAAAGTCAGATAAACGTTTCGAGGGGAATCAACGGTGAGGCCGTGGAAGGAGGTGTCATCGGGGAGGCTGGGATCTGAGATGAAGATTTCCAGCGGCTTCAGAAACATCAGCAATGATGCATTGATGGAGAGATCTGAGAATGAAGTGTTGTTATTTAGCTTACAAACGTTATATATACATGAAATTAGGTTCTTATGAATTTGGATATGTTGAGACCATTATTGTTTAACGACTATTTATTTAATGGGTTAAATATGTTTTTAGTCCCTACAAAATCGGCTCCTTCTAAGTTTAGTCCCTACATTAACGAAATAGGCGTTTTGGTCCTCATCTTATTTTGGCGTTTTCAATTTTAGTCCTTCATGACTTTTAATAGCGCTTTAAAACTTTTAATAGCGCTTTTTTGACCTTTTATAAGCGCTATTAAAAGTTTTGAAGCGCTATTAAAAGTCATGAGGGACTAAAATTGAAAACGAAAAAATAAGATGAGGACCAAAACGCCTATTTCGTTAATGTAGGGACTAAACTTAGAAGGAGCCGATTTTGTAGGGACTAAAAACATATTTTACCCTTATTTAATTAAGTACTTATGTTATTATTAAGAGTCACGGATGTGATATGACCTGAAAATGAGTTTATAAGTGGTGTAGCGACCGAAAAATCCGAAGGAGGGGATTCTTCGTCATGTTGCAATGAAGCCGCCATCAACATTTATTAAATAGGAAAACATTGAAAAAACCTTTATTTTTGGGTTCGGGGGTCGATTATGCGCGGGGAGGGTATTAGCACCCCACGGCATCCTTTCAAAAGAAAGGTTACCATTTAATTTAATGTGTAGAAAGAAAGTTAATTTAAAGAAAATACTTTAATTTACCTTTTTATTATTTGCAGAATTGAAGAGGAAGACTTAATGAAAATTTTAGTTTTTTATGCTTGACAGGGGTGGGCCCCTGCTCCTACGTATCCCCACGTGCGTTGGAGAAATCAAAGCTACGTAGTTCTTGGTAGAAAATGTTTGTGTGTTGGTGTTTTTTAGTTTATTTATTTTTTTGAAATTGGAAGAGGTATTCGTGACGACCAAACAAGTAAAACCCAGAGTGGTCGTCACTCATAGCTCGTTTGAAAACTAAAACTGTTATTAACGGTCAAACAAACTAAGCTCAGAGCGACCATTGGTAACACGCCATTTTTTATGTTTAGGAAAACACTTATTTGCTATTTGGAAAAAAATAGATTTGTGAAAGAAAATGTTTACCTAGGGAAAAGAAATTTTTTTTTTTTAAAGAAACAGGGGTTGCAGTAGTAAAATGGGGTGTGATTAGCAGAAAAGGGTTGTATAAAACAAAAAATGGGGTGTAAATATTAAAAAGCCTAGTTTCTATACTGGGTTCAACGACCCATGAAACCTGGGCTTCTGGGGAGGTTTCACACAGCAACGGAGGGGGTGCGCGAAGTAAATATAAATCCACTATAAAAGCTTAATTGAAACCAAAACCCTAATTTTTCAAAACCTAATCTCTCCTCTCTCACTGCGCCGCGGCACCTTTTACTTCCTCTAACCCTAATCTTCCTCCTTCTCCTCCACGGCGCCGCGCCTCTCTCCTCACCAAAGCTCAGCTTCTCAAACCTAAACATCTCTCTCTCGCCGATCCAAGTCTCAGTTCTCCTCTCTCCCTAACCTCCGCTCGCCTTTTTTTCTCTCCTCTTCACCGATCGGTGCCTTTCTCACGAAACTGTGGTGCTCTCTCCTCTCTGCTCATCGCCTTAAGCCACGGGGTGGTGGGTTGGTGTTGTATGGTGACGCGTTGGTTCGGCGGTGGTGGTACCGTTCCGTCGGCGTTAGGGGGTAGTTGCGAAGGGAGAGTGAGGTCCGATGGTTCGTGGGGTTGGAAGGGTGGCCATCGTTTGGTGGTTGAGGGGTTGCGGTGGTTTACGGTGACTGAGAGGGGTTCGCGGTGGTGAGGGGTGGAGGTACGATGGTGGTTCGGTGTTGACGGTTGGGTGTAATGGTGCGGTTGGGTTCGTGGTAGGTCACGGTGGTGGTTGGGTGACAGTGATGTGGTGGTTGTGAGGGAGGAGTGAGTTGGCTACGGCGTCGTGGAGGGGTTGGTTCGCTTTGTGGTTCGCAGCGGCGTATAGTGTTGGTGACTGACGGTGGCTCACGACGAGGCTATGGCGGTGGCCACCGTGAACGGTGGCCGGAGGTAAGACTTCCTCCCTTTTTTTTACTGCATCCTATTTATTATTTTTTTAAACTCTAATTCGTTCTCATTTTTACCCCATTCTGTTTGTGATTTTTTAAACCCTAAGCATAAATCTAATTGCTCATATGTTTCTGCTTTATCAAATCACATGAAAAAAAAAAACTACCCTATTTCCACGAGGCTCCTATAGTTTAAATACATATATTTTGAAAACAGAATAATAAGCAAAGCAAAGAATGGAATCGACCTTTACTTCAGCTTTCAGAACAAACTTCTTTTGCTTACTGCTTGCTATGAATGCTGCTTCTCTGCTACTGCTTCTGCTTCTGTTCTTTATTCCAGCTTCAGAAATAGTCTCATAGGTTGCTTGCTGCTACTGCTTACTATTCTCTGTCTGTAGGCTGATTAGGGTTCTACACTAATATTTTGGTGATTTCTAAATTTCTATGTCACTACTGCTGTGTGTCTCTGTGCGAATTTTTTCTGTATCTCAGTGACTGTGTTTGGGTATTTTTGTGTCTGTTTTCTGTCAATTTCGTTGATTGTCTCTGCCCTAATTGTGTCCTACTGTTTGATATTTATAGGCAGATTGGTGTGATGCTGAGGACAGCAATTAGGGCAAATTTAGGGTGCTGTGGCGAGGAGGGAAAAGGACAGTCAAGGGCTCAAAGGACAGCTCCATTTTGGTCAGCAAAAGGACAGTTATTGGGGAGGAATCAAAAGGACAACAGCTGGGGCAAATTTAGGGTGCCAAGGACAGCCAAGGGAAGGACAAGGGGGAGGAAAAGGATCAAAAGGACACCCCTAGGGCAAACAGCTAGCATGCTGCGCCCCTCTCCCTTTGATTTTACATTTTTGATTTTTTTGCATTTTTGCATTATTTTTATTTTCCCTAATTTGTTTTTTTTGGATTATTGGTTTTTGTACTTTTTTTTTGAGTTTTGGACAGCTTTGTAATATAAATGGGCAGCAACCTTTTATGGTTTTTTTTGATTCAATTAGAGAAAAGTGAAAGGAATGAATTGGGCCAACTTAAGCAAAAAGGCTAAACAATCTCAATCACCTAAATACAAATGCAAGTTGCATAAGCATACCTCATTACGCAAGTATAGGCCCAACTAAATAGATTACTAGACTTAGGCCCAAATAAGAGGTGCGGTCCTGTAGCGACCGAAAAATCCGAAGGAGGGATTCTTCGTTGTTTTTGAACAATGGAGTCGCCATCAATATTTATTTTTAGGAAAAACATTGAAAAAACCTTTGTTTTTGGGTTCGGGGGTCGATTAAGTGCGGGGAAGGTACTAGCACCCCGCAACATCCTAAAAAAGGTTACCTTTTAATTTAATGTGTAGAAAAAGTTAGCTTTAAAAGAAGATATTTTGCTTACCCATTTCGATTGTTTGCGAAAATCGGAAGGGACGACTTAATAAAAAATTTTAGTTTTTTTGCGCTCGACAGGAGTGGGCCCCTGCTCCTACCTATCTCCGGGTGCGATGGAGAAATCAAAGCTACGTAGTTCTCGGGTAGAAAATATTTGTGTGTTGGTATTTTTTTTTATTTATTGAAAGATTTGCGAAAACTAGAGGCCGTTCATGGTGACCAAACAGATAAATCCAGAGTGGTCACCACTAATGGCTTATTGGAAAAAGAAAGTGTTTACAGAGTTCAAACGAGCTGGGCCCAGAGTGAACGCTATAAATACTCGGCTTGCGATCGAGCGTTTTGTTTGAAAAATGCTTACTGGGAAGCGTGATTTTTTTTTTTAAAAAAGGGAGTTGAGATTACGTTTGTATTCTATTAACTGAAAATTTCTTGAAGTTTAGGCGGGTGTTTGCGATGATCAAACGAATAAATTCAGAGTGATCACCGCTACTAATCCGCTTTGAAAAAAAGAAGGTTAGCCCTATCGGTCAAACAAGCTAAGCTCAGAGTGACCATTAGTAACAACCTATTTTTTTACGCGAGTTTTGATTGTTTGAAAGAAAGAAAAAACGGTTTGGAAACATTATGGTGTAAATAAAAGCGGAGTGAGTTATAATTAAAAAGGTGGGTGCAACTAACAGGGGTGTTGTATTAAATGGAAATGGGTGGTGGGCTTAGTAGCAGCCCAAAACGGAGTATTTGGGTTTTTGGATCCTTGCACGAAAATTGGGCTGAAAGTGGGGAGTGCTGTATTACTAAAATGTGGGGGGTGCGAATAGCGGTTTGACGCTAAAAAACGATTGTTTGACTTTTCTTTTTTTACCATTTCATTAACTTACCCTAAAACATATAATTCTGAAGCGCTCCTTTTTTAAACACCTAGACTAATAAGCATTGGATTTGGAAAAGATTTACTCATTTATAAAGAAATGCCCCTTCTAGTTTGAAAATAATTGTCATGTTTATTATTTTAAAAGGTGCCTTTGCTGTTTTTTTTTTTGGGAAAATAAATATTGCTATTATTCCTCTTTTTTTTTTACGAAGGTAGTGGTATTGTAATATCCCCAATTTTTGCTATTTAAATTATTTGGCGTGAAATGATTTTATTGATATAAATGAGTTGCTTGAAAAATAAATTGTTTGGATTGTCAATTGATTTAATTGTGTGCCAAATTGAGTTAATTGCATCATATTTAGTTAGTTAGGACTGGTAAGAGTCATTAGGAATAGAAATTGTAAGTGAAGGGTAAAAGTGTCTATTCCCATAGCTCCTATATAACCCCATTCCCAGCTGAAACAAAAACACAAACACTTCACTCCTTGAAAAATCTGAAACAGCAAGATTGAGAGGGAGAGGAGAGGAGAGCGCGAGGGAGAAGAAGAGGAGAGGAGAGTTCCTCAGAATTCCTTGCATGTACGACCCGTTAGCATCATCGGAATCAGTTCATCTCCCCCTTTCCATCCATACCAAATTCGAAATCAGTTTCCTCTCCAAATCAAAAACCCCATTGAAGATCAATTTCAGCTCACTTTGACCAAATCATCAAATCTGCCCATGCATGTCCAATTAGAAGGTGCTGGAACCTAATTCAGCCACTACATTTTGTGTTGAAACAAACCTGGGAAACATTCAGTGGTAGGTTCAGAGTTCAAGCTCTAGGAGGCCTGGGGTTCAACTTGTTCTGTCTGGAAACGGTTTGGTTGGAGAGTTCGTGAGTCGCCGTGTTCCGTGTTGCTAAGTCTTCGGTGCGATTGCTATTTGTCTTCTAAAGGTGAGTTCTATAACTCACTAGGAAAACCATGAATATGTGTATTATTGTGTTATTGAGTTTGAAGGTGAATCGGAATGGACACGGGAACGATCGGAATAGGAAAGAAAACGCGAAAAACTGTTTTTCTGCAACACTGTTAGTCACGCACGGACCGTGTGCCTTTGGGCACGGGTCGTGCGTGAGATTCTGGAATCACTGGTGCCGTTTTTGAAAACGCGCACGGGTCGTGTGCCAAGGCGCACAAACCGTGCGTATCTCTCTGATGCGACATTTTGAAATACGTCCTAAGTCGTTCCGATTGGTCCTAAGTCCCTTCCCATCCACTCCCCAAGGTTCCCCTGGTATGGGAACACTGTAATCCTACATGTTTGGCTTCGACTGAAGTGGTAGTATTGATCGGGAAGTAATTCGGGATCGGAAAGGAATGACACGAAAAATGATAGTCACGCACGGATCGTGTGTATGGGCGCACGGGTCGTGCGTGGTCTTCGGGTTGCCTCTTTTAAAAAGTGTTTTAAGTCATTCCGAATGATTCCAATTGCTTTCTAATCCCTCCTTCCACCTTCCCCAATGTTACTACAATTAAATTGCCCTGAATTGAGTGGTAATTGACTGTGATTGGATCCAAGTTATGTTAGTACCATATGACTGGTTGTGTTTGGATTAGGTTCAGGTTAAGTGAATGCTCATGTGATTGACCATTGATTTCATGTTATGAATTTGTGTTTGATGTATTGTGCTGGATTGTCTGGTTTAGTAAGATTGATAAGATAAGTTAGCAAACCTTAGTAATCCATGAGAGATCACTTAATAATTAGACTAAGTTAGTAATTAGATCACGTTAGTAATAAGTTTATGTTCAGTTCAGTTCATTGTTATGTTGAGTTCAGATATTGTTATGTTTGAGTTCATTGTTGAGTTCAGTCCAGGTATATCATCATATATATCTTTAGTCGGGGTGACGACCCTATTTAGTTTAGTGTGCTAGGGGAGAAGCAGTCATGAGCCTTATGAACCTAGGCCCCGTTAGGGACCCAGCCGATTAGTGGGGACGGGTTCACCGGAAGCTTATTATGCCAAATGACCGGTGACACGCTATAACTTTAGTTAGTGTTGTTTCTTGTAACCGGCTTGAGGATTATGAGGACAACTTTAGTTTAGTTTATGTGTTGTATCTTGTAACCGGCTTGAGGGTTATGAGGTCAACGTTTAGTTAGTTAGCCACATAGTCAACTTTGAGGACTATGATTTATGAGTTAAGTATAATGAATCAAGCATAATTGAACCGAGAGAATTAGTAAGGGGTCGCGCTAGAACTCACTGAGACAAGTTGTCTCACCCAATCCATTGTTGTTGTTTTCCAGTTAAGCAGGGAAAGATGAAGACCGTGAGGCACGGCTATGAAGATGCTTGAGGAGCAGCCGCTATCTTTATTTCTTTATGTCTTGTATTTCAGTTTCCCTTGTATCTCTGTATTTTGTATTCAGTTTCTTAGATGTACGATGGTACGACTTATGTTTTTAAGTTGTAAATCGCTTCCGCAGACTTTCGGTTTTTGGTACTGAACACTAGTTGAGTGGTGTACGAACGCTTTATGTATTTTATGTCAGTTATGTAAGCGAACTTGATGGGTTTTTAGCATCGAGTATTAGTATGTGTTCAGTATTTAAAAAGGAAGTCACTCTGATGTATGCCAGTAGTGCGCTTCGGTAATTTCTACAAGATAGAAATTAACGGGGTGTTACAGGTATTAGTAACCATTTATTTTGGAAGAAAAAAAAACATTTTTTTTAAAAGGACTTTATTTTAATTCGAAAATTACAGCAATATTTAAAAGGCAACAATTTAAATAAATAAATAAAAAACAGCAATGATAATATCTTAAAAAAAAACATGACAGCAACAATTTACATAAAAAAACAGCAACGATTATATACAAAAAAAACAATTTAATAGAAAAACAGCAACAAATTAATAGAAAAAAAACAGCAACAAATATATACAAAAAAAACATGACAACAACAATTTTAAAAATAAAAAAAACAGCAATAGTGTATACGAATTTACATTACAGCAACTATAAAAATAATAAAAAAAAAAGCGACAATATTTACATGAACAAAAATTACAGCAACTAAAAAAAATAAAACAGCAATAATTAAGTAAAATGTCACATTACAATACCTTAAACAAAAATCCGGAAAGGTTGAAGGAGAAGTTTTCTTCTTCGGATTTCCTCAATACAACAGAATTTGAAACTAAAAAAAATTTGTGAAAGGGAGAAAAAGAATAACAGTGAGCAAAAACTCTCAAACTCTCAAACCTAGACTCTCCATTTTTTCTTTTTTTTTTTCGAAAAATTATCTTCTTCTTCCTTTCTCTCTAAAAAAAAACCGTCCCTTTGCTCCTGAGTTGTGGCTCGCATTTATACAGAAAAGGGTGCTTTTGTCTTCTGACTGCTTCACCATGCCTTGTACAGTGTTTCTCCTTTTTTGACTTGAGAGAAAAGAAAAAAAAAACTTGATATGATGGAGAGATGTAGAGATTTCGTGATGGTTGGTGAAGGTTTGTGAGAGGAGGGGTTATGATGGTTTGTGTGAGAGGTATGGGCACAGCAGAGGAGAGAATGATGGATTTTTTTTGTGTGAGAGAGAGGGGGATCCGTGAGTGTGTGAGGAGTGATGTGAGGGAAAGAAAAAAAAATGATGGAGTTTAAGGGTTTGGTGGGAGGGGTGTGCGTGGAGATGGGAGAGTGGGGAAATGGGAGGATGAGTGAAAGAGAAAGAGAAGTGTGTGTGAGTGGGAGAGTGATGAGAGAGATGAAGTGAAGTGTGTGATAGGAGAGTGTGAGAGAGAAAGGGTCGTAGGGATGGGAGGAGAGAATGAGAAGGGAAAGGTTGAGTGTGAGTGGGAGAAAGAGAGAGAGGAAGCGTGAGATTGAGGAGAGAGAGGGATGGGAGCCGTTGGGAAGAGAAGAGAGAGGGAAGAGGCGTGTATGGGGAAGTGGAATGTGGGGAAGTGGGGAGTTGAGAGAAAAGAGGAGAGGTGGAGTGTGGGAAAGGAAAAATGCAATTTCCAAGGAGGGAAAAGAGGGAGTGGGGTCGAATTTTTGGGAAGGGAGTGAATGAATGTGGATTATTTTTAGGGTAAAGGGGGGAAGTTAAAATTTTAGGTTTTTTTTTTTTGAGTGGGGTGGCCGAATTTGGCTAGGAGAGGAGGGAATTAGGGTTAGGTGAGGAGTTGGGTCATGGGTCATGGGTTAGTTGGATGGGTTAGGGTTTGGTGGAGGAGGTTTAGGGTTAGGCGAGTTGGGCTAGCCTTTTTTCTGTTGGGTTGGCTTTCTGATGGCCCAATCCTGATTGCACCTCCATTCCTTTTTTTGGCAGACCCCCTCCATTTCCTCCTTTGCTTATTTTTTGTTTCTTCACTTCTAATTAATATATTTTTTTTGGTTAAAAACTTGTGGCAACTAAAATAAAATAATACATGACATGAAAATAAAAAAGATTATTATTTTTATTAAAAATAAAATCTCTCATTTTTGATCGGACAAAATTAGGGTATTACAGCTGCCCCTCTTTATTTATATTTTGCTAGGAAATCGGAGGGATTCCGAGTTTCTCGAGGAAAATAGAAATAAAGATAACAAGACGCTAATTTTGTCCAGACCGAGGTTTTTTTTTTTGAAACATATGAAAGCAGGGTTGATTCAGACAGAAAGTAAATAGGGATCGCTGGGGATCTGAAGGATCGCTGGGGATCTGAAGGAGCACTGAGGCTCTGAAGGAGCACTGGGGCTCTGAAGGTCTAGTTCAAAATCAATGCTTGGCGCATCGACTTGCGTTCGACTGAGGGACCGTCGGGGTCTGAAGGGCATGCCTAAGCCTGAGGGACCGATGGGTCTGAAGGAGCGCAACTAGCTTATGGTACTAGTAATACGGTCTGGGGGTGGCCTCTTTTCGAGCGGCCATTAGGGTTAATCAGGTCCGGAACTGATATAACCACGAAGGACGTGCACTGTGTTTTTTAGGCGGACACAGCTAGTCTGAAGGGCCTGGGGCCGGATGATCCGTCGGTTGCTCGATAACGCGACGTGCGATCTGGATTGAAGGACCATTGTTGGTCTGAAGGAGCGCCTGGGCTCTGAAGGACCGATGGGGGTCTGAAGAAATGGTGCTAACAATACATACTAAAATTATCTCAACAGACACTTGCAATGAATGATGCATGCGTGCATGTAGTTAAGTAATTGATGACATGATGAATGGAATGTGGAATGATTTTATTTTTGGCTTTTGTTCTTGGCCTTCTTTTTTTTTTTTTTTCTTTTCTTGCTCTTTTGCTCTTTTTGCTTTTTAGCTCTTTATGCTCTTTTTCTCTTTCTTGACTTTGCTGGTATCATCAACTCGCGTGACTCTCGATGTGGGATACGAGGGTTGCCTCAAGCAGCGGTGCCAAAATGCGGGTTATTAAGATTTACTGATGAGATTATGCATTTGTCCTTTTTGCAACTTTATGAGAGATCATCTCTTTTTTGTGATTTTTAAAAATTTCGCAATGATTATAATGCTTGTGATCATGCACACGTTTCGCAATTCAGTATCGTCTACCATGAACGTTATTTTTATGATAATAGGGAAATGAGAGAATAAAGGAAGTGTTTAATATTCAAATGGAAAACAAATGCGCAAAAGGTCGCGCTGGCTGAAAATTACATTGGGAGTTTAAACTACAAAAAGAAAGAGAAGAAAAAGAAAACAAGGAAAGCTGATCTTTTGATTGTTTGTATCTTTGAAGTAATAACGCCAATCGCCCATTAACATAACTTTGAGCATTCATTATCCAACTTTCGGAGGTATTGACTGCCTTTGTAGCTCAAAGTCCAACTTCTGACCCTAATTTTTGCCTGGACTGCTCTTTAGAGTTTTCAGTCCACCGGGTCGCTCTAATTTTTGCCTAGGCCACCCTTTCGGGTTTTCGACCTAGCGAGCTTATTTTTGCTTGGCTCATCTTTCTCTTTTTTCCATATATTTCTTTAGGCATAGTACTTCTTAACTGCGTCCGAGTTCACTGGGAGTGGGAGGTCTTCACCGTCCATTTTAGCGAGAATCAATGCTCCTCCAGAGAATGCCTTCTTTACCACATAAGGTCCTTCATAGTTAGGGGTCCATTTTCCACGGGAATCCTTTTGGATAGGCAACATCTTCTTGAGCACGAGGTCTCCTTCTTGAAACTGGCGGGGGCGCACTTTTTTTATCATAAGCCTTTTTCATTCTTTGTTGGTACAACTGCCCATGACACAAAGCAACTACTCTCTTTTCTTCTATGAGGTTCAACTGATCCAGACGAGCTTGAACCCATTCTGCTTCCTCCAATTTTGTTTCCATTAGCACTCGCAGGGAGGGTATTTCCACCTCGATGGGAAGAACTGCTTCCATCCCATATACTAGTGAGAATGGTGTTGCCCCTGTTGACGTGCGGATAGAGGTCCGATACCCGTGCAAAGCGAAGGGCAACATTTCATGCCAGTCCTTGAAGGTCACTACCATCTTTTGCACGATCTTCTTTATGTTCTTATTTGCTGCCTCAACTGCCCCATTCATCTTTGGACGGTATGGGGAGGAATTATGATGCTGGATTTTGAAGTCGTCACACAACTCTTTCATCATCTTATTGTTCAGGTTGGTCCCATTATCCGTGATGATATTATTTGGAAGACCGTAGCGGCAAATCAAATCTCTCTTTATGAACATGACAACCACTGATTTTGTTACACTGGCGTAAGAAACGGCCTCGACCCATTTGGTGAAATAATCATTAGCGACAAGAATGAAACGATGTCCGTTTGATGCCTTGGGTTCGATGGGACCGATAACATCCATTCCCCACATTGAGAATGGCCATGGTGCTGTTAGGACATTCAGAGAGGCAGGTGGTACAAGGATATTGTCGGCATAGATTTGACATTTGTGGCATTTTCTGACGTAGTTGAAGCAGTCAGTCTCCATTGACAACCAGTAGTAGCCAGCCCTTAGGATTTTCCTTGCCATGGTGTGCCCATTAGAATGGGTTCCGAACGAGCCTTCATGGACATCTTTCATAATTCTTTCTGCTTCTTCTTCTGCTACACATCTGAGGAGGACCATATCGTGATTCCTCTTGTAAAGCACTTCCCCATTTAAGAAGAAACCCATTGACAGCCTCCTAAGTGTCCTCTTATCATTCTCGGTGGCACCAGGAGGATATTCTCTGTTTGTGATATAGTGCTTGATATCGTAATACCAAGGTTTACTGTCAGGCTCTTCTTCGATTGCCACACAATGATGTGTCAGTAGGTCTCGATGTTGGATTCGGATGAATGTCAGACTCTTATCGTTATTGATGTTGAACATTGATGACAAAGTCGCCAAAGCATCGGCCAACTGATTCTCTTCGCGAGGGAGATGATGGAAAGTGATCTCTTCAAATTGTTCAACCATCTTTTGGATGTGATCATGATAAGGAATTAATTTGGAATCCCTAGTTTCCCAGTCACCTTTTGTCTGATGGATGACTAAAGTTGAGTCCCCATATACATCGAGTCTTTTGACTTTCCATTCAAGGGCTGCTTTGATGCCTAGGACGCACGCTTAATATTCTGCAATGTTGTTGGTGCAGTAGAAACTCAGTCTAGCGGTAAACGGTACGAAGCGGTTATCAGGAGAGATCAGTACAGCTCCGACCCCATGCCCGTATAAATTAGAAGCGCCGTCGAATAACATTCTCCACTTTTCGTTGTCCGGAGGATTCCCTTCTACGAATAGAGCCATTATATCTTCATCTGGGAAATCGCACTGCATTGATTGGTAATCTTCAGTGGGCTGGTGTGCCAAGTACTCAGCCAATGCACTACCGTTGATTGCTTTTTGGGTGACATATAAAAGGTCGTATTCAGATAGTAGCATTTTCCAGCGAGCGATCCTCCCTGTGAGTGCGGGTTTTTCGAAAATATACTTGACTGGGTCCATTTTAGATACCAACCAAGTCGTGTGGCTCAGCATATACTGCCTCAAACGACGTGCAGCCCAGGCCAGAGCACAACACGTTCTTTCCAACAATGAGTATCTTGTCTCGCACTCGGTGAATTTCTTGCTTAGATAGTAGATGGCATGCTCCTTCTTTCCGGATTCATCATGTTTTCCCAGTACACAACCCATCGATTTGTCTAGCACCGTTAGATACAGGATGAGAGGTCTTCCCTGTACAGGCGGCATCAGAATCGGTGGATTTTGGAGGTACCTCTTGATCTTTTCAAAGGCTTCTTGGCAATTATCATTCCACTTTGTTTCTTGGTTTTTGCACAAAAGCTTGAAGATAGGCTCGCATGTAGATGTTAGCTGCGATATGAACCTAGAGATGTAGTTCAATCTTTCCAGGAAACCACGAACTTCTTTTTCAGTACTCGGTACCGGCATTTCTAGTATTGCTCGTACTTTGGCTGGATCTACTTCTATTCCCCTCTGACTGACTATGAAACCCAACAGCTTTCCCGATCTTACACCGAAAGTGCATTTGGCAGGGTTTAATCTGAGTTTGAACTTCTTGAGACGTTCGAAGAGTTTTTGCAGATTGACGATATGCTCTTCTTCAGTCTTGGATTTTGCAATCATGTCATCCACGTAAACCTCTATTTCCTTATGCATCATATCATGGAACAATGCGACCATTGCCCTTTGGTATGTTGCACCAGCATTCTTCAGTCCGAATGGCATTACTTTGTAACAGAAGGTTCCCCAGAGAGTGATGAATGTGGTTTTCTCCATGTCTTCGGGGGCCATCTTAATTTGGTTGTATCCGGAGTATCCATCCATGAAGGAGAACAGAGAGTGTTGTGCTGTGCTATCTACCAGGACATCAATGTGAGGCAAAGGGAAGTCATCTTTGGGACTAGCTCTGTTCAGATCTCGATAATCAACACACATCCGAACCTTCCCGTCTTTCTTTGGGGCTGGTACAATATTGGCCACCCATTGAGGGTATTTGGCCACCGCTAAAAACCCAGCATCGAACTGCTTCTTAACCTCATCTCGGATTTTCAATGACATCTCTGGTTTCATCCTTCTTAACTTTTGTTTTATCGGCGGGCATTCTGGTTTTACCGGTAACTTATGCTCGACTATGTTGGGGTCCAGTCCAGGCATGTCTTGGTATGTCCATGCGAAGACGTCAACATAGTCAAACAACAACCTAACCAATTTCTCTTGCTCGCTGTCTTTCAATGTGGTGCCAATGTTGACTTCTTTTTTTGTCTTCTTCCATGCCTAAGTTGATCGTTTCAGTTGATTCCTCGTGGGGTTCGATTATTTTTTCCTCTTGTTCCATCATTCTCATTAACTCTGGAGGGGTTTCCCAATTATCCTCAACATCCTCCTCAGTTTGATTGATGGGGTGATCAAAGTTACAATATGGATTATTGACGTTGTTATTTTCAAAGACATTTTTTTTGGATCTGCATTAGTGTAAATTAACGGAATAAAAACGAATGAAAGAAAATAAGAAGCGAATGTAAAAAGAAAAGGAAAACAGGGGTTTATTGGGAACTGAAATAACGTTGCATTGATATTAATACTGAAAGGAAAACATGCGTGCCCGAATGAAATATCCTAAGGCTTTGGGCAGAGCCAGAGGATTACATTATAGAAACATTACTTTGAACTAAAAACCACAGGAAAATCAATGATCTCCCAATTCTCGAGCCTTTTGTTTGCAGGACAAGGGCGTACAAGACCGACGACACCTTCTTCAGCGCTTAGATCGTCCTCAACTGCGGCGATCTGATTGGGGTTCAACATTCCCGCACTCTGAAAGCTTTCCTTGATGTCGCAGATGATGATCCTCTTCGTATTTGGCACTCTGCCCTCAAGCCTGGCTAACCTCCGCTCCTTCTTTTCCTCCACAATCCTTCTCTTGTCAGTGCGATTGGGCCGATATCCTATCCCATGCCTATCTTTGTTCTCCTCTGGCTGTATTGGCGTCAGGATCCCCTGTCCGGTCTTTCCCAAGCCTCCTCCAGCTTGGTAGCCTTTTCCTATCATGAACTTAGCAACCATCACGGCAGTCTTGGATAGCTTGGGTTTTAACATAGCAGATGTATTGGCGATTTCCAATGCTTGGAAGGCAGTTTCAAAAGACTCTTCAGCAGCCTCAATGTAACGAGTGGGAGAGGACCTATTTATCAGCATTTCTTCCTCACCGAAAATTACCACCAGCTTATTGTTGACTACGAACTTGAGCTTCTGGTGTAAAGAAGAGGAAACTGCCCCTGCAGAGTGGATCCACGGCCTCCCCAAGAGACAACTGTAAGATGGGGCAATATCCATTATCTGGAAGGTCACCACGAAGTGTTCCGGACCTACTTGCACAGGTAATTCCATTTCTCCGATGACTTCCCTTTTCGATCCGTCAAAGGCCCTGACTAATATGGAGCTTGGCTCATGTATGAACAGTCCACATCTAATTTCTCCATGGTTGATCTGGGTAATACATTCAAAGATGAACCATTGTCAATAAGTACCCGAGCAAGAGAGTAATCTCCACACTTCACAGATATGTGTAGGGCCTTGTTGTGCCCTCTTCCTTCAGTTGGAATCTCATCATCAGTAAAGGTGAGATAATTACTTGCAACAAGGTTTCCGACGATCCCATCAAATTGGCCGACCGAGATGTCATGAGCGACATGGGCCTCATTCAATACTTTTGTCAATGCTGCACGATGGGCATCGGAACTGAGCAGTAATGACAACAGAGATATCTTTGCGGGAGTTTGATTCAGTTGATCAACCACCTTATACTCGCTTTGTCTCATAAGCTTCAGAAATTCACTGGCTTCTTGCTCGGATAACGTCTTCTTTCCTGCATTCTTATCGACAGGTTCCTGTTCTATGCTTTTGCCCTTACGGGCTCTTTCCTCCCCTTCTTTTGCTCGGTCCTCACTAGGCCCTCCAGGGGTATAGAAACGCCCACTTCGAGTCATCCCACCGGTCCCTGAGATGTTAATGACATCAGGGGTAGTTTGAACTTTCACATCGTAACTCCACGGGACTGCATTGGTGCTTTTAAAGGGAAAATGGACTGGCACTTGAATAGTGATTGGTTTAGGCACAGCGGTGGTTAGCTTTGTGTCCTTTTTGAAATGGATTTCCAGTGGTTTCCGGATACTCTTGCTCTGGTCAATGCTTGACTGGAGAGTCGACACGCCTTCCTCTTTCTTTTGAATACCTATTTGTATTATGTGTCGGTCTAATAAGTCTTGCAGGACTGGTTTGAATGCTTCACAGGCCCCGACACAAAGGGGATCAGCACACGAGCCCTTTCTGGTACATCCCTTCATAATGATTCCGAAGTGACACAAATCAGCATGGATGAGGTCCAGGGGTGTGAGAATGTCCTCCACCTTTCTGACCAATAATTTCCCCTCAACATCCTCAATGGCATTGACGGAGGGTTTCTCGTGCCCCGGCAGAGGGTTAGTGGCAACATTCGGACCATCTTCTGCGAAGCTTAACCATTTAGATTCAATTAAGTCTTGTACTACATATTTCAATGCCTTGCAATTTTCTGTTGAATGGCCAACTGCCCCAGCGTGGAATCCACAGCTAGCCTCTGGGTCATAGCTCCTAGGGAAAGGAGGTTGAAGGGGTCTCATTGGACGGGGAGTGATCAAGTTGTGATTGATGAGGTGATTGAATAGGTCTGTGTATGACATGGGTATTGGGTCGAAATTGGCGGGCTTTCTTTCTTGGTAGTTTTGTGGTCTATAGCCTGGGTTGACTTGGTGAGGTGGGGCTTGTGGTGTTTGAGTAGGTATTGGTAAAGTCTGTCGGGGGTTGTTGTAGGGAGGCTTTCCGGATCCAGAGATGGCATTAGCTTCGCCCTTATTCTTTTTAGGAAAACCTGAGAAGGGCCTTTTCTGATTGCTGGTTCCAGCGGAGCTATATGCAATCTTCCCGTTTCTCCATCCATTCTCTAATCTTTCTCCGATGACAATCATATCTGAAAAGTTCGAAGACACGCTCCCAATCAACCTGTCGTAAAAAGGTGATTGAAGGGTATCCATGAACATGGATACCATCTCCTTTTCTAACAAAGGTGGTACTACCTGTGCAGCCAACCCTCTCCAGCGTTGGGCATATTCTTTGAAGGACTCATTATCTCTCTTCGTCATGCTCTGCAGCTGTGTTCTATCGGGAGCCATGTCAATGTTATATTTGTATTGCCTCAAAAATGCATCGGCTAGGTCTTTCCAGCATCTGATATGGGCACGTTCTAATTGCATGTACCAGCTCGAAGCTGCCCCAGACAGACTATCTTGGAAGTAGTGGATGAGCAATTTGTCGTCGTGAGCAAACGCCACCATCCTCCTGCAGTACATGGTTAAGTGGCTTACAGGGCAAGTCGACCCTCTATATTTGTCGAAGTCTGGCACTTTAAATTTTGGAGGGATGACTACGTTAGGGACGAGGCACAAGTCATAAGCATCTCTCGCACCAACATTGGATCCCTCGACTGCTCTCAACCTTTCCTCAAGCATTTGTAGTTTGTCTTTGGCTTGAGGGTTCTCCATAGAGTAATTGTGAGGGAGCCCACTCATACCATAGTAAGGATGAATCATCGGAACTATGGCTGGGTTCACATTTGGGGTATGTGAATGAGTGGGATTCCTGAGGTTGGAACCCTGAGCTTGAGCGTCAACTATCGGCGGTGGAGGGCAGCCAAGTGGGAGTCTTTGTGGTATGACGACGGGGGTCGGGTTTTGAACTTGTGGTGCCCCCGGATTACCATCGTGACCCGTTGGTGTAAGCTGTTGTTGGCCCGCGACTCCTGAGGGACCGTCTTCTGGACTAGCATCGACTGTCGGAGGTGTGTAACCTTGTGGAAGTCCGTAAGGAGGCCATATGTAACCCTGGTCATTAGTCCTAGTGGGGGGCACTGTATGCGGGATCCCGAGTCCATTGGGAGGAGGAGGGTTGGTAACTTGATTTTCCGTGTTCCCCGCGGAGACATCTTCGCTTGTGTCTTTGCCCTTCAAAGCTTGTAAAACCTTTAAGATTTCAGCCATCTGTTCTTTCATCCCATCTATTTCTGCCCTAAGCTCTTGATTGCCTAGGTCCTGAGGTGGATTGCCTTGATCCAGGTTATCTTGAGGCGGATTGTCCTGATTTTCTTCCATGTTTCTGGCCTGAGAACGAGTCCAATAGCGATGTTGACGCACCAGCTTGTCTTTTACTTTCTGTTGGTGGGACACATGGTATGAGTATATGTATGAGTATATGAATGGATGAAAATGCGAATGATGCATGTGTGCATGAGTCTTATTGTTTTAGGTAGGGAATTGCAAGCGCATCCTGATTTGTCATAAGTACACAGATTAAAGTTCCACAATATTTTCAAGATAAATGATCAGCATGTGGGACAAACAAACTTCATTGATGGAGGAAAGTACAACATTTTGGAAATAAAACTTCGAAAAGAAAAGTACAATGTTCTTTAAATTTCACTCAAATACATATGGCTTTCATTTTTCCACTCCTCCCTCTTTTTCTACTAGTAGTGCTGCCATCCTTCTCCCGGAGTTCGGCAATCAGAACCTCGCAAAACTCCATGAATTCGGAAACTTGGACCGGGGTGTTAAACGGGTGCATTGCTGCGTTAGCCTCCTTTAGACGTTTGGGGATTCCCGTGATAGCTCGATTGGCCAGCCATGCCAACTTTGAGAATCTGTCTTTCCAGTATAAGTGATAAACTCTAATTTAGTGTATTTTTAGAGATATTTATGAATTACTTTTTAGAGCAATTACTACCAATTATATAAATTGTTGACTAAATTTGCTCTATATTTTGTAGGAAAGAAGAAAAGATAAAAATGCAAATAATATATATATATTATTGATATATGTATATAATATATGGAGCAAGAGAAAAAGAAATTGGATCAAGATAAAGAAATGGGCATGTAAACAAGTCCAGCCCATAAAAATACAATAAAGCCCACTAAGAATTGCAAGTTGACGGCAATTAAGAAGAAAAAGAATTGGAATTGAAGTGGGCATGAAAAAAACTATGCTTGCAAATTGCAATATAAAATAGATAAGCAGCCGCACACCAGGTAAAAAAAGGTGAATCAAACAGGGAGAGAGCCGCACACACGAAGAAACCAACACGGTAACAGTACCGCCGACAACACATAGGAGAGGTTTTTGGGTACCGTTTTCGACACCGTGAGAGAGCTCTGGAGCAGAAAAAGAGACTAAAATTTCAGGATCAGAAATTTCTCTATTCCGGGTTATTTTTATCTCTGTAATTTATGACTCCTAATTTTATTTTATTGTTCTCGAACACTATGGATAGTTAAATCCTCTTCTAGGGTCTTAGGTGGATCTTACATGTTTAGAGACCTTTTTATGTTCTAATTTCTGGTTTGAATTCCTATTTTTATTTTAATTAATATTGTCCTATTGTTTTTATCACATGATTAGGATTAGCTACCCTTTGCATGTTTATAATCAATTAATTGATCAGCGACCGTACTGCAATTAGTTGGTGGACCTATAGGATAATTGAGGCTATAATTAGGGCATGACCAAACCATAATTTAGTCTTCCAATCATTCAACATTTTTGCTCTTTAAGCTTTTCCTGAATTTAAATTCTTGGATGACCAAACGAGGGTTAATTTAGGAAAAAGAATATTAATCGCGAATGACCAAACGGATTAATAGTTTTAGTAAAGGGATTGGTAATTAAGTAAAATAAGGGAATTCAGGTAGGATTAGACATAGGGGAATCGAAGCTTGCAAGTGAAACCGTGATCCTAGACCTCTCCCCATATATTAAATCTAGTATTTCAATTATTGTTATTTATTTCTTTTTTATTTGTTCCATTACAATTCAAATATTCGTTCATCTAAATAATAAATAATCTCGATTAGTTTGGTACTTGTTAATTAATCTCTGTGGAGACGATAATCTTTTACACTACTTCTGCGGTAGAGTACACTTGCTCTAAGTGTGTTTTTAACGCACCAAGTTTTTGGCGCCGTTGCCGGGGATTAATTTAGCAATATTAATCGAAAAAGATTTTTATTGCTTTAGATATTTTTTTATGCACTAGTTTTATTTTTTTCATTTATCTTATTGGAAAAAAAATACAAAAAAAAGCTGCTAATACTTTCCCAAGAGACCGCTGCAGTTCACCTTTTTTGCAGATAAAAGTTCAAATCATGGTTAAGACAATTGGAGATTACATTAGAGAGGCAGAGGCACAAAGAAATTTAGAGAAGTCATATTGGTATATGTCTCAATGCCAGATTCAAATTTCTCCTCCTCCTTATGAACCTTATTCAGACTATTGGGATGACTATGAGCCACCTCCTTATTCCTCCCACTGGGATAATTATGAGTCACTACAAGTGCAAAGGCAAGAGGAGAAAAAGTCGGATGTCAATGAGGTCTTGGCCAAATTTATGCAGCAGACACATGAAAATTTTGAAAGCTTGGAGAGCCAAATTAGAGCCATGAACAACGAATTTGGAAGCCTGATTGGTCAAATCTCAAGTCTCATTGCTTTGTTATCTCAAGAGGCCCAAGAAACTCCTTCACAAACTAAGTCGACCCAAAATAAAGAAGCTGAGCAATACAAAGAAAGTATTCCTACGAGAGATGAAGTTGTCTCCATGGAATATAATTTGGAGGAAGAAGCTCTCAAGAAAGATGAGGAGACTCTTACTGAAGGGAGTCAAATCAAAATAGTAGCTCCTACTGAAGGGAGTCATATTGAAACAAAAGATCCTATTAATGAGAGCGGTTGTGAGGAGAATGAGAAAGATCCATTGGTTCTTGATTTGAAGAAAGAGGAGAAAGCCCAAATTTTTGGGCAAATTGTTTTAACCATTGGTGATGCTGTGATTGAGGTTAATCGGGGAAAGATAACTTTGAGGAGTGGTAAAGAAGATGATGTTATTAAAGCTTTAAACTCCAATGAAAATTTCTCTTCTTTAACTTCTCCTTATTTTGATGATGTGGTTGAAACTAACATTTTTTGTGAATTAAAGATGCAGGACCTTTTGGAAAAAAATCTTATTTTGCAGGATCCTAGCATAATGGTGGATGGAGATAAAATAAAAATTTCACCATCCTTTGAAGTTCATCCACCACGTGGAAAAAGAAAGAATAATGTGAACCACATTGTTAGAAAATTAAGAAGGTGTACTGCGTTAGATGTAAAATTTGCTCTTGGAGAGCCCCCAGATTGAGCACCAACTATCGTCAGGCTCATGACGTTAAAAAGCGCTTCACAGAAGGCAACCTGTGTTTTATTTTCAGTTATTTTATTTTCAGTTATTTTCATTTTCTTTTTGTTTTGTTTTGTTTTTAGGAATAAGCTCAGACTACAAGCTCTCTCAGGGAAGTCACTCTTACTCTCTCATTTATTTATTTTTGTGCCAATTTGATATTTTGCATTGAGGACCATGCTTCATGCTAGTGTGGGGGAGGAGAGTTATTTTGTCACTTGATCTTTATTAATGCACATACCCACCGTATATGTTGATAGCATTTTTTCTGGCTTATTTTAGCGACTTATGCCTCAAGTTGAAAAAAAAATAGAGATTTTGCCTCTAGGGGATCCCATAATTAATTTACTTGACAGACTTGTGCTTAATCGTAACTGTGAGGTTGTCCTTAGGAAGCTGATAATTAGCATTGTGCCTGTTGAGTACTTTTTGTAAACTAGCTTCTAAATGTGAGATCTGAGCCTTCATAAGGGGATTGATACTAAATCATAAATTTTTACCCCTTTTCTTTCTATGAGTGTGTTTCCCAATTTGCTACATTCTAGAATTTGTCTTTTGACCATTTCAAGGCGAAAATTGATTTGCATCATGTAAAAAGATTTGGGTAATTTAGGTATTTTTCTGGCCTCAGAGTTGTTTGTTGAATTTATCCCTTAGTTGCCCCCTTTGAGCTTAATTGTTATATTTTTTTCTTTGGTACCCAGATATAATTTTTCTCTTTTTTGTTTGTGGTAACCATTTGGAATTAAATGTGGAGCAACTATTGAAAATTACAATTTCGTCCTATATTTTTAGTTGTCTATATTGTTAAGACTGAAACTTTGTCCTATGCTTTAGTTGTCTATCTTGTCAGGAAAAAAAATAAAAAAGAGAGTGAATCATGTACTTACCTTTTCCTCCAAAAAAAAAATAGGAAGAAAATTTGAAAAAAAAAAAGAAAGCAACAAGGAGGAAAAGGCACATCAAAAAGAATGAAAGAGCCAAAGAGCAAATCCAAAAAAAAAACAACAAAAGAGTCTACTCAAGAGAAAAAGAAAATCAAAAAGAGTTGACTCAATAGAAAAAGAGTGAAGAAGGAAGTAAAATTAATTTGTAGTTTGGGCAAAATTTGTAAATTAGATAGGAGCTCCATATTTGATTCCAAATGTTACTATTCATTTCTTGTTTTTAGCCCTTTGATTATCCCTTCTTTCTTATTTCTTACCCTACATGAATTCACCCTGGCCCCATTACAACCCTTAACACCCAATCTTTTGCATGCATGTGAACTATTTAGTGGAGATTTGGTCAAATTACAAGCATATGGTAATGTGCATTTTGTGGAAACTTGAGTGTATATTTTCCCTAGTTCCAAAACACTTAGAGAGATTGTGAGCGAGTGCCCTTGTTCACAAAAATGTATTCTTCAGGGACATGAGACTCTAATTGGGCAACCTTTTGACACCTCATATGCATGGTTGTCAAACTCGCGAGTTTACTCGTACGAGTCTACGAGTTTACCAACCCAAAACGAGTCAAATTCCACGCTGAATCGTAATTTCTGTAAACTCGGTTAGACTCAGACAAACTCGCATAAACTTGGTCAAACTCGCGAGTTTAAAGCGATTCCACCGAGTTTTTGGTTTAATTTAAATTTCAGCAAAAAAGGCCAAAACGCAGTCGTTTTGGCTTTTCCTTGGTGAATCCCTAGACGCGCCCTTTCATTCTTTCATCCATTCCACCGAGTTTCTTCATCTTTCAACCAAAACGAAAACCCCTCCTTCTGTCCTTCATCGATTCATCTTCTTCGTTTCAAGTTTCAACCAAAGTTTCTGGGTTTTCGTTTCTTGCTGATTGCTCGTTACGCTGTGATGCTGTGTTGCTGTCGTTTCTGGGTTTTCGTTCGTTGCTTCGTTGCTCTGCGTTGTCATGCTCTGCATCTTCGTTCGTTGCTCTGCGTCGTTCAAACAGGTATTTTCAGTTCCTTCGTTCCTTCGTTTTCGGTTTCTATTTCCGTTTCCTTCGTTTTCAGTTCCTTAGTTCCTTCATTCCTGCGTTTCTATTTCCGTTTGTTCTGCGTTTCTATTTTCGTTCATCTATGTTGATGCTCTGTATTTGTTGATTGTTCTGCTGCATTTCTATTTCTATGCTCTTTGAGTGAATTTTCTGTTCCTTCGGTTTCTGTATTTGTTCTGCTGCATTTCAATGCTCTGTGACTGTATCGTTCATCTATGTTTACTGTGTTTGTTGTTAGAAATATTGTGATTTGTGACTGTGTTTGTTACTGCATTTTTATTGTGTTGTGATTGTTGCTTTAGGTTCTTGCATGTACACATAATGTCTTCAAGCAATCCAAATACAACCACTCCGAACACTACCACTCGCACTACTACTGCTCCCAAAGCAAAAACAAGAAAGAATTCTGCAGGAAATCGGACTGATATTGGATGGAAATATGGAACCGATGTTCTAGGAAATGGTAAAAAGGTCAAATGCAACTATTGCTTTAAGGTTGTTAGTGGAGGAATATCTAGATTTAAACATCATCTGGGTGGTACTAGAGAAGATTCAGAACCTTGCGCTTCGGTACCGGAAGAAGTTAAATTATTGTGTTTGAAGGCGATTGCGGAGGCTAAAGAAGCGGCATTGAGAAAAAGAAAGTTGATTGACCTTGAGGAGGAGGAAGAAGAAAATGGTGAGGAAACTCAAATTGTGGAAGTGGATGTGGATTCATCTCAAAGGAAAGGGAAATCTATAATTTCTACATTTGCAAAAGGAAAAGGCAAAATTGGTTTTGGTTCTTCTAATGCGGTTCAAAAAACCATTAATCAAGTGATGAAAAGGGATTTCAAGGAAGAAGTTGATCTCCAGGTAGCTATATATATGTATACAAGTGCTATTCCTTTCAATTGTATTAAAAATGTGGAGTTTGCAAAGATGTGTGACATGATTGGGAGGTATGGAGTCGGTTACAAACCTCCTTCATATCATGAAATTAGAGAAAAGCTTCTAAACAAAACTGTTGATCAAGTTAATATAGTTATTGAAGATTATAAAAAAGAGTGGAAGAGAACCGGTTGTTCCATCATGTCCGATGGATGGACAGATAAGAAAAGGCGTTCTAGGTGGAAGGTCAAGCAATCCGATTCCAATGGTTGATGATATTGATAATGTTGAAGATGAAGATAATGTTTCATCCGGAGCAGAGTTTGATGATGTTGGTGACTATTCTGATGATGGACAGGATTTTGTAGGAGCTTTGGATGTTTGAAGCCATTTGATAGGAGCTTTTGCTAATTGGAATACTTTTGCTAATTGGAATACTTTTTTGCTAATTCTGATGATGGTGTTAATTGGAATACTTTTGTTAATTTGATAGGAGCTTTGGATGTTGGAAGCCATTTGATAGGAGCTTTTGCTAATTGGAATACGTTTTTGCTAATTCTGATGATGGTGTTAATTGGAATACTTTTGTTAATTTGATAGGAGCTTTGGATGTTTGAAGCCATTTGATAGGAGCTTTTTCTAATTGGAATACTTTTGCTAATTGGAATACTTTTTTGCTAATTCTGATGATGGTGTTAATTGGAATACTTTTGCTAATTTGATAGGAGCTTTGGAATGTTTAAACTTGGAATACTTTTGCTAATTATAAATAGGTTATTTTGATAAATTTTATATTTCACAGGTTCACTGATTTATGATTAAATATTTTTGACACTGCAGTAATTTTTTTTACAGATTTTTTAGTGTATTTTTTTTCATAGACTCTTACGAGTCTACGAGTCGAGTCTACGGTCCCCTCACGAGTCTATGTAGACTCTCGAGTCAGACAACCATGCTCATATGTGCTATATTGTCTATTGTCTGTCATTGTGCTTTTAACTTTGGATTCCTTATGTGGCTGTCTCTATTATTCATTTGAAAATTTTATTGAGCTAGGAAATTTGATTGAGGACAAGCAAATGTTAAGTGTGGGGGAGTTGATAAACTCTAATTTAGTGTATTTTTAGAGATATTTATGAATTACTTTTTAGAGAAATTACTACCAATTATATAAATTGTTGACTAAATTTGCTCTATATTTTGTAGGAAAGAAGAAAAGATAAAAATGCAAATAATATATATATTATTGATATATGTATATAATATATGGAGCAAGAGAAAAAGAAATTGGATCAAGATAAAGAAATGGGCATGTAAACAAGTCCAGCCCATAAAAATACAATAAAGCCCACTAAGAATTGCAAGTTGACGGTAATTAAGAAGAAAAAGAATTGGAATTGAAGTGGGCATGAAAAAAACTATGCTTGCAAATTGCAATATAAAATAGATAAGCAGCCGCACACCAGGTAAAAAAAGGTGAATCAAACAGGGAGAGAGCCGCACACACGAAGAAACCAACACGGTAACAGTACTGCCGGCAACACATAGGAGAGGTTTTTGGGTACCGTTTTCGACACCGTGAGAGAGCTCTAGAGCAGAAAAAGAGACTAAAATTTCAGGATCAGAAATTTCTCTATTCCGGGTTATTTTTATCTCTGTAATTTATGACTCCTAATTTTATTTTATTGTTCTAACACTATGGATAGTTAAATCCTCTTCTAGGGTCTTAGGTGGATCTTGCATGTTTAGAGACCTTTTTATGTTCTAATTTCTGGTTTGAATTCCTATTTTTATTTTAATTAATATTGTCCTATTGTTTTTATCACATGATTAGGATTAGCTACCCTTTGCTTGTTTATAATCAATTAATTGATCAGCGACCGTACTGCAATTAGTTGGTGGACCTATAGGATAATTGAGGCTATAATTAGGGCATGACCAAACCATAATTTAGTCTTCCAATCATTCAACATTTTTGCTCTTTAAGCTTTTCCTGAATTTAAATTCTTGCATGACCAAACGAGGGTTAATTTAGGAAAAAGAATATTAATCGCGAATGACCAAACGGATTAATAGTTTTAGTAAAGGGATTGGTAATTAAGTAAAATAAGGGAATTCAGGTAGGATTAGACATAGGGGAATCGAAGCTTGCAAGTGAAACCGTGATCCTAGACCTCTCCCCATATATTAAATCTAGTATTTCAATTATTGTTATTTATTTCTTTTTTATTTGTTCCATTACAATTCAAATATTCGTTCATCTAAATAATAAATAATCTCGATTAGTTTGGTACTTGTTAATTAATCCCTGTGGAGACGATAATCTTTTACACTACTTCTGCGGTAGAGTACACTTGCTCTAAGTGTGTTTTTAACGCAACAATAAGCTTTCATTCTTCAACTCTATGAAGGCTTCATGGTTTTCTATCCTGCTGACCAACTCCACAAATCGGTTCTCCCAATAGATGCTTTCTGTCTTCAGCTGGTGGTAAACCTCCTCTTGATATCTGATATGGTCGTTCAGCTCATCAGATTTTTCATGCTCCCTTCTCAAGGCTTGTTGGTATTCTCGGAGTATCTCTTCAATGGTATCTTTATCCTGCTTGATACTTTTCACTTGCTCTTCAAACTCGGCTGCCATCATCCGGGACTCTCTTTTTGATACCATTAGCAGGCTCTGTGCGGTCTTTTCAGCAATCATTGATTCTTCCCATAACTTTTTCCACTTGTATGCATCATCGATGGCTTGCTTCATTTTCAGGTTGCGACGTTTTATTTCCTCTTTCGCCCTTCTTAGGTACTTTTGAACGTCTAGTTTGTCCTTTTGTTCAATCTTGAGCTGCTTGCGGCTGTCTTCAATGGCCACTGACTTATTTGTTCTCCTCCTCCAACTTCTGGTTTTTTAGGAGCACTTTCTCTAACTCTGCCTGCAAGCCCTTCTTTTCTTCCTCGGCCTTTGACAATGCCATTTTAAGCTTATCTAAATCTTCGACAGTGGGAAGGGTAGGTTCAGGTATTTCTTCCTCAACTCATAGTGCACTTTGGTAAGGCAACCGGGTGTCTTGGATCCTCTTTTGGAGCCATTGACGAAAGGTGGTTTCCTTATCGCCGCTCCTCTTAGTAAGCCCTTGTCCCTTGCGGACGACCATATCCCACGCTTGAGAAATCTTTCGGAGCATGTCAACCTCTTTTGGGCTTCCCTCATGGAGGTAAAAAGGGATTAACATGTCTTCGGTGGGCGGATTTCGCATGGGGTACCCCAACTGTCTTAGAGTTAGAGAAGGATTGTAATTTATGCATCCTCTTGTCCCCATGAGCGGGACGTTTAGAAAGTTTCCACATTGAAAAACTACTGCGGGCCTATCTTTCCACCATGATGGGTGCCAACGAACCTTGTATTCATGAAGGCCCCCTAGCACTTGCAACCATTCACTAGTGTTCATTGTCTTCACATCACACCCTCTAGCGTCTTCAATTGGGCCTTTTACTCTGACTTTGTTAACGAAAGCATGGGTGAGAAGCCAAACATACAAGGCGTGCAGGCAGCAAGATATCCTCTTTCCCCTTAGCTCACAATAATGAGTGAAAGTACAGTAAGTGTCAGCGAGCATGGCTGGAATCGGATTGAGTGGGTTTTCTCCATCCTTGAAGGATAAGAAGACACCAATAGCTGTTGTGTCCACATATCTTTCAAGGCGTGGAAATAGGACAATGCCAAAGATGGTCAAAGCTAACACCTGCTTAAAAGGACCCCAATTTCTAGCGTCGGCAAAGGATTTCATCTGGCTTTCCAGATACTCTTGTGGGAATCCTGCAATGCCATTTCGATTTTTCTTCCGGAGCTTCAAGTTCTCTTTGCTGGTTTGTAACATTGAGGCGAGTTTCTCATCTGTGTAGTATTGTCCCTGATACTGGTAGGGTCCATTGTCTTGTTGAGGAAAGCCGAAGATCTGTGTATATTCTTCCAGGGTAGGTGCCATCTTGAAATTTTTGAAGGTGAAGCACCTTAATGAAGAGTCGTAGAACTGGCTCAAAGCGGCAATGGCCTCCGTTTGTACGTCCAATTGTAGTAACATAATAATCTTCCCAAACACTCTATCAAAAGACCTGCGCTCGATGGGCGGCAATCGACCAGCACATTCCCTTAGACTTGTCAGATTAGGCTGTTTTACTATAGGGTAGTTCAGAGTTTGGATTGCTTCACAGTTTGATCCCATATCGCCTTGCTTATGACAAAACTTTCGAGCCCCTTACAATTCCCGGCAGACCTAAATGAGATGAATAGCATGCATGTGAGGATTTTTTTGTATATATATTTTTTGAAATAACGATGATGTATGATGAATTAAAGAATGACGTTACAAAGAAATTTTTGGTGATTCAAATTTTGAGAAACATCAACCATGTCACATAAAATATACGTAAAGGGCAAAAGGAGTAAATGGTTTTCATTATTTGATTTTTTTTTTTAAAGATAAAAAGTTTTTGCGATGATGCAACGGGTAGGTGAATTGCCCTTGTGTCCTAAACAGGTTAGGTCTTATATATAGGTCACAGTCTAGGGCTACTTGTGTGATCAATCTCTCAGGTGGCTCTAATCACTTCCTCACAAGGGTCTCCAGAGCTGAAATCTCCTTCGTGATATGACCCACAACGATAGTGAGCTACCTGGTGTGGGATACCACGAAAGAGCGTACTCTGGCTGAGGCTTTCATGAGAGTCAGACAGATAAAATCCAGAATGACTGACACTAATCGTCTCCGCTCGTCCTAGGTTTTTTTTTAGACCCGGGTATAGGGCCCCGCTCAAGAGTGTGTGCAATAAACAAGTGTAATTGATGTGTGTGATATAAGCAACCTAAACTACCCATACTGCAAAAGAAATACAGATAATAGTACAAAGATTTTCTACCCTAAGGTTCAATAAAGCAAATAAATAGATAAGTAAAATAGACATGCGAATAAAAGGGCTAAGGGTAAAAAAGTACTAAACTAACAAATATCTACACATTTAACTAAATTAGGCTTGACCCTCTTAAATAGTCCCCAGTGGAGTCGCCAGCTGTAGCGACCGAAAAATCCGAAGGAGGGATTCTTCGTTGTTTTTGAACAATGGAGTCGCCATCAATATTTATTTTTAGGAAAAACATTGAAAAAACCTTTGTTTTTGGGTTCGGGGGTCGATTAAGTGCGGGGAAGGTACTAGCACCCCGCAACATCCTAAAAAAGGTTACCTTTTAATTTAATGTGTAGAAAAAGTTAGCTTTAAAAGAAGATATTTTGCTTACCCATTTCGATTGTTTGCGAAAATCGGAAGGGACGACTTAATAAAAAAATTCAGTTTTTTTGCGCTCGACAGAAGTGGGCCCCTGCTCCTACGTATCTCCGGGTGCGATGGAGAAATCAAAGCTACGTAGTTCTCGGGTAGAAAATATTTGTGTGTTGGTATTTTTTTTTATTTATTGAAAGATTTGCGAAAACTAGAGGCCGTTCATGGTGACCAAACAGATAAATCCAGAGTGGTCACCACTAATGGCTTATTCGAAAAAGAAAGTGTTTACAGCGTTCAAACGAGCTGGGCCCAGAGTGAATGCTATAAATACCCGGTTTGCGATCGAGCGTTTTGTTTGAAAAATGCTTACTGGGAAGCGTGATTTTTTTTTTTTAAAAAAGGGAGTTGAGATTATGTTTGTATTTTATTAACTGAAAATTTCTTGAAGTTTAGGCGGGTGTTTGCGATGATCAAACTAATAAATTCAGAGTGATCACCGCTACTAATCCGATTTGAAAAAAAGAAGGTTAGCCCTATCGGTCAAACAAGCTAAGCTCAGAGTGACCATTAGTAACAACCTATTTTTTTACGCGAGTTTTGATTGTTTGAAAGAAAGAAAAAACGGTTTGGAAACATTATGGTGTAAATAAAAGCGGAGTGAGTTATAATTAAAAAAGTGGGTGCAACTAACAGGGGTGTTGTATTAAATGGAAATGGGTGGTGGGCTTAGTAGCAGCCCAAAACGGAGTATTTGGGTTTTTGGATCCTTGCGCGAAAATTGGGCTGAAAGTGGGGAGTGCTGTATTACTAAAATGTGGGGGGTGCGAATAGCGGTTTGACGCTAAAAAACGATTGTTTGACTTTTCCTTTTTTACCATTTCATTAACTTACCCTAAAACATATAATTCTGAAGCGCTCCTTTTTTAAACACCTAGACTAATAAGCATTGGATTTGGAAAAGATTTACTCATTTATAAAGAAATGCCCCTTCTAATTTGAAAATAATTGTCATGTTTATTATTTTAAAAGGTGCCTTTGCTGTTTTTTTTTGGGAAAATAAAAATTGCTATTATTCCTCTTTTTTTTTACGAAGGTAGTGGTATTAGTAACCATTTATTTTGGAAGAAAAAAAACATTTTTTTTAAAAGGACTTTATTTTAATTCAAAAATTACAGCAATATTTAAAAGGCAACAATTTAAATAAATAAAAAAAAATAGCAATGATAATATCTTAAAAAAAAAACATGACAGCAACAATTTACATAAAAAAACAGCAACAATTATATACAAAAAAAACAATTTAATAGAAAAACAGCAACAAATTAATAGAAAAAAAAACAGCAACAAATATATACAAAAAAAAAACATGACTGCAACAATTTTAAAAAAAAAACAGCAATAGTGTATACGAATTTACATTACAGCAACTATAAAAATAATAAAAAAAAAGCGACAATATTTACATGAACAAAAATTACAGCAACTAAAAAAAATAAAACAGCAATAATTAAGTAAAATGTCACATTACAATACCTTAAACAAAAATCCGGAAAGGTTGAAGGAGAAGTTTTCTTCTTCGGATTTCCTCAATACAACAGAATTTGAAACTAAAAAAAATTTGTGAAAGGGAGAAAAAGAATAACAGTGAGCAAAAACTCTCAAGCTCTCTAACCTAGACTCTCCTCTTTTTCTTTTTTTTCGAAAAATTATCTTCTTCTTCCTTTCTCTCAAAAAAAACCGTCCCTTTGCTCCTGAGTTGTGGCTCGCATTTATACAGAAAAAGGGTGCTTTTGTCTTCTGACTGCTTCACCATGCCTTGTACAGTGTTTCTCCTTTTTTGACTTGAGAGAAAAGAAAAAAAAAACTTGATATGATGGAGAGATGTAGAGATTTCGTGATGGTTGGTGAATGTTTGTGAGAGGAGGGGTTATGATGGTTTGTGTGAGGGGTATGGGCATAGCAGAGGAGAGAATGATGGCTTTTTTTGTGTGAGAGAGAGGGGGATCCGTGAGTGTGTGAGGAGTGATGTGAGGGAAAGAAAAAAAAATGATGGAGTTTAAGGGTTTGGTGGGAGGGGTGTGCGTGGAGATGGGAGAGTGGGGAAATGGGAGGATGAGTGAAAGAGAAAGAGAAGTGTGTGTGAGTGGGAGAGTGATGAGAAAGATGAAGTGAAGTGTGTGATAGGAGAGTGTGAGAGAGAAAGGGTCGTAGGGATGGGAGGAGAGAATGAGAAGGGAAAGGTTGAGTGTGAGTGGGAGAAAGAGAGAGAGGAAGCGTGAGATTGAGGAGAGAGAGGGATGGGAGCCGTTGGGAAGAGAAGAGAGAGGGAAGATGCGTGTATGGGGAAGTGGAATGTGGGGAAGTGGGGAGTTGAGAGAAAAGAGGAGAGGTGGAGTGTGGGAAAGGAAAAATGCAGTTTCCAAGGAGGGAAAAGAGGGAGTGGGGTCGAATTTTTGGGAAGGGAGTGAATGAATGTGGATGATTTTTAGGCTAAAGGGGGGAAGTTAAAATTTTAGGGTTTTTTTTTTTGAGTGGGGTGGCCGAATTTGGCTAGGAGTGGAGGGAATTAGGGTTAGGTGAGGAGTTGGGTCATGGGTCATGGGTTGGTTGGATGGGTTAGGGTTTGGTGGAGGAGGTTTAGGGTTAGGCGAGTTGGGCTAGCCTTTTTTCTGTTGGGTTAGCTTTCTGATGGCCCAATCCTGATTGCACCTCCATTCCTTTTTTTGGCAGACCCCCTCCATTTCCTCCTTTGCTTATTTTTTGTTTCTTCACTTCTAATTAATATATTTTTTTTGGTTAAAAACTTGTGGCAACTAAAATAAAATAATACATGACATGAAAATAAAAAAGATTATTATTTTTATTAAAAATAAAATCTCTCATTTTTTATCGGACAAAATTAGGGTATTACAGGTCCCAATTAAACCAAAAGGACTAATGGCAAACTAGGCGAACAAATTAAACGAGTAGCAAAAAAAGTAAACAAAGGAAGAGGACGAAATTAGGGTATAACAGCTGCCCCTCTTTATTTATATTTTACTAGGAAATATGGAGGGTTTTCCAGGTTTCTCGAGTAAAATAGAAATAAAGATAAAAATGCACTAATTTTGTCAAGGTCATCCCCTTTTTAGAAATTATTGAAAAATAATTGGTTGATATAGAACGAAAATAAAGAAGGATCGCTGGGGATCTGAAGAAGCACTTGGGGCTCTGATGGTCTAACTTGCGGTCGATGCTTGATACATTGACTGGAGTTAAACTAAAGGACCGACGGGGTCTGAAGGGCATGCCTAAGCCTGATGGACCAATGGGTCTGAAGGAGCCCAAACTAGCAACGATACTAGTAAAACGGTCTGCTTGGGGGGATGGCCTTTTTCGAGCGGCCATGGGTGGCAAGGTCAGGTCGTTGACCTGATTTGCACACCTCGAAGGACATGCACTGTTTTTTTAGGCGGACACAGCTAGTCTGAAGGACCTAGGGTCGGATGATCCGTCGGTTGCTCGATTAACGCGACGTGTGATCTGGATTGAAGGACCAAATGTTGGTCTGAAGGACGCTAGGGCTCTGAAGGACCGCTGGGGTCTAAAAGGTTGATGCTAGGCTCGATGCTAACGCTATAATTTAAATTTATTTTGACAGATAAAAAACTACTTTATATTTGAACGCATTTAAGGATGCAATGGATGATGTATGCGTGCATGTAGTGTAAGCATGTGCAATGATCGATATCTGGTGGTATGATGAATGAAATGTGGGATGCTTTTTCTCTTTGTTTTTGTTTTTGGTTCTTCTTTGTTGTTCCTTTTTTTATTCTTTTCGCTCTTTTTCCCTTCCTCGACTCTTTTGCTCTTTTACTCTTTCTTGACTTTTTGCTCTTTTGATCTTTCTTGACTTTTTTGCTCTTTTGCTCTTTCTTGACTTTTCTGCTGATCTCATCACCTCGCAGGACTCTCGACGTGAGATATGAGGGTTGCCTCAAAGTAGCGGTGCCAAAGCGCGAGTTATTGTGATTCGTAGCTTGAAGTGATTATGCATTTGTCCTTTTTGCCATTTTATAAGAGATCGACTCCTTTTTGTGATTTTTAGAAATTTCGCAATGATTGTAATGCTTTCGATTATGCACATGTTTCGCAATTCATATCATCTACCATAAAACATCTTTTCAAAGCAAATAGGGAGGTGAGAGAATGAAGAAAGAGTTTAATATTCAAATGGAGACCGAGTGCGCAGAAGGTCACACTGGCTGAAAACTACATTGAGAGTTTAAACTAAAAAAAGAAAGAAAGAAAAAGAAAGAGCAGATTTTTTGATTGTTTGTATCCTTGAGGTAACAATGCCAATCACCCATGCACATGACCTTGAGCACTCATCATCCAACTTTCGGAGGTATTGATTGCCTTTGCATTTGTTCAAAGTCCGACTTATTGACCCTAATTTTTGCCTGGACTGCTCTTTAGAGTTTCCAATCCACCGGGTCGCTCTAATGTTGCCTAGGTCGCCCTTTCGGGTTTTCAACCTAGCGAGCTCATTCTTGCTTGGCTCATCTTTCTCTTTTTTCATATATTTCTTTAGGCATAGTACTTCTTAACTGCGTCTGAGTTCACTGGGAGTGGGAGGTCTGCACCATCCATCTTTGTGAGAATTAAGGCTCCTCCAGAGAATGCTTTCTTTACCACATAAGGTCCTTCGTAATTAGGGGTCCATTTTCCACGGGAATCCTTTTGGATAGGCAAAATTTTCTTGAGCACGAGATTTCCTTCTTGAAACTGCCGGGGTCGAACTTTCTTATCGTAGACTTTCTTCATTCTTTGCTGATACAACTGCCCGTGACACAAAGCTACCACTCTCTTTTCCTCTATGAGGTTCAACTGATCAAGCCGAGATTGAACCCATTCTTCTTCCTCTAGTTTGGTTTCCATTAACACTCGCAGAGAGGGGATTTCGACTTCTACGGGAAGAACTGCTTCCATCCCGTATACTAGTGAGAATGGTGTTGCCCCTGTTGACGTGCGAACTGAGGTCCGGTACCCATGCAAAGGGAAAGGTAACATTTCATGCCAGTCCTTGAAGGTCACTACCATCTTTTGCACGATCTTCTTTATGTTCTTATTTGCAGCTTCGACTGCCCCATTCATCTTCGGACGGTACGGGGAGGAATTATGATGTTGGATTTTGAAGTCGTCACACAACTCTTTCATCATCTTGTTGTTCAGGTTGCTCCCATTGTCTGTGATAATTTTATTTGGCAGACCGTAACGGCAGATCAAATCTCTTTTCATGAACTTGACAACCACAGATTTTGTTACGCTGGCGTAAGAAGCGGCCTCGACCCATTTGGTGAAATTATCGATAGCTACAAGAATGAAGCGATGCCCATTTGATGCCTTAGGTTCGATGGGACGAATGACATCCATTCCCCACATTGAGAATGGCCATGGTGCTGTCAGGGCATTCAAAGAAGCAGGCGGCACATGGATATTATCAGCGTAGATTTGATACTTGTGGCATTTTCTCACGTAGTTAAAGCAGTCGGTCTCCATTGACATCCAGTAGTAGCCAGCCCTTAGGATTTTTCTTGCCATAGTGTGCCCGCTAGAATGGGTTCCGAACGAGCCTTCATGGACGTCTTTCATAAATCTTTCTGCTTCTTCTTTTGCAACACATCTGAGGAGGACCGTGTCGTGGTTCCTTTTGTAAAGCACCTCCCCGTTTAGGAAGAAACCCATCGATAACCTCCTAAGTGTCCTCTTGTCATTCTCAGTGGCACCAGGAGGATACTCTCGGCTTGTGATATAGTGCTTGATATCGTAATACCAAGGTTTACTGTCAGGCTCTTCTTCGATTGCCACACAATGATGTGCCGGTAGGTCTCGATGTTGGATTCGGATGAATGTCAGACTTTTGTTGTTATTGATATTAAACATTGATGACAAAGTCGCCAAAGCGTCAGCCAACTGATTTTCTTCGCGAGGGAGATGGTGGAAGGTGACCTCCTCGAATCGTTCAACCATCTTTTGGATGTGATCGCGATAAGGAATTAATTTGGAATCCCTGGTTTCCCAGTCACCTTTTATCTGATGGATGACTAAAGATGAGTCCCCATATACATCGAGTCTTTTGACTTTCCATTCAAGGGCCGCTTTGATGCCTAAGACACACGCTTCATATTCTGCAATGTTATTGGTGCAATAGAAGCTCAGTCTAGCAGTGAATGGTATGAAGCGGTTATCAGGGGAAATCAGCACAGCTCCGACCCCGTGCCCATACAAATTGGAAGCGCCATCAAATGACATCCTCCACTTTTCGTCGTCTGGAGATTTCCCTTCTCCGATTAGAGCCATTATATCTTCATCTGGGAAATCGTATTGCATTGATTGGTAATCCTCAATGGGCTGATGTGCCAAGTATTCAGCTAGGGCACTACCTTTGATTGCTTTCTGAGTGACATACAAGAGGTCGTATTCAGATAGTAGCATTTGCCAGTGGGCGATTCTTTCTGTGAGGGTAGGTTTTTCAAAAATGTACTTGATTGGGTCCATTTTAGATACCAGCCAAGTCGTGTGGCTTAGCATGTACTGCCTCAGACGACGTGCAGCCCAGGCCAAAGCGCAACATGTTTTTTCCAACAATGAATATCTTATCTCGCACTCGGTGAACTTCTTGCTTAGGTAGTAGATGGCATGTTCTTTCCTTCCGGACTCATCATGTTGCCCCAGTACACAACCCATTGAGTTGTCTAGCACTTTTAAGTATAGGATGAGGGGTCTGCCCTGCGCCGGTGGCATCAGAATCGGTGGATTTTGGAGGTACCTCTTGATCTTTTCAAATGCTTCCTGGCACTTATCATTCCACTTCGTTTCTTGGTTCTTGCATAGTAATTTGAAGATAGGCTCACAGGTAGATGTTAATTGGGCTATGAATCTGGAGATGTAGTTCAACCTTCCTAGGAACCCACGAACTTCTTTTTCAGTTTTAGGTGCTGGCATTTCAAGAATTGCTCGTACCTTGTCTGGATCTACCTCTATTCCCTTTTGACTGACTATGAACCCCAACAGCTTTCCTGATCTTACGCCGAAGGTGCATTTTGCAGGGTTTAGTCTGAGCTTGAACTTCCTTAGACGTTCAAAAAAATTCTGCAGATTAACAATATGCTCTTCCTCAGTCTTGGACTTGGCAATCATATCATCCCCGTATACCTCTATTTCTTTATGCATCATATCATGGAATAAAGCTATCGCCTTTTGGTATGTTGCACCAGCGTTCTTCAATCCGAATGGCATTACTTTGTAACAGAAGGTTCCCCAGAGAGTGATGAAGGTGGTTTTCTCCATATCTTCGGGGGCCATCTTGATTTGATTATATCCGGAATATCCATCCATGAAGGAAAATAAAGAGTGTTGCGCTGTGCTATCCACCAGAACATCAATGTGGGGCAAAGGGAAATCATCTTTAGGACTTGCTCTGTTCAGGTCTCAATAATCGACGCACATTCTGACCTTCCCATCCTTCTTCGGAACCGGGACAATGTTGGCTACCCATCGAGGATACTTTGCTACCGCTAAGAATCCGGCATCAAACTGCTTCTTGACCTCATCTCTGATTTTTAGTGACATATCCGGCTTCATCCTTCTTAGCTTTTGCTTTACTGGCGGGCATTCGGGTTTTACTGGTAACTTATGATCGACTATGTTGGGGTCCAGTCCAGGCATGTCTTGGTATGTCCATGCGAAGATGTCAACATAGTCGAACAAGAGCCTAACTAGCTTCTTTCGCTCACTATCTTTCATTGTGATGCCGATTTTAACCTCTTTCTTATCCTCTTCTGTGCCCAAGTTTATTATCTCAGTAGATTCCTCGTGGGGTTGAATCACTTTCTCTTCTTGTTCCATCATTCTCATTAATTCTGGAGGAGTTTCCCAGTTATCTTCAACATCTTCCTCAGTTTGATTAATCGGGTGATCAAAGTCACAGTATGAATTATTGGCGTTGTTATTTTCAAAGGTGTTTTTTTCAAATCTGCATTAGTATAAATTGACGGAATGAAAAACGAGCAAAAAGAAAATAAAACGCAAGTGCAAAAGAAAACTGAAATTTATTGGAGAATCTGAAATAACATTTTATTGATATTGATATTGAAAGGAAACATGTGTGCCCGAATGAAATGTCCTAAGGCCTTGGGCAGAGCCATAGGATTGCATTACAGAAACATTACTTTGAACTAAAAACTACAGGAAAATCGACGATCTCCCAATTCTTGAGCTTTTCGCTTGCTGGACAACGGCGCACAAGACTGACACTGCCATTTTCAGTGCTTGAATCCCCTTCAATAGCTGCAACCTGGTTAGGATCTAGCACCCATGCGCTCTAAAAACTTTGCTTTATGTCGCAGATGGAAATTTTCTTCATATCTGGCTCCCGACCCTCAAGTTTGGCCAACCTCCGCTCCTTCTTTTCCGCGGCGATCCTTCCTTTGTCAGTACGACTAGGCCGGTACCCTATCCCACATCTGTCCTTGTTTTCACGCAGCTGTATGGGTGTTAGGATCCCTTGTTCAGTCTTCCCTAAACCGTTTCCCGCTTGATAACCCTTGCTTGTCATGACTTTAGCAATCATCAATGCAGCTTTGGACAGCTTTGGTTTTAACGATGGGGCCCCGTTCCCCACTGTCATACCCCAATTTTGTCCGGCTTAGGGCAAAACCCTAATTTTCAATAAAAATAAATAAATCAAGTCTTGGCATTCATCCTAGAGGTTAGGAAAGGCATCATGCTTGCATTTTAGAAGTTTTATAATGCAATTTAGGGTTAGAAAAGCAATGCATAGCATTGTAGAGCATTTTAGAGTATTTCTGGGGTTTCTAGGGTTTTTTTTCCTAGCTCGAGGGGTATTTTGGTAATTTCGCCAAAAAAGACGTATTTTCTCATCATGCATGCATTTTTAGGGTTTTAGAGTCATCCAAAAGGTCTCAGGATCATTTTTAAAGTGAAAATGCAGTTTGAAGCAAAATTAGGGATTTCAGGACCAAAAGGGCATTTTGGTCATTTCACTAAAATAAATAATTTCTCAGTAAAAACGACTATGCATCTCTTGAGGAATTTATTTGAGTCCAAGTGAGTGGAGTTGTGCATTTTTTTTATGCATCATAGGAGTATTTTTGGCATGAAATTCAGTTTTTGAACAAAAGGGCAAAATGGTCATTTCCTTTGAGGTAGGGTCAATGAATCAATTTTGGGATTGGTGAGATCATAAAATTCAGAGCCCAATCATTGAATCATAGGATGAGGCCCAAAATGGTAAGATTAATGAAGAATTATCTAGAAAAAAAAATCAAGAAAAAGAAAGGATAATTAGAGAGGTAGTGGGAGGCAAATAGTACATAGGAAATAATAATAAGAAAAGAGAAATTCAGACATTTGCATTTGCATTCATCATAGGAGAAAGAAAAAGAAAATAACAATCATAACATTTGCATCCAAATATCTCATTTGCATTCGCATTTCATGCATTCATCGCGTGCCATCCAAAATCCTAATGTTTCCCAATCAACCATTTCATATTATTGCTACATGTACCATAGCAGTTGGACTCAAACATTTCATTTGCATCATCTTAATGTTTGAATTTCATAAAAGGAAAAGAACAAAAAAAAAATCTTGCATCAAAGCATTGCATTTGCATCGTGCATCTCATAGAAAAAAAACAAAAGCGAAGTCTTCCCTTGCATACACTTGCACCGAAATTCCACAAACCATTAGGTCAAACCAGACCTTTGTGTCCTTAAACCAGACCTTTGGGGTCCATAAACCAGACCAATATGCAGACACATATTGCTCCATAACTCAGGCATGTCGGCCCTTAAACCAGATCATTGCGATCCATAAACCAGACCTTTGTGTCCTTAAACCAGATCATTGCAATCCATAAACCAGACCTTTGTGTCCTTAAACCAGATCATTGCAATCCATAAACCAGACCTTTGTGTCCTTAAACCAGACCTTTGGGGTCCATAAATCAGACCAATATGCAGACACATATTGCTCCATAAACCAGGCTTGTCGGCCCATAAATCCAGCATTGTAGGCATCAGCGTCACATGCATCTACGTAGCATACATCTGCATTACATTTGCCTGACCGCATCTTGTGCATTCATCACATGACGAAAACCAAAGTAAAAGAATAAAGGGCATTTCATGAACATTCATCATCTCAATAAACTCATCGCATAGCATGCATCTGCATAACATGCCTTCGCATAACATGCATCCACACTCCTTGCATCATTCCTTGCATCAGCTGACGTATGCAGGTACCTCAATCCTGTGCGGCAGCATTGGCCATCTCAACCAATCAACAGGATTCGTAAATCCATTCAGGACCCAAGTGTTCCTTCAGGCCCAAGTGCCCATCAACCAACAGGATTCGTGAATCCATTCAGACTTCACCTTGTATTCGAGCTGCAGGTAAGTCATTCAGACCTCGTTAGGTTCAGACAAAAAGGATAGTTGTGTCGGCCTAAGACATGGCGCAGTCCTAGGGAAATATCGAGATCGCGACTTGATATAGTACCCTCCCCCGGTCGCTCTTGAAGACCACCATACCCAGGGGCAAGCTCGGATCGTTCGCGGTTCGTTAAAAGGCTTTAAGCAGCCTCTGGTGTCGGCTTACTGTAGGTCGATACCTTCTTTTTTTGCTTTTGCCGCCTGAGGGTTGGCACCATTTTCTTTTTTGCTTTTGCCGCCTGAGGGTTGGCACCAATTTCTGTCCTGCTTTTGCCGCCTGAAGGTTGGCACCAAGTTATTTCTTGCTTTTGTTGGATTACTGAGGGCTGGCGATTCATCCAAAAATAAGAGAGGAAAATTCGGGTTTCCCTGAGCAGACAAAATCGGTATAATTTCTGAATTCTTTATTTCTATTTTGCCTCGAAATATGTCCCGCGTAATTCATATTTCTTGTCAAAATCCAAATAAAGAGGGGCAGCTGTCATACCCCAATTTTGTCCGGCTTAGGGCAAAACCCTAATTTTCAATAAAAATAAATAAATCAAGTCTTGGCATTCATCCTAGAGGTTAGGAAAGGCATCATGCTTGCATTTTAGAAGTTTCATAATGCAATTTAGGGTTAGAAAAGCAACGCATAGCATTGTAGAGCATTTTAGAGTATTTCTGGGGTTTCTAGGGTTTTTTCCTAGCTCGAGGGGTATTTTGGTAATTTCGCCAAAAAAGACGTATTTTCTCATCATGCATGCATTTCTAGGGTTTTAGAGTCATCCAAAAGGTCTCAGGATCATTTTTAGAGTGAAAATGAAGTTTGGAGCAAAATTAGGGTTTTTAGGACCAAAAGGGCATTTTGGTCATTTCACTAAAATAAATAATTTCTCGGTAAAAACCATTACGCATCTCTTGAGGAATTTATTTGAGTCCAAGTGAGTGGAGTTGTGCATTTTTTTATGCATCATAGGAGTATTTTTGGCATGAAATTCAGTTTTTGAACCAAAGGGCAAAATGGTCATTTCCTTTGAGGTAGGGTCAATGAATCAATTTTGGGATTGGTGAGATCATAAAATTCAGAGCCCAATCATTGAATCATAGGATGAGGCCCAAAATGGTAAGATTAATGAAGAATTATCTAGAAAAAAAAAATCAAGAAAAAGAAAGGATAATTAGAGAGGTAGTGGGAGGCAAATAGTACAATGACAACTTGCAATTACTCTCTCTCTATTATCCTTTGGCTGCGAATTCCAGCCCCTTTTTCCCCATTTTTGGTTTATTTTATTGATTGCAAATTGTGTTTAAATCATGGCCTTCCATTCAAGTGTTAAATGCAATCCTCACCCTTCATTTGAATTAAAATGGCACTCTTGTAATATGCTTCATGAGAAAATACATTTTTGTAATTAAACTTATCCTTCACCCACCTCCTTAAGCTACACCCTCAGCCCTCTCTCTCCTCACTTTGTGCTTTCTAATTGCCCCTAATCCATGTGATGATGCATCTCCACCCTCCATTCAAATTTAAAGTCTAATCCTAGTGCACCTCTCAAAGCCAAAGACTAAACTACCCTTAGACCTAGTTTCATCCTATAAATACTCCCTCATTCCCACACCTAAAGCCTCTTCTCTTTTTGCTCATTCTCTCCTACACAAAAACCCTAGCACACCTCCTCTCCCTCTCCTTCCCTCATCAAGGCCGTAGCCCCTTCCTCCCCTCTTCCACATATCCCCTTCAAAAATCAACCACCAAATCCTCCATTTCTTGTTAGATCACCATCTTTCCTTCCATTCTCTTCAAGGTTGCATCATCAAATTGCTAAGAGCTAGTGATTTTTGAGCTTATCATCTCCTTCTTCATTTCATTGTAGTTTTGAGGTAATCCTTGAAGCTTTGCACCTCATATTTAATTTTCTTGCATAATTTCTCCTCTACTCCAAACTCCTTCTTGATTGTTGTTTGCTTTGAGGATCCATTTCAAACATTTTGACAAAGACTTAGGGAGCTTTGGGTGTTTGAGATGGGTCCTTGGCCTTGAAGGAGTTGTTCTTCTACTTGAATAATTTCCCTTGCATCTTTGCATATTTTTGCACTAGATTTCATACACAAATTTGTTGTTTAAGCATTTCGCATATCATGAAAAATTAGGGTTGATGTGATTTTGTTGCACTTCTTTGCTTAATCATATAAATCCTTGCAAAAAATAGATCTATGTTTCTTTGTGTTAATTTTGGTGTTTTCTTTATTAAATAAAATGTGGATCTATGTTTCCCTTGGTTCACATGCTTATAGATCTAAAAATATTTTCAAGTTCATTTTGTTGTTGTTCTTTGTTTGGTGATGTTTAATCTTGTTACTAGTATTTCATCTTAGTGTTAAATGTTACCTTTGTTGTTTGATGATTTAGCAATATGATTCCCACTAGTGCCTAGTGCACCTTGACCTAAGTGGTGAAGATTGCTAGAAATGACTCAATTTAGTTTATGTGTCCATTCATTTTTGTGTCTTAGTTTGCTTGTTGTAAATTGTTGATGATAGGCAAGTTGATTCCCACTAGTGCCTAGTGCACTTTTCTCAAAGTGAGAGGATTGCTCTAGGTGATTCAACTTATTTGTTGTGTTTAGTTAATCTTTGCATTTTAGTTTGCTTGTTGCTCATTGTTGATGATAGGCAAGTTGATTCTCACTAGTGCCTAGTGCACTTTTCTCAAAGTGAGAGGATTGCTCTATATGATTCAACTTGGTTTTAGTGTTTATTTACTTTTTACCTTTTTACTTTACCACTCATTAACTTTTTACCAAAACATAAAAATATTTTACTACTTTGGTTTTAACCACCCACTTACTTTTTACTTTACCATTCATTAACTTTTTACCAAAACATAAAAATATTTTACTACTTTGGTTTTAACCACTCACTTACTTTTTACTTTACCATTCATTAACTTTTTACTAAAACATAAAAAGATTTTACCACTTCCCATTCACTTCATGCATTTTTACTTTACCATCTCATTAAATAATTACCATTCACTTCATGCATTTTTACTTTACCATCTCATTAAATAATCACCATTCACTTCATGCATTTTTACTTTATGCATTTTTACTTTACCATCTCATTAAATAATTACCATTTACCTCATGCATTTTTACTTTACTTTTCACTAACTTCTTACTTAAAGTTTTACACACAAGCATATGTGCCCCTCTCGAAATTGCTTCCAACTTGTGTAGCAATTCCCCTTCACACACAAGCACAATTGTTTGAGAACTTTGCCTTGCATCTTTGACAATTAAATCTCTTGATTATATTGGCATGCTTAATCTTAGTTGATGATCAACATGTTCATGATTGTTTGACTAGTTGAATATGTTTGAACTTCATTCATTCATTTTTGCATTTGGTTTTTGGACATAGAATTCAATTGAAAATGATTTATTTATTTTCTAAAGACACTTTTCCAAACCAATTAATTTTCAAAGCATTCTCAATAAACAAAATAAGCAAGTAGTGGAGGTCACCCATAACCTTTGTTAGTTTGATCTCTATGAACGCTCTTCAATTTCACATGAGTACTTAGCGATGATTACCCATAACCTTTGTTAGTTTAATGATTCGCTAATGCTCGTCCTACTTCGAAAACCTTTTCAAAACCAAAGGGTTAGAACTACGTCGCTTTGATTCCCATTTGGGATACGTAGGAGCGAGTCTCGTTCTCGTCAAGCGCAACAAATAAAAATCCTTTTCGCAACCCTAAACCAACCATTTTCACAAAACAAACCAAAAAGTCATTTTCAAACCCATTGTTGCTAGTAGCTCATCAGAGCCTTTGTTCGTTTAGCTATTAGTAGCAATGTCCTTTTCTCATAAGAATAATAAACGATGATCCATCATAACCTTTGTTAGTTTGATCATCGCGCGAATCAATCTCTTTCAAAAATGAGTTTCAAAAAAAAAAGATAATAAAAACGAGTTGTTATCAAACAGTCCATCAGAACCTTTGTTCGTTTGACTAGAGGTACAACTCTCTTTTTTGAGTATTTAGCGGTGATTACCCATAACCTCTGTTAGTTTAATCGTTCGCTGAATACTTGTCCTATTTCGAAAATTCACTAAAAAGATAAAAAATAAAAACCTTTTCATGATAAAGAAGAACTACGTAGCTTTGAGTTCTCCATCGCACCGGGAGATACGTAGGAGCGGGCCATGTCCCGTCAAGCCCTTTTTCTAAAAAGCTCTTTTTCTCCTTTTTCCATAATAAATAGGGTTTTCGTTAAATCCTTTTCAATGCATCTTTCAACAAAGGAATAAATAGGCAAACCTAGGTATTTTCCAAATCAAACATTGAAACCACATACTTTAGTTAGAGGTTCCCTTTCGGTAGAAAGGACATGTGAGGTGCTAATACCTTCCTCACGTGTAATCGACCCCGGAACCTATGTCTTTAGTTTTTCAAAGACCACCCGCCTTTTTCAAAAGGACCTTTTTTCAATGTTTTGGTCCGAAAATTAAAATATTGGTGGCGGCTCCAAACCTTTCCCACGTTGTACATTGAGAAGTCCAAATGGGATTTTTCGGGGTGCAACACCCACAAAGGTAGCATTTGCAATTTCTAGTGCTTGGAAGGCGGTCTCGAAAGATTCTTCTGCAGCCTCAACATAACGAATAGGAAACGGCTTATTGACTAGCAACTCTTCTTCTCTCGAAACGACCACCAACTTGTTGTTGACTATGAACTTGAGCTTTTGGTGTAGAGAAGAGGGCACAGCCCCTGCAGAATGGATCCAAGGTCTTCCTAGAAGACAGCTGTAAGACGGATTGATGTCCATCACTTGGAAACTCACTATGAAGACCTCTGGACCTACCTGTACAGGTAACTCCATCTCTCTGATAACCTCTCTTTTGGACCCATCGAATGCCCTGACCAGTGTAGAGCTGGGTTTCATGTATGAACAATCTACGTCTAGTTTGTTCATGGTTGATTTGGGTAGTACGTTCAGGGACGATCCGTTATCGATGAGTACCCGAGCTAGAGAGTATTCTCCACATTTCACGGAGATATGCAAAGCCTTGTTGTGCCCTCTTCCCTCGACGGGGATCTCGTCATCTGTGAACGTGAGGTAATTGTTTGCAACGATATTTTCGACGATCCCATCAAGCTGACCAACTGTGATGTCGGGAGTGACATGAGCTTCACTCAGCACCTTCATTAGTGTTACACGGTGGGCTTCAGAATTGAGTAATAGTGATAGCAGAGATATCTTAGCAGGGGTCTGATTCAGCTGATCTACTACCTTGTACTAACTCTGCCTCATAATCTTTAGAAACTCACTGGCTTCTTGCTCAGATAATGCTTTCTTGCTTGTATTTTTGTCAGATGGCTCTCCCTCTACGTTTTTTCCTTTATCAATCTTTCCTCTTTCATTTGATTCTCTTCCTCCGGGTCTTTCAGGGGCATAGACGCGCCCACTCCGAGTCATTCCACTGCTTCCCGAGATATTGGTGACATCAGGATTGTTCTGAACTTTTACACTGTAATTCCACGGGACTGCATTCACGTCTTTGAAAGGGAACGGAGTTGGTACTTGGATGGTTATTGCCTTTGGTGCAGCAGGGGCCATCCTTGAGTCTATGCTATAGAGAATCTCTAACGGCCGTCGAGTATATGTGTTCCTGCCACTGTTTGACTGGATGGTTGACACATCTTCTTCTTTCTTCAGAGAGCCTACTTGTATTATGTGCTGGTCCAACAGGTCCTGGAGCACTTGTTTGAACGTCTCACAGTTTCCAATGCAGTGATGGTCATTGCATGGATTCTTTCCAGCGCATTCTCTCTTGATAATCCCAAAGGAACACAAAATAGCATGGATCACTTCCAGGGGTGTCTGGATACATTCTACCCTCCTGATTAGGGACTGCTCTGCAGAGTCCTCAATTGCATTAGTTGAGGGCATCTCATGTCCTGGTAATGGGTTGGTAGCCACATTAGGACCGTTTTCCTTGAAGTTCAACCAGCCCGAGGCGATTAGGTCTTGGACGACATACTTCAATGCTTTGCAGTTTTCTATGGAATGGCCGACCGTTCCTGAATGAAATTCGCATGTAGTGTTTGGGTCGAAGCCTCTAGGAAAAGGGGGCTGGATCTGTCTCATTGGGCGGGTGGTGATTAAATTATGGCTGAGTAGTTGGCGAAATAGGTCAGAGTATGACATAGGGATTGGATCAAACTGGACGAGCTTTCCGACTGAGTAGTTTTGCGGTTTATGGCCTTGGTTATTTTGGGTAGATGGGGTAGATAGTGTTTGTGCTGAGAACGGATTGGTGTGAGAGGGATTGGAGTAGGAAGTTTTTCCGGTTCCGGTGATGGCGTTGGCTTCTCCTTCCTTCTTTTTAGGAAATCCGGAGAAGGGCTTTCTCTGGTTAGTGTTTCCGGGGGAAGTATAAGCGATTTTCCCATTCCTCATTCCGTTCTCTAGCCTTTCTCCAATAACGACCATATCCGAGAAACTTGACGATACGCTCCCAATCAATTTTTCATAGAAGGGTGAAGGAAGAGTTTCCATGAACATAGATACCATTTCCCTTTCAAACAGAGGCGGTGCTACCTGTGCTGCTAGTCCTCTCCAACGCTGAGCATATTCCTTGAGGGACTCATTATCTCTTTTAGTCATGTTTTGTAGCTGAGTCCTATCAGGAGCCATATCAGTGTTGTACTTATACTGCTTAAGGAAAGCATCGGCGAGATCCTTCCAGCACCGGATATGAGTGGGTGTCAACTGCATATACCAATTTGAAGCTGCCCCAGCTAAGCTGTCTTGGAAGTAGTGGATAAGCAGTTTATCGTCATTTGCGAATGCAGCCATTTTCCTGCAGTACATAGTTAGGTGGCTTGCCGGACATGTTTCTCCTCTGTATTTATCAAAATCTGGCACCTTAAACTTAGGGGGAATAACCACGTTGGGAACGAGACATAAATCATGTGCATTTCTTGCACCAATATTGAATCCTTCAACTGCTCTCAACCTTTCTTCCAGCATTTACAGTTTGTCTTGGGCTTGAGGGTTCTCCATAGAGTAGTTGTGAGGGAGTCCACTCATACCATAATAAGGATGAATCATCGGAACTATGGCTGGGTTCACATTTGGGATATGTGAATGAGTGGGGTTCCTGAGGCTGGACCCTTGAGCTTGAGCATCGACTACCAGCGGTGGAGTGTAGCCGAGTGGAAATCTTTGTGGTGCGACAACAGGGCTCGGGTTGTGAATCTGCGGTGCCCCCGGATTACTGTTGTGACCTATCGGTGCAGGATGTCCTTGTCCCACGACTCCTGAGGGACCATCTTCTGGATTGGCAGCGACTGTCGGAGGTGTGTAACCTTGCGGAAGTCCATAAGGAGGCCATTGGTAACCCTGTTCGTTAGCCCCAGTAGGGTACACTGTATGGGGGATTCCGGGTCCATTGGGAATAGGAGGGTTGGTAGCTTGATTTTCAGTGTTCCCAGCGGAGACATCTTCATCTGTATTCCCATTCTTCAAAGCTTGTAGGACCCTTAAGATCTTAGCCATCTGTTGCTTCATCATATCTATTTCTGCCCTAAGCTCTTGATTGCCTGGGTTCTGGTTACCCTGACCTAAATCGTCCTGATGTGGATCGCCTTGATCTAGGTTATCTTGAGGCGGATTGTCCTGATTTGCTTCCATGTATCTGGCCTGAGAACGAGTCCAATAGCGATGTTGACGCACCAGCTTGTCTTTTACTCTCTGTTGACGGGATACATGATATGAGTATATGAATGGATGAAAAGATGAGTGATGCATGTGTGCATGAGTTTTATTATTTTAGGTCGAGAATTGTAAGCGTGTCTTGATTTGTCATAAGTACATAAACTAACGTTTCAAGCATTTTCAAAAGGAGGATCAATAGGTGAAACAAACAAACTTCATTGATGGGGGAGAAGTACAGCATTTTTTGAAATACAAGTTCGAAAGAAACAGTACAATGCTTTTTTACATTTCGCTCAAATACATATGGCTTTCATTTTTCCACTCCTCTCTCTTTTTCTACTAGTGGTGCTACCAGCCTTCTCCCTAAGTTCGGCAATCAGGATTTTGCAAAATTCCATAAATTCGGAAACTTGGACCGGGGTGTTGAACGGGTGCATTGCCGCGTCAGCCTCTTTTAGACGCTTTGGGATACCCATGATAGCTTGATCAGCCAGCCATGCCAACTTTGAGAATCTGTCTCTCCAATATAAGCTTTCATTCTTCAAGTCTATGAAGACTTCATGGTTTTCTATCCTGTTGACCAATTCTACAAAGCGGCTCTCCCAGTGGATGCTTTCAATCTTCAGCTGGTGGTAAACTTCCTCTTGATATCTGATATGGTCTTTCAGCTCATCAGATCTCTCATGCTCCCTTCTCAAGGCTTGTTGGTATTCTCGGAGTATTTCTTCAATGGTCTCTTTATCCCGCCGGATACTTTTCACTTGATCTTCAAACTCAGCTATCAATATCCGAGACTCTCTCTTTGATTTCACCAACAAGCCTTGTGCGGTTTTTTCTGCAATCATTGACTCCTCCCATAACTCTTTCCATTTATGCGCATCATCAATGGCTTGGTTCATCTTCAGGTTGCATCGCTTTAGTTCTTCCTTTGCCCCCCTCAGGTATTTTTGGACCTCTTGTTTGTTCTTTTCTTCAATCTTAAGTTGCTTGCGGCTATCCTCAATGGCCGATGACTTAGTTGTATTTTCCTCCTCCAATTTCTGGTTTCTTAGAAGAACTTTCTCTAATTCTGCCTGTAAGCCCTTCTTTTCTTCTTCAGCTTTTGACAAGGCCATTTTGAGCTTATCTAACTCTTCGACAGTGGGAGGGGTAGGTTCAAGTACTTCTTCCTCACCCCGTAGTGCGCTTCGGTAAGGCAATCGGGTGTCTTGGAGCCTTTTGTGAAGCCATTGACGAAAGGTGGGTTCCTTATCGCCGCTCCTCTTGCTAAGCTCTTGTCCTTTGCGAACAACCTTATCCCACGCTTGAGAAATCCTCCGGAGCATGTCAACCTCTTTTGGGCCTCCCTCATAAAGGTAGAAAGGGATCAACATGTCTTCGGTGGGCGGACTTCGCATGGGGTACCCCAGCTGTCTTAGAGTTAGAGAGGGGTTGTAATTTATGCATCCTCTTGTTCCCATGAGTGGGACATTTTGGAAGCTTCCACATTGAAAAACCACTTCAGGCCTATCTTTCCACCATGATGGGTGCCATCGAACCTTGTATTCATGAAGACCTCTTAGCACTTGCAACCATTCACTAGTGTTCATTGACTCCACATCACACCCTCTAGCGTCTTCAATTGGGCCTTCTACCTTAACTTTGTTGACGAAGGTATGGGTGAGAAGCCAAACATACAAGCCTTGTAGGCAGCAATATATCCTCTTTCCCTTTAGCTCACTATAATGAGTGAAGGTACAGTAAGTGTCTGCAAGAATGGCTGGAATTGGGTTGGTTGGGTTTTCTTCATCGTTGAAGGATAGGAACACACCAATGGCGGTTGTGTACACATATCTTTCAAGGCGCGGGAATAGCACAATCCCAAATATGGTCAAAGCTAACAATTGCTTGAAAGGACCCCAATTTCTAGCGTTGGCGAAGGCTTTCATTTGACTTTCCAGGTACTCTTGCGGGAACCCTACAATGCAATTTCGGTTTTTCTTTTGGAGCTTCAAACCTTCCTTGCTGATTTGTAGCATTGAGGCAAGTTTCTCATCTGTGTAGTAATGCCCCTGATACTGGCAGGGCCTAACGTCTCGCTGAGGAAAACCAAGGATCTGCGTATATTCTTCTAGAGTAGGTGCCATTTGGAAATTTTTGAAAGTAAAGCATCTCAAGGGAGAGTCATAGAATTGGCTTAAAGCGGCAATGGCATTTGTTTGCACTTCCAACCGTAATAACATAATAATCTTCCCATAAGTTCTATCGAAAGACCTGCGCTCGATGGGCGGCAACCAACCCGCACATTCTCTTAAGCTAGTCAGATTGGGCTGTTTCACTGTAGGGTAGTTCAGGGTTTGAACTGCTTCACCGTTTGATCCCATATTGCCTTGCTTATGACACAATTTTTGAGCCTTTTACAATTCTCGGAAAACCTAAATGAGATGAATAACATGCATGTGAGGATTTTTTTATATTTTGTGAAATAATGATGCTATATGATGGATGAAAGAATGATGTCACACGTGTTAAAAAAAATAAGGAAAAACTTGGTGATTCATCTTTGAGAAGGTGTTAACTATGTGTCACATCCTATATACGCAAAAGGGAAAAAAAAATAATAGTAATAAATGGTTTTGATGATTTTATTTTTTTGAGAAAGAAAAAGAAAATTATCTGTAATGATGCAGCGGGTAGGTGAAATGCCCTTGTGTCCTAAACAGGCTAGGTCTTATATATAGGTCACGGTCTAGGGTCATTTACGTGATCGATCTCTCAGGTGGCTCTAATCACTTTCTCACCAAGGTTTCCAGAAGTAAAATCCCCTTCATGATATGATCCACAACGATAGCGAGCTACCTGGTGTTAGCCTGCATTTTCGACAGGCTAATATTAAATGCAGTCAAAAGGTTTTGACTTAATAATTTCAGAAAGAAAACAGGTCTTCGACACCAAGATATAATTTCGACTTCAATAGGTAGTAACCAAGGGAAAGCAGCCTAATGCATAACTTAGCGAATTTGGAAAAAGAGGCCACACTTCGACAGAGAGAAGATTATAAACAGCGAAACAAGCAAAGCTATGGAGATCTGTCAAAAGGGACATTGATTCCTTGGTCGAAAAGAAAGAGCAGTTAGACAATCGAAGTAGAAGCACGTCGAAATAGCAGTTACTCTGCCTTATCTTGTTTTAGAAAACCGCCGAGCGGTTATAGTCTTATTTGTATTATAAATAGAGGTTCTGTAGAGAGGAAAAAGGGTCGCAAATTTCATTACACACATTTCCTAAAACACTCTACTTCCGCAAACAGAGAAAACAGAGTTAACAGGAATTCATGTATGATTCTGCGTACCATCTCTTTATATAATTGTTTTCATTTCTTTAAGATTTCTGCACTTTGTCATCTTCTTCATTTACAATTACTGCAATTTACTGCATTTGATTCCTCTTCCCGCATTTACAAATTCTTACACTTTATCGTATTTCTTAAGTTTCTGCACTTCTACTGTTTGGAACTCTATTCTTTCTTTCATAATAAACGAATAAATATCAACAATTCTTAGTAAAATTTGATCACAAATGGCCTGAGATTCCTAGTTGATATCGCAAGTAACACGTGTAGTGAAACTAGCGGTGTTTACGAAAAATCACAGTAAACAAAATGGCACGCCCAGTGGGACATTTGTGCTAACTAATTAAAATTTTTACTAAGATAATTCTGGGTTTGTTAAACACAGAACCAGTACATCGCACGTTGCATGTGTTTAAGAAGTGGTAGACAGTTACGTCAAATGCCACGTTCAAACATGAATGGTGCTTCTACATCGAATGGACATTCCCAGGCGTCAGTTACTGATACCAACGCCACGAACACTCAGGGAGCAACCCTTCCTGCATCATCTCCAGGAGTAAACGCTCCCATAACTGCTCCAAACGTGGTCGGCGTAACCGCCCCATTATCGTCTTCGACAGACATGGGTATAACCGCTGTAACCACTCCCACTATAACTCCTGGGTCGAACATGATGATTCCCCGGTCATCAACTTTTGGTTCAACTAATCCCTAGATGCCCAACGCTATGGTGGGAAATATGCCATATAGTTTTCCCATGAATGGTCGAAATTACCCCTATGGAATGCCAACCGCCATGATGGTAGGACTCCATACAAATGCATCTACGTATGCAGATAACATGGCTTCGAACTTTTCGCCTATGCACAACCCATCAGAGAATATGTATAGTCGAAATATACAACCTTCAGTAACCACTTCGTCATTATTGGCATTAAGACAACAAATGGATGATAGTAACCATGACATGATAAATATGCTAACACAGCAAATAGGTACAGTGTTTAATCCCCTGATACAGAACACAAATAATAGTTACCAAATGTTAGCAACACAAATGGGTCGAATTGCTGACTTCTTTGGCACTCCACAAATACAAAACCAGCAAATTCCCCAAGTACAAAACATCAGGCCTGTTGACTTACCTGTCGAAAGGCCTAATAATGCAACCCCCGTGAATCGAGCACAACAATTTGTCGAAGAGCCTATACCTGAAGTGGTGCTAGTAAATAGAAATCAAAATGCTGACGAGGTAGTTAGGCAAGTCCAGCAAAATAACCTCGGACTACAAAATAATTTGGCTAATCTTGTCGAAACTATACTAGCCCAAAATGGTCTTAATTTAGGCTTACACAGACCTAATTTTGTATCTCCCTTGTCTAAATATGCGATGCAAACAAATTTGCCTAGAGGGTGGAAAATTCCTAAGTTCACAAAATTTGCTGGAGAAACCAGCGAATCTACTGTCGAACATATTGCAAGATATTTGACTGAGGCTGGGGACATTGCGCTAAACGAAAATTTGAAAATGAAATATTTCCCAAATTCTTTGACGAAAAATGCATTTACTTGGTTTACAACATTACCCCCACATTCCATGTTTAATTGGAATCAATTAGAAAAAGCCTTTCATGAACAATTCTACATGGGACAATCAAAGATTAGCCTTAAAGAATTGGCTAGTGTTCGACGCACAACGCCAGAATCTATTGATGAATATCTCAATAGATTTAGACTACTCAAGGCGAGATGTTTCACCCAAGTGCCTGAGCATGAGTTAGTCGAAATGGCTGCTGGTGGTTTAGATTACTCCATCAGGAAAAAGCTGGATACTTTACACCTAAGAGATATGGCTCAATTGGCTGATAGAGTTCGACAAGTTGAAAGACTCAAAGCAGAAAAAGTTTCGACAAACAAGTTTAACAATAAGAAAGAAAAAGTGGCGTTTGTTAATGTTGATAACAATAGCCAAGAATTCGAGATATCTTATGAAAATGTCGAGGAAGAGGTTGACATTGCAGAATTAAAACCTGGACCTCCATATACATGCAAATTGTTAAACCCCTCTAATGGAAAAAACCCTGTCGAACCAAAAAATGATAAGTTTGTTGCAAAAACATATACCTTCGACGTCACAAAATGTGACCAAATATTTGATCTTTTGGTGACTGATGGTCAAATTTTAGTGCCTAAAGGTCTAAAAATACCACCATTAGAACAACAAAAGAAAAGAGGTTATTGCAAATATCATAATTTCTTGGGTCATAACACCTCCCGATGTGTACTTTTCAGGGATCTAGTTCAGAAAGCATTAAATGATGGAAGGCTGAAATTTGATGACAAAAGTAAATCATCAATGCAGATCGACAGCAATCCTTTGCCCACAGCAGAGGCAAACTATACTGAAGTAGATATTTTGATGGTCGAAACCAATGAAGTGGTTGCTGAAAGTCTTGAAGCGAACATCAAAATGGTCACCAATGACCAATATGCTGAAAAAATGCAGGTGGTTTATCCACAAGCTGGAGAGGAATTGATAGACTTCCTCAACAGATGCAAGATAAATAACACCGAGGTGATGCTGTGCCCACGGTGCAGTTCTGTATTCGACAAAGAGGCTGCTAAAAGCCTTGAAAGTTTCACTCCTCAATTCAAGAGAAAAATCAAATGGGTCGATAATAGGCCCAAATTCAGCTTCAACCCAAGAGGTGTGCCATATAAGGTTACATCTTCAACAAGACAAGCTCCGAAGGCTCAAATGAGAACATTTGTGCCACCTGCAAGTGCCCCTGTCGGAAGATGGGTATACCCAGGAAATAAGGAGACTGGATGTCACCTAAAGATGGCAGGAGAGACTTCCAATGCCATGAATCAAAACAAGGCGCCTAATTTCAATAGGTACGCCTACAGCAATAATTACAAGGGGAAAAACTCCATGACAAGAACACAATGGCGAAGATACCAACGCCAGAAGAAATTGACTGCTGCTGAGAAAAGGGAGAACATCGACACAAGCAAAGGTAAGCAATTAGCTTCCAGTGTCGAATTCCCAAGAAAGTCAGCAAAAGAGAGGATATTCCCTCCCCTTGCAGACATCAAAAAAGGTCTTGACTCTGAAGAAGGCCTGCAATTAGATGATGATATGGACTCTGAATTCTCAGATTCAGAACCAGACTTCGACATCATCTGTGTCGTTTCAATTCTGCCAATTGAATTCGACGTCGTTTCAGAAGTGACTGAGGTCGAACAAGATTTCGATCAAGATATGGCTAAGCACAGGCCAATGTGTTACTACATACTAAATAATGGCTCCACAAAAGAGCAGAATGCTGTCTTCGAAAGGCCAGATGGAGGGATGAAACACCATCTAAAACCATTGTTTATACAAGCAAAAGTAAACAATGTAGGCGTCAATAAAGTATTGGTTGATGGGGGCGCAGCGGTTAACCTGATGCCACAACATGTGCTGGCAAAAGTTGGCAAATCAGAGACTGATTTACGGCCACATAACATAGTCCTCACTAATTATGAGGGAAAATCTGGCTATTCGTTAGGAGCCATAGAAGTGGAGTTAACAGTGGGGAGTGTGAAGAGAAAAACTATGTTCATAGTCATACCCACCAGAGCAAACTTCAATCTACTCCTGGGTAGAGAGTGGATCCATGGAGTAGGAGCAGTGCCCTCAACACTCCACCAGAGACTCTCTATTTGGAGAGAAGATGGCCTGGTCGAAAATATAGAAGTAGACCAGAGCTATTTCTTGGCAGAGGTCGACCATATTACAAGGAGGACCTTTGACAAACAATTGGCGACTATTGCGCCATGCACACCTTCAGACACTGCATATGTCCCTATGGACAATGTGTTTGAATCCCTAGATCTCCACCCTACCCATGGCTTCATATGGGAGAGGGAAGTGATCGATGAGGCATCACCTTCAATAGGCTTTTGCAAGCCTACAGGGTGGGATGGTCCCTAAACGGTGATGATGTCTATACCCACCGTATGGGAAAGAATTACGGCTTATGTGGCCGAAAATAAACAAAATATGGCTTTGGAGGCCGAATTGCAACAAAATATGGTTGAACAAGCCATAAAAATTAACCCAGAAGTTAACAATAAAGATAAAATGGCCGAAGGCCAGAGACTTGACTGCATCTACGATGATGAGCCTTTAGGTTTTGAAAAAGACCCAATGGGTTCGACTAAGAAGATGCAGGCTCAAGACCCTCTTGAAGAAATTGATTTAGCAGATGGCCCCATAAAAAGGCCAACATTTATCAGTGCTAAAATCGACAAGGGTTTGAAAGGTCGAACTATCGAGTTACTCAAAGAGTATAAAGATTGCTTCGCTTGGGATTACAATGAGATGCCTGGTCTACGTCGAGAAGTAGTCGAACTGAAACTGCCCATTCGACTAGACAAAAAACCAGTGAAGCAAACACCAAGGAGGTTCGCACCTCAGGTTCTGTCGAAGATCAAAGAAGAAATCGAAAGATTACTCAAGAGCAACTTCATCAGGACTGCCAGGTATGTTGATTGGCTAGCCAACATTGTTCCTGTTATTAAGAAAAATGGAACATTACGAGTCTGTATAGATTTTCGTGATTTAAATAATGCTACACCCAAAGATCAATACCCTATGCCTGTGGCAGAAATGCTAGTTGATTCGGCAGCAGGATTTGAATACCTAAGTATGCTTGATGGATATTCAGGATATAATCAAATTTTTATTGCCGAAGAAGATGTGTCGAAAACAGCATTTCGATGCCCAGGGGCATTAGGTGTTTATGAATGGGTAGTAATGCCATTTGGTTTAAAAAATGCTGGTGCAACATACCAGAGAGCAATGAATTCTATGTTTCATGATTTTATTGAAAATTTTATGCAAGTATACATAGATGATATTGTTGTCAAATCTTCAACAGAAAATGGCCCTTTAGACCATCTTCGAAAATCATTCGAAAGAATGAGAAAATATGGATTGAAAATGAATCCAATCAAATGTGCCTTTTGTGTGCGTGCAGGTGATTTCTTGAGCTTTGTTGTTCACAAAAAAGGCATCGAAATTAATCAAAACAAGACGAAGGCAATCATGGAAACGAAAGCCCCTTCGACTAAAAAAGAGCTTCAGTCATTATTAGGGAAGATTAATTTCCTCAGAAGGTTCATATCCAACCTAAGTGGCAAAACTCAAGTGTTCTCGCCATTGCTTCGACTGAAGAAAGAAGACTTATTCAGGTGGGATCCAGAGCACCAGAAGGCCTTCGACGACATTAAGGCTTATTTAGTTAAACCACCTATATTGTTGCCACCTATCAGAGATAAGGTGATGAAATTGTATATAGCAGCATCAGAGCTAACAATAGGTAGTATGCTAGCACAAGAGGATGATAATGGTGTCGAAAGAGCCATATATTACCTGAGTAGAGTGTTAAATGATGCTGAAACTAGATATCAGTCAATGGAGAAATTATGCCTTTGTCTGTATTTTTCTTGTACCAAATTAAAGCAATATATCAAACCAGTTGACGTGTATGTGCATTCTCATTTCGATATTATTAAACACATGCTGTCGAAACCAATATTGCATAATAGAATTGGCAAATGGGCACTAGCTTTATCTGAGTATTCATTAACATACCAGCCTTTGAAAGCTATCAAAGGACAAATTGTTGCTGACTTTATTGTTGACCATTCATTGGTCGAAGTGACAGTTAGTCAAATGAATAATCGACCTTGGACACTTTATTTCGATGGATCAAGCCATAAAAATGGTTCTGGAATTGGTATATTAATTGTTTCACCAGTAAACATACCAACAAAGTATAAGTTTAAAATCAAAGAGCGCTGCTCTAACAATGAGGCTGAATATGAAGCCTTAAATGCAGGATTGGAAATCTTGTTAGAGTTGGGGGCAAAGGCTGTCGAAATTAAAGGTGACTCTGAATTAGTGGTGAAGCAGTTAACCAAAGAATATAAGTGCATCAAAGAAAATTTAATCTTATATTTCGTCACTGCCAATACTTTGTTAAAACGTTTCGACAATGTTCACATTGAGCATATACCTCGAATTGAGAATCAAGAAGCAAACGACTTGGCACAAATTGCTTCAAGTTATAAAGTCTCTCCAACAAAACTCAGTGAGTTAATTGAAATTAAAGAGAAATTGATTTCGACAGATCGTAAGGATGATGAATTGTCAATGCCAAAACTTGGGGGGCAGACAGTGTAGAATTACTTCCTCCAATTGAAAATGGCGAAATTTTTGCCATTGACAATATGTCGAATGATGACTGGCGAAAACCAATTGTCGAATACTTGGAAAATCCAACAGGGACAACAAATCGAAAAACCAAGTATAGAGCTCTAAGCTATGTAATTCTTGGAAAGAAATTGTTAAAGAAAACCCCGGAAGGAGTCCTACTTAAATGCCTTAATGAGAATGAGGCATATTTGGCAATTTCCAATACTCATAGTGGAGCTTGTGGATCTCACCAAGCGGGGCACAAAATGAAATGGCTTTTATTTCGACAAGGAGTATACTGGCCTACTATGCTTAAAGATTGCATAGATTTTGCTAAAGGGTGTCAAGAATGTCAAAAACACGCAGGAATACAACATGTACCTGCAAATGAGTTACACTCAATAATAAAGCCTTGGCCATTTAGAGGATGGGCTTTAGACATAATTGGCGAAATTAAACCAACGTCGTCGAAAGGTCACCGCTACATATTAGTGGGTATCGATTACTTTACTAAGTGGGTCGAAGCTATCCCTTTAGCTAATGTAGACCAAGAGGCAGTAATAGCCTTTATCCAAAACCACATTCTATGCAGGTTTGGAGTTCCAGAAACCATCACTACAGACCAAGGCTCAGTGTTTACTGGTCAAAAAATGGTTGAGTTTGCCTCCATAAGTGGATTTAAGTTATTAAGTTCGACACCATATTATGCTCAGGAAAATGGTCAGGTCGAAGCAGCCAATAAAATTATCATTAATTTGATTAAAAAACATATTGGGCAAAAGCCTAAGAATTGGCACAAAACCCTTGATCAAGCATTATGGGCTTGTCGAAATTCTCCTAGAGAATCAATTAACACTACTCCATTTCGTCTCACTTTTGGGCATGATGCAGTTTTACCAGTCGAAATCTATTTGCAATCAACCAGGATCCAAAGGCAATTTGAAATTCCTTCAGACCATTATTGGAGCATGATTTTAGATGAATTGGTTGACATAGATGAAGAAAGGTTACTTGCATTAGATATCCTTATAAGGCAAAAAGAAAGAGTAGCTAAAGCTTATAACAAGAAGGTGAAATTCAAAGCTTTTGTTACAGGAGACTTAGTGTGGAAAGTGATATTACCCATGGACAAAAAATATAGAGCCTTGGGAAAATGGTCACCAAATTGGGAAGGACCATTTAAAATTTTACAAGTTTTCTCAAATGGCGCTTATGAAATCGAAGAGCTAAGCATTGATGGTCGAATTTTGCGTATAAATGGCAAATACTTAAAACGGTATAAGCCAACGTTGCAAGAAATTAAAATAACGCAAGAGTAAGATCAAAAGAGAATATAAACATGGCACATTAAAAAATAAAGTGCCAAAAAATTGTCATTTATACAAGAAGAGCACCAAGAGTAACAAAAAGTCAAATCTCAAATTACATAGGTGTTCTTAAGCCTTTCAAAGGCAGCTCTAGCATAGGCCAATCTAGTGTTAATGAGTTTTTCATCTGTGTTCAACTTCCGAAGTGCTGCATCATGCTCATTAACTCTTTCCAGGTGTTCGATTGCTGAAGTCGCTTTGGATCGCAGTGATGCCTCCAATGGAGCTAGAGTTGTTTTTAAAACATTAGCTTTCTTCTCCTCTGTCATTGCGATCTTCGACTGCAATTCTTTAATTTGCTTTTGGTATTCAGATATAAGGGCGTCATAATCAGCAACCTCTTGACACCTAGCAATGGCCTGAATGCTATGCTCCAATGTTGAAATTTCACCCTCAGCACTTTCGACTGCAGCACTCTCTGTTTTTAGAAGATCAAGCTCACGCTCTTTGTTCTCCACAATGCTTTTCTTTTTTTGAATATCTTTCGAAATTTGATCCAACAAAGGTTCAAACTCGACAATGAAGCCTATGAGAGAATCAGTAGACTCAGGGATATTGAGTTTGTGAAGCAAATCTTTATTTTTAAAAGCAAGTACATGATCAGCTTCGATAGCCCCAAATACGTCTACCTCCAGGATATGTGCTCGCAAATCACGTATCAAAGCATCATGAGGGCTTATAGAAATGTCTCCAACAGAGGAAGTCGAAGCGCTAGGCTTACTCTCTGTCGAAGACATACTCACCATTCGCCTAAATGCTTCGAGAGGATTCTTATTCTTCAAATCAGAGAGTTCCTTTGGGCTCAAAATAGGGTAAGGCGTCGAAGCCTCAGAGTGGGGAGTTTTGACAACTGAGGGAGATCCCAACAGTTATTTTCACACGTGGCGTGATTTAAATGGGAGAAAGCGATAGTGGGGGACAACAGAATGGTCGAAAGATGTTTCAAAAAAGTCATTTTCTACCTTCATTGAAAACTCAGTCGAAAAAGCCTTTTTGGGGGGCAATTTGTTAGCCTGCATTTTCGACAGGCTAATATTAAATGCAGTCAAAAGGTTTTGACTTAATAATTTCAGAAAGAAAACAGGTCTTCGACACCAAGATATAATTTCGACTTCAAGAGGTAGTAACCAAGGGAAAGCAGCCTAATGTATAACTTAGCGAATTTGGAAAAAGAGGCCACACTTCGACAGAGAGAAGATTATAAACAGCGAAACAAGCAAAGCTATGGAGATCTGTCAAAAGGGACATTGATTCCTTGGTCGAAAAGAAAGAGCAGTTAGACAATCGAAGTAGAAGCACGTCAAAATAGCAGTTACTCTGCCTTATCTTGTTTTAGAAAACCGCCGAGCGGTTATAGTCTTATTTGTATTATAAATAGAGGTTCTGTAGAGAGAAAAAAGGGTCGCAAATTTCATTACACACATTTCCTAAAACACTCTACTTCCGCAAACAGAGAAAACAGAGTTAACAGGAATTCATGAATGATTCTGCGTACCATCTCTTTATATAATTGTTTTCATTTCTTTAAGATTTCTGCACTTTGTCATCTTCTTCATTTACAATTACTGCAATTTACTGCATTTGATTCCTCTTCCCGCATTTACAAATTCTTACACTTTATCGTATTTCTTAAGTTTCTGCACTTCTACTGTTTGGAACTCTATTCTTTCTTTCATAATAAACGAATAAATATCAACAATTCTTAGTAAAATTTGATCACAAATGGCCTGAGATTCCTAGTTGATATCGCAAGTAACACGTGTAGTGAAACTAGCGGTGTTTACTAAAAATCACAGTAAACACCAGGTGTGGGATACCATGAAAGGGCATACTCTGGTTGAGATTTTCATGAGAGTCTGACAGATAAAATCCAGAATGACTGTCACTAATAATCTCCACTCGTCCTAGGTTAATTTTCAGACCCGGGTATAAGGCCCCACTCAGAAGTGTGTGAATAAACATGTGTAAGTGACGTGTGTGATACGGGCATAATACCTAGACCACACAAGCTGCAAAAGAAATACAGATAATAGTACAAAAGTCTTCTACCCTAAGGTTCAATAAGGCCATAAATAAATAAACAAATAGATAAAAATAAAAAAAATAGACTGGAAAATATGAACGCTAAGGTAAAAAAGTATTAAATTAACAATAATCTACACATTTAATTAAATTAGGCTTGACCCTCTAAAATTGTCCCCAGTGAAGTCGCCAGCTGTGGCGACCGAAAAATCCGAAGGAAGGGATTCTTCGTCATGTTGCAATGAAGCCGCCATCAACATTTATTAAATAGGAAAACATTGAAAAAACCTTTATTTTTGGGTTCGGGGGTCGATTATGCGCGGGGAAGGTATTAGCACCCCACGACATCCTTTCAAAAGAAAGGTTACCATTTAATTTAATGTGTAGAAAGAAAGTTAATTTAAAGAAAATACTTTAATTTACCTTTTTATTATTTGCAGAATTGAAGAGGAAGACTTAATGAAAATTTTAGTTTTTTGTGCTTGACAGGGGTGAGCCCCTGCTCCTACGTATCCCCACGTGCGTTGGAGAAATCAAAGCTACGTAGTTCTTGGTAGAAAATGTTTGTGTGTTGGTGTTTTTTAGTTTATTTATTTTTTTGAAATTGGAAGAGGTATTCGTGACGACCAAACAAGTAAAACCCAGAGTGGTCGTCACTCATAGCTCGTTTGAAAACTAAAACTGTTATTAACGGTCAAACAAACTAAGCTCAGAGTGACCATTGGTAACACGCCATTTTTATGTTTAGGAAAACATTTATTTGCTATTTGGAAAAAATAGATTTGTGAAAGAAAATGTTTACCTAGGGAAAAGAATTTTTTTTTTAAAGAAACAGGGGGTGCAGTAGTAAAATGGGGTGTGATTAGCAGAAAAGGGTTGTATAAAACAAAAAATGGGGTGTAAATATTAAAAAGCCTAGTTTCTATACTGGGTTCAACGGCCCATGAAACCTGGGCTTCTGGGGAGGTTTCACGCAGCAACGGAGGGAGTGCGCGAAGTAAATATAAATCCCCTATAAAAGCTTAATTGAAACCAAAACCCTAATTTTTCAAAACCTAATCTCTCCTCTCTCACTGTGCCGCGGCACCTCTTACTTCCTCTAACCCTAATCTTCCTCCTTCTCCTCCACGGCGCCGCGCCTCTCTCCTCACCAAAGCGTAGCTTCTCAAACCTAAACATCTCTCTCTCGCCGATCCAAGTCTCAGTTCTCCTCTCTCCCTAACCTCCGCTCGCCTTTTTTTCTCTCCTCTTCACCGATCGGTGCCTTTCTCACCAAAACTGTGGTGCTCTCTCCTCTCTGCTCATCGCCTTAAGCCACGGGGTGGTGGGTTGGTGTTGTATGGTGACGCGTTGGTTCGGCGGTGGTGGTACCGTTCCGTCGGCGTTAGGGGGTAGTTGCGAAGGGAGAGTGAGGTCTGATGGGTCGTGGGGGTGGAAGGGTGGCCATCGTTTGGTGGTTGAGGGGTTGCGGTGGTTTACGGTGACTGAGAGGGGTTCGCGGTGGTGAGGGGTGGAGGTACGATGGTGGTTCGGTGTTGACGGTTGGGTGTAATGGTGCGGTTGGGTTCGTGGTAGGTCACGGTGGTGGTTGGGTGACAGTGATGTGGTGGTTGTGAGGGTGGAGTGAGTTGGCTACGGCGTCGTGGAGGGGTTGGTTCGCTTTGTGGTTCGCGGCGGCGTATAGTGTTGGTGACTGACGGTGGCTCACGGCGAGGCTACGGCGGTGGCCACCGTGAACGGTGGCCGGAGGTAAGACTTCCCCTTTTTTTTTACTGCATCCTATTTATTATTTTTTTAAACTCTAATTCGTTCTCATTTTTACCCCATTCTGTTTGTGATTTTTTAAACCCTAAGCATAAACCTAATTGCTCATATGTTTCTGCTTTATCAAATCACATGAAAAAAAAAACTACCCTATTTCCACGAGGCTCCTATAGTTTAAATACATATATTTTGAAAACAGAATAATAAGCAAAGCAAAGAATGGAATCGACCTTTACTTCAGCTTTCAGAACAAACTTCTTTTGCTTACTGCTTGCTGTGAATGCTGCTTCTCTGCAACTGCTTCTGCTTTTGTTCTTTATTCCAGCTTCAGAAATAGTCTCATAGGTTGCTTGCTGCTACTGCTTACTATTCTGTGTCTGTAGGCTGATTAGGGTTCTACACTAATATTTTGGTGATTTCTGAATTTCTATGTCACTACTGCTGTGTGTCTCTGTGTGCGAATTTTTTCTGTATCTCAGTGACTGTGTTGGGGTATTTTTGTGTCTGTTTTCTGTCAATTTCGTTGATTGTCTCTGCCCTAATTGTGTGCTACTGTTCGATATTTATAGGCAGATTGGTGTGATGCTGAGGACATCAATTAGGGCAAATTTAGGGTGCTGTGGTGAGGAGGGAAAAGGACAGTCAAGGGCTCAAAGGACAACTCCATTTTGGTCAGCAAAAGGACAGTTATTGGGGAGGAATCAAAAGGACAACAGCTGGGGCAAATTTAGGGTGCCAAGGGAAGGACAAGGGGGAGGAAAAGGATCAAAAGGACAGCCCTGGAGCAAACAGCTAGCATGCTGCGCCCCTCTCCCTTTGATTTTACATTTTTGATTTTTTTGCATTTTTGCATTATTTTTATTTTCCCTAATTTGTTTTTTTTTTGGATTATTGGTTTTTGTACTTTTTTTTTGAGTTTTGGACAGCTTTGTAATATAAATGGGCAGCAACCTTTTATGGTTTTTTTTATTCAATTAGAGAAAAGTGAAAGGATTGAATTGGGCCAACTTAAGCAAAAAGGCTAAACAATCTCAATCACCTAAATACAAATGCAAGTTGCATAAGCATACCTCATTACGCAAGTATAGGCCCAACTAAATAGATTACTAGACTTAGGCCCAAATAAGAGGTGCGGTCCCAATTAAACCAAAAGGACTAATGGCAAACTAGACGAACAAATTAAACGAGTAGCAAGTTATTTCGTAGGGTTGAAATTAGGAAGGAAGCGGACGAAATTAGGGTATAACAAGTGGGAGGCATCTCTCACGTTACAAGCCAGTTTTGTAGGGTTGAGTTAGGCCTTAACCACATTCTAAGATGGTATCATAGCCAGTCCAAGATCTACTGGGCCACCCGCTATCGGGCCACTTGGGTCACACTCCAGTTGTCTAGTCTTGGGCGTGAGGGGGGGTGTATTAAGTGTCCCACATCGGATGTGATATGGCCTGAAAATGAGTTTATAAGTGGGAGGCATCCCTCACCTTACAAGCCGGTTTTGTGGGGTTGAGTTAGGCCTTAACCTCATTCTAAGAGTTATGGTTAGCTATGGACTTATGGTCATATATAATTGAATTTGACTAGTTAAATTTGAAGAATTATGTTAATTTTGTGTTGATAATTTATTTTGTAGATTTTGAAGATATTACACAAGTTTTTGATGGCTTTGTTGTGTATGAATTTATACATATCAGGTCTATTTTTAGTGTGTCCGGGTCATGCGGTCCGACCAAAGACCCGCCGGTTCGACCAAAGACCCAATGACCCAGTGCCTTAACAGGGTCGATGACCGGTTTGAGTCTGATAACATTGACCGAGATTAGATTCCGGCGAACCCGACGTTAAGGTTCCGGCGACGATTTCAACGACTTTGCATTTTTTACCGTGGCGAGGACTTCGGGATTCCAGTGTAGTGATCTTGCCAAATTTCAGAGAGGCGACCGAGTGGGTGTACCTTCTTCCATCCAATGTATGTTTTTAGAAAGTTTATATCTTATCGTTTTCTTGTATGGCTGGGACTTCCCCCAACCTAATCAAATTCGTCCAAGATGGGGGTGGTCAGGGCCGAGATCCGACTTAGTTGCGATCCCAACATATAGCTGATCCTGACCACGTGCCCCCAATCCTGCAGGAGAGAACTGGCGAGAACGAAAGAAACTCTTAGGGTTACTATCGTAGATCGTCCACAACTTGCTTCTATGGCGGCTTCTGAGTCTAACATCCCACTTCAAATCAAAACAAATCAAGAGCCGTCATCCCCGAGCAGGACCCATACACCTCTTCAGGAGGTATCTACTAAGGAGGTTGAACGTGAAACCGGTTTTTCAGAGGCCACAGAGTCAGACCAAGGCCTAAATAATTCCGCAAACCTTGATGCCGAGATCGACGAAGAGGATGAAAGTTTCGGGACAGCTTCTAAAAACATCCCTGTGACGATCGGTCCTTCGGTTTCCCGAGACTATTCTTGGATTTTTGAGAGTCTTAGAGAGATTCCATCTGTATATACCGAGAATACGGACTTGTCCATGTATCGGCACTTGGTTGGTAAAGGCAAACAAGTACGGCTCCTGGAAGGCGTCCCCAATACCGAGCGTCCGAGCATGTTGCAATCTTCCCAGTAGAACTAAAATTTTCCATGTACCTAGTTATAATGAAGTCCATGCATATTAAACCTCCTTTCACCCGTTTTCAACAATAGATCCTGAGGCTGCTGCAAGTCGCCCCTTCCCAGTTACATCCCAACGGGTGGCCTCTGCCTGAGCCTTTGAGCTCGTGATGATCCATTTAGAAAGGACGATATCAACGGCCCTCTTCTTTCATATCTTTGAAGTAAACTGGAGACATGAACAAAATTCTGGCAACGCTCGGTATGAACATGTAAGCCTTCGATCTAAGAGGAACTTGAAGATTTTCTGACCTAACACTGATTCGCTAAAAGGGGACTGGAAACTGCTACCAAGTGGCTTCAGTCTCAAGAGGGGGGGTGAATTGAGATTTAAAAACTTTTCAGATCTTTCGAAAACGTTTTTCCCCTTTTCAATGACTTAGATCAATTTTCGCGCAGGTTAAGTGGAAGCGAAGGAATTAGAATATAAAGCAGTAAAGCGGTATAACAGTAAAGCAAGAAAGCAGTAAAGCACGCAGTTTTGCACAATACCCTTTGCGGATTCAACAAATTCGATTACACAATCCCCTTTTTGGACATGATCTCTAAGAAAATGGTGTCTTTGTTGGACGGGGTTCTTTGTAAGATTGATGGCGCTGGTATTGTCGCATTTTATAGGGATATGATCTAAATTTATACCATAGTCAAGAAGTTGTTGCTTCATCCAGAGGATTTGTGCACAACAACTCCCTGCTGCAACATATTCTGCTTCAGCAGTTGACAGTGCGACACTGACTTGTTTCTTACTGTGCCATGAGACTAATGCACTACCTAGTATGTGGCATGTTCCACTAGTGCTTTTTCTATCCAACTTACATCCTGCAAAGTCAGAATCTGAATATCCAATAAGGCTACATGTGGCGCCTTTTGGGTACCACAGACCAACATTTTGAGTGCCTACCAGATATCTCATTATTCTTTTGACAGCTACTAAATGTGACTCTTTTGGGTTTGCTTGATACCTAGCACACATGCAAACACTAAACATGATGTCCGGTCTACTAGCAGTTAAGTAGAGAAGAGAGCCAATCACACCTCGATATTTGCTTAGTTCTACCGGTTTACCTTCTTCATCTTTGTCTAAGTAGCATGAGGTGCTCATTGGTGTGGACATTTCTTTTGCTTTGTCCATTTCGAATCTTTTGAGTAGTTCTTTGCAGTACTTTGATTGAGAGATGAAGATGCCATTGTTTGTTTGTTTGTTTGTTTTATTTGAAGCCCAAGGAAGAAGTTGAGTTCTCCCATCATTGACATTTCAAACTCACTCTGCATAGTACTTGAGAACTCTTTGCAAAGCAATTCATTAGTAGCACCGAAAATGTTATCATCCACATAAATTTGCACGAGTAAGATGTCATCTTTTGACCTCTTTATAAAAAGTGTAGTGTCAACTTTTCCTCTTTGAAAATCATGATTGAGTAGGAATTTGCTCAATCTTTCGTACCAAGCTCTGGGAGCTTGCTTCAGACCATATAGAGCCTTTTTGAGTTTAAAAACATGATCTGGTTTTTCAAAATTTTCAAAGCCAGGTTGTTGTTCAACATATACTTCTTCTTGGATAAAACCATTTAAGAAAGCGCTCTTAACATCCATTTGATACAATTTAAAATCCAAGATTGATGCAAAAGCAAGTAGCATGCGAATAGCTTCTAATCTAGCTACAGGAGCATATGTTTCATCATAGTCTATTCCTTCCTCTTGATTATAACCTTTAGCAACTAGTCTAGCTTTGTTCCTAATTATTATACCTGATTCGTCTAGCTTGTTTTTAAACACCCATTGTGTGCCTATTATCTGATGATTATCAGGTCTAGGAACTAGATCCCACACTTCGTTTCTTTCAAACTGACTTAACTCTTCTTGCATAGCAATAGTCCAGTGTTCATCAACTACGGCTTCATCTATATTTCTAGGTTCAATTTGAGATACGAAAGCCATATGATTACATGCATTTCGAAGAGAGTTACGAGTAGTTACCCCTTTAGTTACATCACCTATGACGTTTTCAAGCGAGTGATCCCTTGGGATTCTCCATTCCTTGGGAAGTTCACTGCTTGATCCTTCTTCTGATTTCTCTTGAGAGGTTTTTGTTTCTTCTTCTTTCTTCTTCTCACCTGTCTGTAACTCTTCAGGTTCATCTGCAATATCATCAATAACCTTTCCCAGCCTTTTGGGGTTAGTTTCATCAAATGTAACATGTACAGATTCCTCAATTACCTTATTTCTTTTATTGAAAATTCTAAAGGCCTTGCTAGATAAAGAGTAACCAAGAAAAATTCCTTCATCAGCTTTAGCATCGAATTTACCTAGGTTATCCTTTCCATTATTCAATACAAAACATTTGCAACCAAAAGTGTGAAGGTGTGAAGTATTTGGTTTTCTCCCCTTGTAGAGTTCATAGGGGGTTTTCTTTAGAATAGGCCTAATCAAAACTCTATTCATAACATAACAAGCAGTACTTACAGCATCCGCCCAAAAGTATTTTGGGATGTCGTGATCATTTAGCATTGTTCTGGCAAGTTCTTCCAATGATCGATTTTTCCTTTCAACAACTCCATTTTGTTGAGGAGTTCTAGGTGCTGAGAAGTTGTGATTTATACCAAGCTCTTCACATAGAATCTCAAATTTTTCATTTTCAAATTCTCCACCGTGATCAGATCGAATTGAGATGATCTTCAATTCTTTCTCATTTTGAACGCTGCGAGCAAGCTTTTTGAATGCTCCAAAAGCTTCGCTCTTATTTTCCAGAAAGAGGGTCCAGGTATACCTTGAGTAATCATCTACTATAACTAGAGCATAGTAATTTCCACCATAACTTTTTGTCCTTGAGGGACCAAATAGATCCATGTGTAACAGCTTTACGGAGGATTCTTTTCTCAGTTTTATTTTTGATGTAAGTCACATGACTGCTTAACCTGGGGTGGAGTGTTTAAGGATCTGTTTCTTCCCAGTCATGAGCTTTTGTGATTCTGCTTTCCAGGTACCAATCTGTTCCCCATACCTTGAAGCATACCTGCAATGATTTAAACAAGGGTTCTAGGTACCCAAATTTCTTTGGGTCATTGTGGGTTAGTACTTAGTATGGTCCCTTTGGGAACCCATACTTTCTTCACATTTTGTCTTCCCCTTGTCCTGCAAACAGAAGCTGTATGTCCATTTTTACCACAATAACTACAACTGATGCATGATCTTGATCTATGATGCATATGCCTTTTAGTGTAGTTGTTTCTAGGATGTGTAGGATGTGCCTGTCGTAAGCTGGATAGTTTTCATACTGTCCATTCTAGTTCATGGACGTTCTTTTCAAACTCAGTACATTTGTCACAGACATAATTTGCTTTAAGGTAACCTAGGCTGTAGTTTTCCTTTCTAAGTTCTAACCTTTCTTTAGTTAATGCAATTACTTCATTTTGAAGGTGATTAATAACTTTCTTTGCTTTACCTAATGCCTTAGCTAATTTCATAGAATCATCATGCAATTCAGTGAAAGCTTCATATAAATCATCATATGCATTTTGTAAAGAGTCAGGGTTAGATATTACCTCATTTTCATTCTCGCTTTCATGATCAGCCATTAATGCAACTTGAGCTTCTTCATCCTCTGATTCATCTGATGAGTCCATGCAGTTGTCTTCCCATGCGATGTAGGCTTTTCTTCCTTTGTTATCTCTGAATGCCTTCTTTTCATTTTTGGAGTCCTTTTTCTGTAGATTAGGACATTCCATTTTCATGTGCCCGGGTTTCCCGCATTCATAACAAGTAGGAGGACCGGATGTACTTTCTTTGCTAGAGAACTTTTTTGATTTGAAGTTCTTCCTTGGATGGTTGTTGCCTTTCATGAACCTTTTGAACTTCCGAACCATAAGAGCCATATTCTCTTCACTTTCATCAATTTCATCATCTGAGTTGTCACTATCATCAAATCGACTAGAACTAGATGCTTTTAGAGCCAAGCTTTTCTTTTTCTTATCTGTATTTTCGTACTCAGCTAGACGGGTGAGTTCTAGTTCATGCTCTTGAAGTTTACCGAACAGAGTAACCAGAGTCATAGTAGCTAAATTTCTTGATTCAGCTATAGCAGTAACCTTGGGTTGCCATTCTCTATTCAGACATCTCAGAACTTTGTTGATTAGATCCTCTGCAGGAAATGACTTTCCCAACAAGCTTAACTGATTCACTATGTGAGTGAACCTTTTCTGCATTTCTGGTATTGTTTCACCTGTATTCATTCTAAATAGTTCGTACTCTCTGATAAGAGTATTTGTTCTTGCCCTTTTCACTTCATTTGTACCATCATGAGTAACTTGGAGATTATCCCACATTTCTTGGGTAGATTTCCAGTTTGAAACTCGAAAAAATTCATCAGGACTTAAAGCAGAAGTAATAATATTTTTGGCACGTAAATTATGTTGCACTTTTCTTTTCTCATCATCAGACCATTCATTTCTACTTTTAATTGTAAGAATACCATCTACTATGTGCGTGGGGACATAGGGTCCTTTTTCCACAGCATCCCAAACATCTAAGTCTACCCCTTCAATAAAGATTCTCATTCTTTCTTTCCAATATGCATAATCTTTCCCGTTGAATCCCGGAGGACGGGTAAGAGAAGCACCCTCTTGCGTAGACCAACCTGAAGCCATTTCTCTTGAAGCTGCTAGGCCCTTTATACAAGAGTCTAGCTCTGATACCACTTGTTACCAAGTGGCTTCAGTCTCAAGAGGGGGGTGAATTGAGATTTAAAAACTTTTCAGATCTTTCGAAAACGTTTTTCCCCTTTTCAATGACTTAGATCAATTTTCGCGCAAGTTAAGTGGAAGCGAAGGAATTAGAATATAAAGCAGTAAAGCAGCATAACAGTAAAGCAAGAAAGCAGTAAAGCACGCAGAGATTTATCCTGGTTCGGTCACCTCCTAGTGACCTACGTCCAGTCCTCACACCCTTGTGAGATTTTCCACTAACCAAAACAACAAGGCTTACAGGTGCCTTGGAAAACCTTTACAGACTCAGGCACTCTCCTCCTAGGATACCCCACCTATGGAGAGCCCTCAAATCTAACAACACAATAACAAGAGATACCCCACCCTTGTTACAATCAACTGCCTTAGAAAGATACCCCACTTCCTAGTACATGCAGCTACCCTAGAGAGATACCCCACTCCCTAGAACAAAACACAACAATTAAATAATAAACAATTGTAAAGACAGAAATACCTCTAATGAAGGCAGATATTACAACTTAAAGAATGAAACCCCAACTAACTCTTAGCAACAGATCAGCTCAGACGGACCAATGGTGCGTGACGAGCAAAAGTAAAAGCGTAAAGAGTTTTTCTCAAAAAGTTCTCTGATTCGTGAAATGGGGTGTTCTGTGAAAATGAACGTGAAGCACTGCCTATTTATAGGCTATGAGGAAATTAAGTTTACGTTGAAAATATTGTAGGAATCGATTCTTTGTTGAATGCATTTGATCTAGGAATCGATTTATTTAAGTGAGGAATCGATTTTATCTTTGTTTGAAAAATAGAGACAATCGATTCTTGAGTACCCTGGAGATCTAGGAATCGATTCTATACTTAGTGAAAATATGTATGAATCGATTCTCAGCTTGCCTGAGACATGTGGGAATCGATTCTCAGTTAAGTGCAAAAGAGTGGGAATCGATTCTTCCCTAAAAACTGTTTGGCTCAGAAATCGATTTATGTACTGAAAATACATGACCTGACAATCGATTCTTCCTTTTCTGTTTTTACCTGAAAATCGATTTTGATGTATGTTTATGCATGAGGAGATCGATTTTATGTTTTTAAAGATGATAGGTATGTTTACGTAAGTATGCATGCATCTTTGAAAAACTTGTGAGTGTGTGAGACTTTGATATACGAGCTGACCTTTGAAAGAGCTTACACTTTTTCCTAAGACACACCCAAACCCTAAGGACTACCCTTATATTTAAGGACTACCCTTAAACTTGAATCTTCAATTCTTGAGCTTGTTTGACTTCGATTGTGACTTGGATGTTTAGTCACTTTTCTTTACTTTTGGCTATCAACTTTACCTTTGCCTTTTTCATCATCAAAACATATTCTGCAATATTAGTTTACCTGCAATACAAGGTATCCACAGAAACAACAATATCTTTATGTCACCCTAGTAAGTGCAGATGCTGTAGAATATGTTGGGAAATATGATGAGAAGGGGGACATGGCGTCATCTAAGTTCTCCATTGGTTGGAGTAAAGCACATTTTAACCGATCTTCAGGCTCTTACAACCTGGGTGAGAAGTCATTGGATGTTGAAGATAAGGAGACCTTGCAAATCTTGTTGCGGTGTTTTAAACTTATTCCCTTTGATAATCCCAAAAATATGGGTTTTGACACACAAGCCCAAGTTCGTTGTCGGAACAAATCCGAGGTCCAAGAAGCTCTTGGTAGGATCGGACACTACTGATCCTTCATCATATTTGTCTTTAATTTTTTCCATGTCTTCTTACCTGTTTTATTTGTTCCAAATTGCAGATAACATGTCAGGTTCCAATTCTTTTCTGGAGATGAAAGCCTTGGCTAAGCGCAAACGAGAGAGTGGGTCCGGTGTTCAATCTACACTCAAAAGAGATGCTCCTGCTCACACCAATATTGAGGTTCCGAGTTTCAAAATTGTTGATGTGGGCGATTCGTCACCGGTTCAAAGTCTTGAACATCGGAGCCGCAAGCACAGTTAAATTGAGAAAGGGAACTCTTCCGACCAAGCCAGATGTGATAAAAGGCAAGCGGACCCTGAGGCAAGTGAGTCCCCTCGGGTTCAAAAAAAGACTAATCATGGAAAAGAGGCCAGTAAGATGCCAAGATCGCCTGCTTTTTCCCTTGACGGGTTTTTGAAGGTGAACTATGAAGAGTATTGGAAAGATCCTCTGGGTGCCCTTTCTCAAGTTTTGAAGTTCGGATCCGACTAGGGGTGTCAAAAAAACCCAGACCCGCAGGTACCTGCGGGTAAAACTCGTCACGGGACCGGGGCGGGTAGTTAAACGGGGACCCGCGGGTACCCGTACCCGTTGAAAATTCTGTTGTTTCTTCTTTTTTTTATCATCTATTGTTGTTGTTGTTGTTTAAGTCGATGTTTATTCACATTTTGTTGTATCTTTTATCCTAATATTTTGGATAATGTTTAGTTGTTATTTTTCAAGTTTCTATTATCATAATTTTAGTTTTTTTATCTCAATTCATTAACAATTATATATTAATAAATAGTTGATACGATAAATGCATATCAAAATGCGTAATTTTTTTATATAAATGAATCAAAAAAATAGTGTTAAAAAAACTAGTTTTCTATGCTATTTCAAATTTTATTTTTAAAAGTTTTTTATTTATTAATTTACAAATACCCGCGGGTACCCGTTTAAAAAAATATCCGTTTAAAACCCGTTAAACGGGTACCCGTGTGGGTCCGAAACGGGTCCTGGGCCTATTTATAATAAACGGGGCGTGTCCGGGTAGTGAGATACCCGTGCCCGCCCCGCCCCATTGACATTCCTAGATCCGACCTATGTAAACAATGGAGGCAAGATGCCGAAGATAAAGTTAAGGGTAATATCCTAGCCCTCCTTTAATCATTCTGAATGAGACGCAACTAACTCTTCTTACTACATACAGATGCTAAGAAGGAGCGAGATGCAACTCTCAACTTGATGGAGGAGGCCAAAAAGACTCTGGAACCAACCTCGGCAGCATTAACCAAATGCCCGAAAGCCATGGCCGATTTAAAGAAGGAAAGGGATCAAGCACTTCTGAGTAAAAAATCAACTGAGGAAGGAGCGGAGAAAGATGAGTGTGAACACCCAATTTTAACCGGTGCATTTTTTTTGTGTTTTTAGCTTTCTCGTTTTTTTTCGTTTTTTTTCGTTTTTTTTCTCGTGTATAATAAAATAAGCCCCTATGACAAAATATCCGGTTTGGTGCGCGTATTCGTCGCGTCGTTGTTTTAGCATCTCATCGTGTTTAGTCCGACATGTTTTGTGGTGTTTCCTTTTAACTTCCCTTTGTTTAGAAATTATAATAGGAATATTAAAACAGGAGGTGTGTGAAAAAATTATTATTTACAAAATGTCTAGTTACACTTGGCCCAAACGTATGCCAAAGTTACAAAAAAAACAGGCCTCAAATGGGCCCAAAAAATTACACCTAACCATCAAAAAACAAAAACAGAGAAAGGCCCAAAAAACCCTAATCCCTGCCCCAAGCCGTGCGCCTCCGCTCCTGCTCCTAAGCTTGCAAAACAAGCTTGCACCAGCTGCCCATGAATCTGAAAACAGCAAGAAAAAAGGAAGACTGAGTCAGCTACACACCAGCCCTGAGTCAGCTACACACAAATCACTAGTTGTCCAGGAGACACCGCTTTAATCAGCAATAATGGAGGATCAAAGATTTAATTTTCGGTTTCAAAAATATTGCTATAAAATGCTAATCCGAAAACCATATGGGAGGAGAATTTTTGAAGGAAAAATTCGCATAAAAAAAATAACAACAGAGAAAAGGAGACAACAGCAGTTTGTTTTTTTCTTTCAGTAGCGAAAGTGAGTCATTTCAGAAGCTGGAGAATTAGGTTGGTCTCTCTTATTCTTATATGTGTTTTTTTTGTTTTCCTTACTGACAGAGAGATATAAACAACGTTAGGTTCAAAAAAAAGAAAATAGATTTCCCGTGTTTGTTTTTTTCCCTTTTATTAACAAAATTAAAAAAAAATGCGTAGGGCCTTGCTAGAAAAAAATTAGGGTTCGGTTTAGGGTTCAGATCCAAACCCCTTTTACTAGAATTAAAAAAAAAATAATATGAGAAATCAGATTAATGGCTAAAAAAAATAGTAAATAAAACTGGTTTTGCTTGTTACCAAAAAAAGAAAAAAGATTTTAAGTTGTTTTTAGAGGTTTAAGAAATGAAAACAAGTATAAGCTAGAAACAGAAATGAAGAGACACAAAAAAAAGAACCGAAAAAAAAAATCAAAAAAAAATAATTAACCTGCAGATTCCGGCTACTGCGGGCGATGGCCATCGCCGGCGTCGTCCTCCTCACCGTGAGCCGCCGCCGTCACGCGCGTCCCCCCTCTTAGCCGTTGGCCGTCGCACCCTCCTCCTTCTCCCTCCTGCGTTTTCTTTCCCTTCTGTTCTTTCCCTCTTTCTTTCATGTTGCCTTTTTCTTATTCTCTCTCTCACAAAAAGCTCTCTCTGTTTCCTTTCTGATGGCTGCGGCAGCTGGAGAAGAGAAAATGAAAAAATTAGGTTTGGGCCATAATGTTTGTTCCTTTTATACTCCCTTTGTTTATTTATTTATTTTTTTTAAAATTTAAAACATCGGATTAGTAATTACACCCACCCATTTGTAGTTGTACACCCCCCTTGCAAGCCCTTTTCATTTTTTGTTACGCAAAACCAGTCCACCAAAAAGGAGCTGGGCCGATGCTGTTCCCACAGCCCTTTTTTTTTACACACACCCCCCTCTTTAGAAAAGCCCATAAGTCATGGACTTATGAACCAAAAAAAATACACTGGGCTGCTACCTACACCCCCCTTTAATAATACCACCCCTTCTATTAATTACACCCCTGTTTTACTATTGCGCCCTCTTTCGTTTTTTTTATTATTTTATTTTTATTTATTCATTTCTTTTCAAAATAATTTCTTTTTCTACTAAAGCTAAAAAAAATGGGGTTGACCGAGATGCACATTTCGTCAATCCTGGTTTAAGAGACTTTAGCTGTACAGCTTTGATCTTAAACCCCTTTCAAAAAAAAATTAAAACCAATCAACAAAATAAATATTTTCTAGAAGAACTACGTAGCCTTTGATTCTCCGCACACGGAGATACGTAGGAGCGGGGCTTCTCCGTCAAGCTAAATAAATTATCCTAATAAATAATCATTTTTTTTCTTTAACACCTATTTTCATAAAAATCATAAAAATGGGGTTGACCAAGATGCACATCTCGTCAATCCTGGTTTAAGAGACTTTAGCTGTACAGCTTTGATCTTAAACCTCTTCCAAAATAAAATCAACCAACCAACAAAAATTTGTCAGAAAGAACTACGTGACTTTTGAGTTCCTCATTGCACCTGAGGATACGTAGGAGCGGGGCTTCCCCGTCAAGTCAAAATCAAATTTTTCTAAGTTAAATTCTTATTTTTATTTCTTTGTAAATAACTAGTTATTTTTTTACTAAATATTATTCTATTTTATTTTTGGGGTAAGACAAATAATTAAGTAATTTATTAATACTTGCACAAACAGATTTAGGGTAACTGTCTTAGGATAGATGTATTAGGGGTGTAGTGAAATTAGGTTTTCGCCCTTCCCTTTGCATAACCGACTCCCGAATCCGACCTAGGTTACGCAAACAATAATTTTAAGGTAGGTTTTTCTCAATTTTTCCTATTTAATAAATTGGGTGGCGACTCCTTAAAAATACCATTTTTGAGCCGTCTGCGTCGGGACCCCGATCACGACAGATGGCGACTCCGCTGGGGACTGGTGAGAGTCAATCCTGTTTAATTTATTTGTGCAATATATTTCTGAGTTATTATTTTGTTTACCCTATGCTTAATTGTTGTATATACTCGTCTATTATGTTGCTCAAACCCTAGGGTAGAGGATTTTGAATATTGTTGCTTGGTTGTATCTTTATGATCGTTTGCAGGTGTTTCTTTGTTTTTTTATTAGGGTTTGAGGTTTGTATGTTCCCTTCACACACACATACACTGTGAGCACACACATTGAGTTGGGCTTATACCGGAGCCTAAAGAAAAACACTTAAGTTAGAATGAGGCTGTGTAGTGGTAGTCATTTTGGATGTACATCCCGGTGTCTGCCATGAATTCCTCATCTAGAGTACGATTCTCCCTTGAAAGTATTCACGTTTTGGATGTACATCCTGGCGTGTTTAATCTTTCTAGGAGAATACTTGACTCTAGAGACCTGAAATCTCCGTAGGTTATAACTACTAACCCAGTGAGTATCACAATAGAAGGCCGTAGATCCGTAGGGTTCAGAGTCCAATAGCATGGACCAACCAATTTAGGTCACAAAGGGAGCTACTCAACCTCTTACTTTATTTTTTTTTTCATAAAAAAAAAAACAAAACAAAAAATATTTTTCCCATAGACAAACTTTTGGGATCAGAAAATCACTCATTTTTTTCCCACAAATATCAAAAGCATTTTCCATTTCATGCCTAAAAAGCATAAGGAAAAAAACATGTTGCCATAAAAAAGGTGCATTTCATGTAAAAAAATAGAATTTAATCATTTGTATTTTTCTTTGTATAAGTCCTTAGGAAAATTTGTTTTTTTCTGCATGCAGTGCATATTTTCATTTCATTGTCAATCATCATTCATCATACTCATTTGTCAAAAATCATTCTTCATAAAATTTCTCCATATTTCAATTTTTTCTCTCCCTTTGCATGTATATAAATATCTTTGCATGTTATGCATACTTTCATGAGTGAATAAAAAAAAAACACATTATCATTCATCAATCTTCATAGCATATTCCCTTCAAATGGGGCAAAGAATTTTTTTTTTTTCATTTCTTGCATGAAAAGGATAAAAAAAAAACATTACAAAACAACGCATGTTGTATCTTAGGATGAATGATTGCATGCATACCATGCATTCCATAACATATTGGTCTCTTTGACCCATTCTCATAAATTTTCTTTAAAAAAATAAATAAAAAAGGAATTTTAAATTTTTGTGCTGGCGTCAAAATGAATGCCAATCAAGCTTGGGCTCGAGGTTTTTGATCATTCTCTTGGGAGTTGTTGAGAAGATTAATCGTTAGAGGTTTAGAGAAGTAAAGTGAGGGGAAAGATATCATGGGGCACAATACTTGGGCACATCGAGAAAGATGAGAGGAAAAGGGAGACATAAGGTGGCAAACAGTTCTTGAATAACAAGCTCCCAAAAAAAATAATATAAAGAGGAGGAGGAAAAGATGATTGTCATTAGCGCTTGTTTAGTTATGTAAGCTTGAAACCAAGTTAACTTAGTTGAAGCTTTACACTAATGGATTTGCATGTATTTAAAAACCCATCTCCATCATTTCTCCCCTTGTCCCCTTAAAACACCGACCCCTTTTGAGTTCTTGCCTCAAGTGATAATTCTTAGAGCCCTTTTAGTTGCGTCATTCAGGGATGAACTGGTGAGCGAATATCGGATATCAAATGTCCATTTCCCAAAAAAAAACAAAGAAAAAAAAACAAAAATCAAAAGAAATGAAGAGCAAAGAATATGTAAAAGAGTAGATGTTATTTCGAAATTAAAATTTTGCAAACATGGAATCATGACTTCAAATGAAGAGTGGCCGTCTTTCTCTATCCCAAACAAAATATATCCCTTACCATCCCCTTTGAGCCTGTAACGTCCATTCACTAAACCCTGGACAAGGATCGATGCTACAATAGAATTTAGTGCATTCAGTTTTCCAAAGTTATGAAATCAAAGAGATGGTGGAAAAAGTTCAAAAGAAAAGAAAAAGAGAAAAATGAATATAGGCCGCAAGACCGAAAGCAAGTATTGTCAGTCTTGGCAAAAATTAGGGCACAAAAGAAAGAGTGGTCAAAAAGCAGAGGGGGTGAAAAAAAAGTAATAAAAATTAAAAAAATGATATGAGGTCTGGGGAACACAGTAGAAAGCTGAATGCACTAAAGATCCTTGATCCATTCCCATAACCCATAACCTAAAACCTTTCTTTGAGTCCTCTATTCATTTGTCTCCCATAGCATGTAACCCATACTCGCAAAACATTTCTTTGAACCTTCTACTCATTTCCTTTCCATAACCCATAATCCATGCCAGTAAAGCATTCCTTTAAGCCTCCCAATCAATCCATCCTGATAACCTGTTACTCATGCCCGTTCTTTGAACCTTCTAACCATCTTTCTTCCATAGCCCATGATTCATGCCCGTAAGACGTTTCCTTGAGCATTCTAATCGTCTTTCTTTCATAACCCATAACCCATAGTCACATTACAAGCCTCCAAAATCCCACTCTGATTGATGAATGATCGTTTTCATTTTCTTAATGTTAATTTTGAGATAAATCATTTGCTTCTTTTAAATTATTCTTTGCTCTAATAAAAAAGGAAGTGAAAAAAAAATCATCCCGCTAGATTGAAAACCCGAAAGGGCGGTCTAGGCAAAAATTAGGGAGAATAAAAGAAAAATAAAGCCCGCTAGACTGAAAACCTGCAAAGGCAGTCTAGGCAAAAATTAGGGCACAAAAGGGGAATGAGACTTACAATGAGAAGCTTATGTAGTTCACTGGGAAATTTCTTCTACTTGGGCCACACAATAGTGTACATTTGGGCAACTTGGTGAAGGATAAGCTTGAGAGTCTCGAGAAAACCCCACACTGGGGCAAGTTTCGTAAGACCTTTAAGAGTCAAATGTTTCTTATTACATCAGGTAGTATTCTCTCAGGGCAATGTCTTTCACCAAAATGAGGCAAATCCTTACCATACCCTACATCTGTCAAGTTTGCCACACCAGTGCACTCTTGTGAGCAACAACTTTCACCAGTACTGGGGAAAAACCTGTGTAAGACCCGTCATGAGTCAAACTTTGTTTGGTACACCCGTGTAGCCTTCTCTTGGGGCAATACCTTCTACTAACACCGGGGCAAAAGTGTTTGCATAACCGTGAGTTAGATTTTGCTTGCTACCTTTGGAAGTCTCCCCTATGGTAAAACTTGTTTCCAATACCCAGCCAATTCCCAGCAAATCAGGTACCTCAAGTAAATGGAATCCCCAATAAACTCGAGGTTGCCATAATACCTTTCTTCCCTACCATCCTGTGTCGCCTTTGTCTTCCCTATGTTTTCCCTCCAAAATACCCTCCACTTTCAAACCAAAAATCCAAACCCAAAAAGTTCCAGCTCTTAAATACCTGTGAATCCATGCATGCTCATTAAGTAATGCTTCAAAAATAGTCAACTTGGAATCAGTAATGTGATTTAGAAAGCTAATGACAATCAAAAAAAAAGAAGAGAGAGAAGGTCAAATTTGAGGGTGATTTACTTGAAAGGAGAGAAGTGGTCATAAAAAGATAAAAAGGGCCTAAGCAAGTTAGCTGTGTTGAGGATAAACTTCCATATGAGGACAAGCTTGATTGGTTTCAAACAAAGCCTACACAAAAAGAAAAAATTCTCAGTGAATCCAGCTTTCAAGACAAGTGCATCTTAATTTCAACTCAAGATCATTCATGTATTTCATGTCATAGTTTGCATACATTTCATGTCCATCCATGCATTCCACTTCATGATTAGAATCATACATTTGTGTTCAGTACTTTGTAAATAAAGTAATAAAAAAAGAGTCCTCCAAAGCAAGACGCGCATTGGCACTGTCTTTTAATTCTTCATGCTAACGGTTCCGCCCGGGCATTTTTGTCTTTAATTTTCATGCTATCGGTCTCGCCCTGGCAGTGTCTTCAATTTTGTGCTATCGGTCTCGCCCTGGCATTGTCTTTAATTTTCATGCTATCGGTCTCGCCCTGGCATTGTCTTTAATTTCATGCTATCGGTCTCGCCCTGGCATTGTCTTTAATTTTGTGCTATCGGTCTCGCCCTGGCATTGTCTTTAATTTCATGCTATCGGTCTCGCCCTGACATTGTCTTTAATTTTGTGCTATCGGTCTCGCCCTGGCATTGTCTTTAATTTTGTGCTATCGGTCTCGCCCTGGCATTGTATTTAATTTTCATGCTATCGGTCTCGCCCTGGCATTTGTCTTTACTTTTGTGCTATCGGTCTCGCCCTGGCATTGTCTTTAGTTTTCATGCTATCGGTCTCGCCCTGGCATTGTCTTTAATTTTCATGCTATCGGTCTCGCCCTGGCATTGTCTTTAATTTTGCGCTATTGGTCTCGCCCTGGCATTGTCTTTAATTTTCATGCTATCGGTCTCGCCCTGGCATTTGTCTTTAATTTTGTGCTATCGGTCTCGTCCTGGCATTGTCTTTAATTTTCATGCTATCGGTCTCGCCCTGGCATTTGTCTTTAATTTTGTGCTATCGGTCTCGCCCTGGCATTTGTCTTTAATTTTGTGCTATCGGTCTCGCCCTGGCATTGTCTTTAATTTTCATGCTATCGGTCTCGCCCTGGCATTGTCTTTAATTGTCATGCTATCGGTGTCACCCTGGCATTGTCTTTAATTTTTCTGCTATCGGTCTCGCCCTGGCATTGTCTTTAGTTTTCATGCTATCGGTCACGCCCTGGCATTGGCTTTAGTTTTCATGCTATCGGTCTTTCCCTGGAATTGTCTTTAATTTTCATGCTATCGGTCTCGCCCTGGCATTGTCTTTAATTTTGTGCAATCGGTCTCGCCCTGGCATTGGCTTTAATGTTCATGCTATCGGTCTCGCCCTGGCATTGTCTTTAATTTTCATGCTATCGGTCTCGCCCTGGCATTGTCTTTAATTTTGTGCTATCGGTCTCTCCCTGGCATTGTCTTTAATTTTCATGCTATCGGTCTCGCCCTGGCATTGTCTATAATTTTGTGCTATCGGTCTCGCCCTGGTATTGTCTTTAATTTTCATGCTATCGGTCCCGCCCTGGCATTGTCTTTAATTTTCATGCTATCGGTCTCGCCCTGGCATTGTCTTTAATTATGCTATCGGTCACACCCTGGCATTGTCTTTGATTTTCTTGCTATCGGTCTCGCTCTGGCATTGTCTTTAGTTTTCCTGCTATCGGTCTCGCCCTGGCATTGTCTTTAATTTTCATGCTATCGGTCTCGCCCTGGCACTGTCTTTAATTTTCCTGCTATCGGTCTCGCCCTGGCATTGTCTTTAATTTTCATGCTATCGGTCTTGCCCTGGCATTGTCTTTAATTTTCATGCTATCGGTCTCGCCCTGGCATTGTCTTTAATTTTCCTGCTATCGGTCTCGCCCTGGCATTGTCTTTAATTTTCTGCTATCGGTCTCGCCCTGGCATTGTCTTTAATTTTCATGCTATCGGTCTCGCCCTGGCATTTGTCTTTAACTTTGTGCTATCGGTCTCGCCCTGGCATTTGTCTTTAATTTTGTGCTATCGGTCTCGCCCTGTCATTGTCTTTAATTTTCATGCTATCGGTCTCGCCCTAGCATTGTCTTTAATTTTCCTGCTATCGGTCTCGCCCTGGCATTGTCTTTAATTTTGTGCTATCGGTCTCGCCCTGGCATTGGCTTTAATTTTCATGCTATCGGTCTCGCCCTGGCATTGTCTTTAATTTTCATGCTATCGGTCTCGCCCTGGCATTGTCTTTAATTTTGTGCTATCAGTCTCGCCCTGGCATTGTCTTTAATTTTCATGCTATCGGTCTCGCCCTGGCATTTGTCTTTAATTTTGTGCTATCGGTCTCGCCCTGGCATTGTCTTTAATTTTCATGCTATCGGTCTCGCCCTGGCATTGTCTTTAGTTTTCCTGCTATCGGTCTCGCCCTGGCATTGTCTTTAATTTTGTGCTATCGGTCTCGCCCTGGCATTGTCTTTAATTTTCATGCTATTGGTCTCGCCCTGGCATTGTCTTTAATTTTGTGCTATTGGTCTCGCCCTGGCATTGTCTTTAATTTTCATGCTATCGGTCCCGCCCTGGCATTGTCTTTAATTTTCATGATATCGGTCTCGCCCTGGCATTGTCTTTAATTATGCTATCGGTCTCTCCCTGGAATTGTCTTTGATTTTCTTGCTATCGGTCTCGCCCTGGCATTGTCTTTACTTTTCCTGCTATCGGTCTCGCCCTGGCATTGTCTTTAATTTTGTGCTATCGGTCTCGCCCTGGCATTGTCCTTAATTTTCATGCTATCGGTCTCGCCTTGGCATTGTCTTTAATTTTCATGCTATCGGTCTCGCCCTGGCATTTGTTTTTAATTTTCTGCTATCGGTCTCGCCCTGGCATTCGCTTTTAATTGGCATGCTATCGGTCTCCACCTGACATGTGCTTTGTGCTAAGTTCGTGCTATCCGTTCAGCTCTGGCACGGTTACCCATTTAACTTTAACAGTCAAAAGACAATTGTGCATATCTCACCGATTAAAATTGAGGTTCATATCTGTAGTTATTCCTTACTTTGATAATACAAGAGAACATGGTTTTATGTATTATCTCGTTAGAAAGTAAGCACAGAGGGGGCATCTGTGAACACCCAATTTTAACCGGTGCATTTTTTTGTGTTTTTAGCTTTCTCGTGTTTTTTCGTTTTTTTTCTCGTGTATAATAAAATAAGCCCCTATGACAAAATATCCGGTTTGGTGCGCGTATTCGTCCCGTCGTTGTTTTAGCGTCTCATCGTGTTTAGTCCGACATGTTTTGTGGTGTTTCCTTTTAACTTCCCTTTGTTTAGAAATAATAATAGGAATATTAAAACAGGAGGTGTGTGAAAAAATTATTATTTACAAAATGTCTAGTTACACTTGGCCCAAACGTATGCCAAAGTTACAAAAAAAAACAGGCCTCAAATGGGCCCAAAAAATTACACCTAACCATCAAAAATCAAAAACAGAGAAAGGCCCAAAAAACCCTAATCCCTGCCCCAAGCCGTGCGCCTCCGCTCCCGCTCCTAAGCTTGCAAAACAAGCTTGCACTAGCTGCCCATGAATCTGAAAACAGCAAGAAAAAAGGAAGACTGAGTCAGCTACACACCAGCCCTGAGTCAGCTACACACAAATCACTAGCTGTCCAGGAGACACCGCTTTACTCAAATAATGGAGGATCAAAGATTTAATTTTCGGTTTCAAAAATATTGCTATAAAATGCTAATCTGAAAACCATATGGGAGGAGAATTTTTGAAGGAAAAATTCGCATAAAAAAAATAACAACAGAGAAAAGAAGGAGACAGCAGCAGTTGTTTTTTTTCTTTCAGTAGCGAAAGTGAGTCATTTCAGAAGCTGGAGAATTAGGTTGGTCTCTCTTATTCTTATATGTGTTTTTTTTGTTTTCCTTACTGACAGAGAGATATAAACAACGCTAGGTTCAAAAAAAAGAAAATAGATTCATGTGTTTGTTTTTTTTCCCTTTTATTAACAAAATTAAAAAAAAATGCGTAGGGCCTTGCTAGAAAAAAATTAAGGTCCGGTTTAGGGTTCAGATCCAAACCCCTTTTACTAGAATTAAAAAAAAAATAATATGAAAAATCAGATTAATGGCTAAAAAAAATAGTAAATAAAACTGGTTTTGCTTGTTACCAAATAAAGAAAAAAGAGTTTAAGTTGTTTTTAGAGGTTTAAGAAATGAAAACAAGTATAAGCTAGAAACAGAAATGAAGAGACACAAAAAAAGAACCGAAAAAAAATCAAAAAAAAAATAATAAACCTGCAGATTCCGGCTACTGCGGGCGGTGGCCATCGCCGGCGTCGTCCTCCTCACCGTGAGCCGCCGCCGTCACGCGCGTCCCCACTCCCAGCCGTTGGCCGTCGCACCCTCCTCCTTCTCCCTCCTGCGTTTTCTTCCCCTTCTGTTCTTTCCCTCTTTCTTTCATGTTGCCTTTTTCTTATTCTCTCTCTCACAAAAAGCTCTCTTTGTTTCCTTTCTGATGGCTGCGGCAGCTGGAGAAGAGAAAATGAAAAAATTAGGTTTGGGCCATAATGTTTGTTCCTTTTATACTCCCTTTGTTTATTTATTTATTTTTTTTAAAATTTAAAACATTAGATTAGTAATTACACCCACCCATTTGTAGTTGTACACCCCCCTTGCAAGCCCTTTTCATTTTTTGTTACGCAAAACCAGTCCACCAAAAAGGAGCTGGGCCGATGCTGTTCCCACAACCCTTTTTTTACACACACCCCCCCTCTTTAGAAAAGCCCATAAGTCATGGACTTATGAACCAAAAAAAATACACTGGGCTGCTACCTGCACCCCCCCTTTAATAATACCACCCCTTTTATTAATTATACCCTCGTTTTACTATTGCGCCCTCTTTCGTTTTTTTTATTATTTTTTTTTTATTTATTCATTTCTTTTCAAAATAATTTCTTTTTTTACTAAAGCTAAAAAAATGGGGTTGACCGAGATGCACATCTCGTCAATCCTGGTTTAAGAGACTTTAGCTGTATAGCTTTGATCTTAAACCCCTTTAAAAAAAAATTAAAACCAATCAACAAAATAAATATTTTCTAGAAGAACTACGTAGCCTTTGATTCTCCGCACACGGAGATACGTAGGAGCGGGGCTTCTCCGTCAAGCTAAATAAATTTTCCTAATAAATAATCATTTTTTTTCTTTAACACCTATTTTCATAAAAATCATAAAAATGGGGTTGACCGAGATGCACATCTCGTCAATCCTGGTTTAAGAGACTTTAGCTGTACAGCTTTGATCTTAAACCCCTTCCAAAATAAAATCAACCAACCAACAAAATTTTTTCAGAAAGAACTACGTGACTTTTGAGTTCCTCATTGCACCTGAGGATACGTAGGAGCGGGGCTTCCCCGTCAAGTCAAAATCAAATTTTTCTAAGTTAAATTCTTATTTTTATTTCTTTGTAAATAACTGGTTATTTTTTTACTAAATATTATTCTATTTTATTTTTGGGGTAAGACAAATAATTAAGTAATTTATTAATACTTGCACAAACAGATTTAGGGTAACTGTGTTAGGACAGATGTATTAGGGGTGTAGTGAAATTAGGTTTTCACCCTTCCCTTTGCATAACCGACTCCCAAATCCGACCTAGGTTACGCAGACAATAATTTTAAGGTAGGTTTTTCTCAATTTTTCCTATTTAATAAATTGGGTGGCGACTCCCTAAATATACCATTTTTGAGCCGTCTGCGTCGGGACCCCCGATCACGACAATGAGAAAAGAGCGAAGAAAGCTGAAGCCGAGGCAAAGGATGCCCTGAAGTCAGCTTCAGATCTTCAAGTCCGGGTGGCCGGGCTTGAAGGGAGTCTTAAACAAGCCCGGGAAGAAAAAGAGGTTGCCGACGTAAGGATCGGGGAGATTGCTGATAAAGCTTGTACTCTTGTCGAAACTGCCTTCGAGGACGCTCTTGCACAGGTCCCAGTCCTTTATCGGACAATCACTTTGGATGCTGAAGTTCTCAAACCTGATCATGTCGTCCGAGATGGGAAAATCATGAAGCTTGTGGAAGGAACTAACGATTTTGAGGTCGTCGCCATCCGTCCCTCAAATGTGTAATTTCCTTTTCATTTGATGAAGGTTCTTGATCCATTCCAGGACCATTGTTTTGTATAACATACTTGAGGTCTCGAATGTATCTAGGAGATTTCGAATCTTTGAAGTTTCCTTTTTATGTAAATTAGATCCGGTTTTATACTACCCCGGTTATTATATTCATAACTTCATGTGTTTTGTGCAATTTATATTTCGCCTTTGACGCAGTTTACCGGGACTCGGCCCGGATTTAACTCGCGTTAAGGGGTTATGGCAATCCTCGGCCACTGGTGGCGAGCTTTATTAACTCGTGTCCCGGTTTATAAGGAAGCGCTAACGACCGCAGTGTCAGTCTCATGCCACCCTTTTAGCGTTAGACTTTGTAATATGATATGAGAAGTTTGAACAGAAATAGATAGAAAGTTTGAGAATATCAGCGGCATCTGAGCCAATTTATTAAAAGAAGATTCTTTACAAAGATCGGAATACATTAATTCACTTAGCATTTGTCAATTAGCTGTATATTTGCGTAACTTTGTGGCATTCCAAGTCCTGGGAATTGGTTTATGGTTCATGGTATCTAATTCAAAGGTACCACTACCGGTCTTTGACGTGAGGCGGTATGGTCTTTCCCAATGATGTGCCAATTTTCTTTGAGCAGAATTCTTCAAGTCGATGTCCGCTCGCCGAAGCACTAAATCTCTGACTTTGAAATCCCTCGACACTACTTTAGCGTTGTACCGGGATGCATTTTTGTTTGATTATCAGTTCATGAAAGGAGGCTTGATCTCAGATTTCATCCACAAGATCGAGTTCCTCTCGCTGGGCATCGTCATTGTCTTTGGGCGAGGTGGTTCGGTATGCCCACAGGACATAAGGCAATTCTTCAACCCAATTACCTTTAGCATCATCAAGTCTTCTTTTGAGTCCTATTAATATCACCTTATTAGCCGCCTCTGCTTGCCCATTAGTTTGGAGGTGTTCTACTGAGGTAAAGTGATGTTTGATTTTAAGATCGGAAATGAGCTTTTTGAAACCCTTATCAGCAAACCGAGTTCCATTATCAGTAACCATAACTTTGGGAATGCCGAACCTGGTCATGATACTCTTTTTAAAGAATTTGATGTCGTTCTTGGCACTAATGGTCCTCAATGGCTCGGCCTCATTCCATTTCGTGAAGTAGTCGACTTCTACTATCAGATATTTGAATTGACTACGGGTCCTCGGAAATGGTCCGAGCAGATCGACACCCCACCAAGCAAAAGGCCACGGTGAGGAAAGGCTACAAAGTTCGGTGGGTGATGCCAGATGAACGTTTGCATGGACTTGACATTTTTGACATTTCTTCACGAAATTCTTGGCATCAGCTGCTAAGGTCATCCAATAGTATCCGACTCTGAGGACTTTCCAAGCAAAGGATCGTCCCCCAAGATGCTGTCCACAGATTCCGTCATGAATCTCGGCAAGGACGTAGTCCGCCTCCTCCTCTTCTATACATTTTAATAATGGCGAGGAGAGAGCCCTCCTTTGCAGAATCCCATTTAACACTGAATAAGATGATGCCCTTTTTCTGATCAACTTTGCTTTCCGAGGATCCGAGGGGTCGTTCCCCGACTCAATATATTCAAGGATGGGCGTGATCCAGCTTTTACTTTCCTCCACTACGCAGATTGACGTGGCTATGTTTAGCTAGGTTTTTATACTTGGTCGATCCAGAGTTTCCTGAATTACCGAACGATGGTTTCCAAGAGCCTTGGTACTATCCAGTTTAGACAAAAACGTAAGCCCTGGTATTCTCCGTTCTTGGGACATGTTTAACCTCTACATGCTCGAAACGACTTAAAACCTCTCGGACTCGGGCGAGATACTCCTGCAGTGTCGAATCCTTAGCTTCAAATTGATTTCCGATTTGGGAACCATTAGGAGTGAATCTGAGAGAAGCTCGCTTAGATTTACTCTGAGATCTCGGGCGAGCAAGAGTCCGGCAATGCAAGCTTCATATTCTGCCTGATTATTGGATGTCGGAAACCGGAATGTCAGTGAGACCTCGATCATTATCCCAGTAGAGTTTTCTAAAATCAGACCGGCTCCACTGCACTTGGGACTTGAGCTTTCATTGCCGTTCTTGGCTCATACTTAATTCCGAACTCAGAGAGTTCTACTTCCCATTTGATCATTCTTCCTGCCAAATCAGGTCGGTGTAAAATCTAACGAATCAGATGATTCGTCCGTACCACAACCTGATGAGCAACAAAATAAGGTCGGAGATGCCGAGCTGCAATCAGCAAAGCAAAGGCGATCTTTTCTATCTTCTGATATCGGACCTCTAGGCCTTGCAACGCCTTACTTACAAAATACACGGGACTCTGCCCAGCTTCAGTTTCTCAGATCAGTACAGCGCCCAAAGCTTCTTCCGAAATCGCCAAATACAAATACAAGGTTTCTCCTCAAGAGGCCGTGTTAGGATCGACGGCTGAGATAGGACATTTTTGAGTTGAGCATGAGCTTCTTCCCGCTCTGCCGTCCATTCAAAATCAACCTCCTTCTTTAATATCTTAAACAAGGGTAGAGACTTGAAGGCACCATTGGAGATGAAACGAGACAAAACGGCGATCATGCCGTTTAATTTCTGTACCTCCCTCTTTGTAGTTGGTGTTCACATTTCGGTCACCGCCCGTCATTTATCCAGGTTAACCTCAATGCCCCGTTCAGTAAAGTAAAATCCAAGAAACTTTCCGTGTCGAACACCGAATGTACATTTTTCCGAGTTTAATCTCATGTTATTTTTTCGAACTTTAGTGAATATTTCTTTGAGATCAGAAACATGAAGATGATCTTCCTTACTTTTTGCGATCATGTCGTCAAGATAGACCCCAACGATCCAACCGATTTGTTTTCGGAAGACTTTGTTCATCATTCTCTGATCGGTAGCAATAGTTGTGTGAACACTCAATTTTAACCAATTTTTTTGTTTTTTTTTAAGAAAAATCCCAAAAATATTATTTGTTGTGCATTTTGAAAGTTTAGTCATTTACGCATAATTTTTCTTTCATCTTATTATCATTTATTTTGTTTTATCTTTTCTTTTAGTAAACTTTGAAGTTTGGGCCAAAAAATATGGTTTGGGCCAAGACCCAACAACGAAAAATAATTTTTTTGTTAAGCTGGTTAACCCAAACAACTTTAAGCCAAATATATTTTTTTAATTTTTCTTTCAAAAAAAATTAATTATAGAAAAAAAAAACGAAAATAATTATATAAAAAAAAAGGTTACATTTTTCTTACCCCTAGTATATATGGCTTCAGATTTGGAGAGCCAAATTGCAGTTTCCTTTTCATCTCTAAATGTTATAATAATTTTTTTTTTAAATATGATTGTCTATGAAAAAACAAACAAATAAGAAATAATAGTAAAAAGTAGTTTTTATAGTTTCTTTTCTCAGCATTGTTTTCTTTACTGCCATATTGAACTCTATCCCTGCAACAACATCAATCAACACTGTTTTTAAGTTTCTTCAAATCAGTTTTCTTTTTAGACCACTTGCAAATCCCACTTGCAGTGGTATTTTGGCCATTTGAAACCCCTCTTTTACACTATAATTAGAGTGATTTTAAACCGATTTGAAGAAACCCCTGTCAAACTGAAATCTTGAGAGAAGAAAAAGAAAGTGAACAAAATTTCGCATTTTGCTGCAGAAGAGGAAGCTATTTCAAGCCATATTCTGGTATTTCATTTTCTTGTTTATATTGATCAAATGCATCAAAATTTGGCTACATATTTTATTATTTATACTTACTTTACACTGTTTACATGAACACATGAAGATACAATTAATACAACCAAATCAAATTTGCTCAAAATAAAAAGCTAGAGGTTGATAGTGTTTTCAAACTTGTTATCATTTTCTTCATTGTTTCTTTCAATATTGGAAACCTGGAAAAAATGAGTTTATCATATTAATTTAGTTTCATATGTAAACAAACTGTAAAAAGGATGTGAAATAAAAAAAATGGGAGTAGTCTATAAAGAGAAATATAAGATGCATATTTTATTTCATTTTAATGAAAAATGATAGAGAAGAAAAGAGATGAAAATGAGAAGGAAAAAGAGAAAACAGAGAATAAAAAAATTCGTACCGGAGTCAGTGTCGCCGGCGGTGGCCCCCGCGACCTCCGCCGTAGGAACGTCACCGGAGATGCTCCCTCCCTCTTCTCCGGTCGTCATCTTCCTCCTCTCTCTCCCGGATTTGGTTTGTCTCCTGTTAGTTTGTCCTCCTGTTAGTGCTATCAACTTAATCCTCACCTTTAATTAAATCCAATGGTTCATATTTGGCCACATAAATTAAAACAAAAGTGAAAATGAATAAAGGATTAAAAATAGAGAAAGGGGTTTCTTTTACTGGCGGGAAAGGCTCGACCCACTTTCCAACTTGGACTGTTAACGTTTTTTTCTGTTACTAAACTAATAAGCTCTTCACTTTTAATGATCCAATACCAAGTAGAGAATTTGCGACTCAAGCAAAAGGATTTAAGCATCGACAAGGGTTAAGGACAACTAGACGAATTAAGAGTGAGGTTGAACTTCAGACCAAAAAAAGAAGAAGACATCCAACTAAAAAGCCTTCATCAAGTCAACAAAATGGGGTATTTAAATTTAAATTTGTAATGAAGTTTCTTTTATTTTAGTTGTGATTTTTTATTGACAATATTTTACTTGTGATTATCATGTGTTAATTTTCACATTTATTGAAGGATGTCGAATCGTTTAGTCAAGTAGACTTTGGAACATCCAGTTTGACACAACCAGAGTATGACTTATCTCAGACAATTGGAAATGGGTTTTATACAAGTTTATTGATGGTAAAATCTCTTAGTTTGTATAATAAATAGGTCCTTATTTTTAACTTGTAATGATATTACGTGTCTTCTGCTTTTTGTAATGTAGGACCCACTTACGGATGAATGAAGCTCGGTCAAGAATGGAGTTTTTTTGCTTTTTGATTATGCAGCAAGATAGTATTATGCAACACTCATGAATTATGCAGCAAAGACTAGTTATTTTGTTTTGGTGCACCACTCATGAGTTATTATGCAGCAAAGAAAGACTTGTAAACCCATTTGTCTCCTTCTTCTCAAAACAGTGTTTTTTTGATTGTCAAGGCCATTATTATGCAGCACTCATGAATTATGCAGCATAGACTAGTTATTTTGTTTTGGTGCACCACTCATGAGTTTTCTGCTGGCACAAGACTTGTTATTATGCAGCAAAGACTTAAAATTTTGTAATTTGTAATTTGCAAAGAGATATTTGAGTTTTTTAAATGTGCAGGTCTGAATATATACTTCAACAAGTTTGTAGGGGCTGTTATAACTTTGTAGAACAACATTATTAATACAAAGTTTTTCTAGTTGATGAACTTTCCATTAGGAAGATGGAGCTAGCAATTAAAATTTCAAGCACACATACTCTTTTTTTCTGCTTCTGTGATTGGAAACTCCTAAATTCATTTTAGTCTTTTGTTAGAAAATGAAGGAGTATGATGTTATTTTCTCATAACCATCCATAGTTGCACAAATTCCTTTAAGGGTAGTATAGAAAGCTGAATGTTTCTTTATACGGTTAAGGGAAGGAATATGATGTTATTTTCTGCTCTCTTTCTCCAACTGATGCAGATAAACTTCTCTTAGCACGACAGACAATTTTTGAATTTGATTATCAACTCATATTTATGTACAAGGAATTCATTATAGATCAAAATATGGAAACAAATTATTATATTATATCTCCAAATAGTTACAAGTTTTGTGTGATGAAACTCAATTATATATCAGTGGGACAATTACAATCAATGAAGAACTACAAGTTGCATCATCCCTGTGAATTTGCATAAGCCTTGAGTAACAACACTACAAATTAATCCAGCCTTGAATTTTCATCATCCCTGTGAATTTATCACTATCAGTCCAGCCTTGAATTTATCATTACCAGTCCAGCCTTGAATTTGCATACGCCTTGAGTAAGAACTACTTTGTGAATTTGCACCTGTCAAATTTTGCTTCCTTCAACAATAGAATTTGCTTCCTTCAAACAATACAATTCGGCCCTGTAACAATAGAATTTGCTTCCTTCAAACAATACAATTTTAACAATAGAATTGGAGAGGGAAAAAAATGAAGGAACATTACACACAATTTAGCAGAAAACAAAGATGAATGGAAACGATGAACGAAAGAAACGAATCTTCAACAGAGTAGTTCGCAGGGAGCGGTAGCATGCGGAGAGCGACAGCGATTAAACGATGCACGCAGTGGCGGCAGTGAAAGGGGGTTGCACGACAGTGGAAGATTGATGGATGGGTCACGATAGGGGATGGGTCACGGTGGGAGATGGGTTGCGGTGGGAGATGGATTCTGCGTAGAAGAAAATGGGTTTTGGCCTTTGGGTTTCTGATTTTTAATTGACTAGCTTCTAATATTAACCATTTGATGTATCCAACGGTGTGTATATAATCGACTGGAGTGACTGGAGACATTAATGACTGGAGACAATTCGGATCCCTCTCTCCCCATTGTGTTTCTCTCTCTCTCTGTTCACATCCTCGTCTTTTTCTTCCCTCTCTTTGTCTCTCTGGAAGACTCTCTCTTTTCTCTGATGGTGATAATGCGCCGCTGATGAAGAAAAAAATTAGGGTTCAATAACCCACTTGTTCCCTTTTTATAGCCAGCAATTTATTTATCTTTATTTAGTTAAAATCAAAATGGGTCAGATTAATAATTAGACCCCTGTGTTTTATTTTTTACACCCCAACCTCTGCAAGAAGCCTTAACTATTTACACCACCCGTTTTCAGTAAAACACCACCCCCTTAAAATCCTTTTTTTTGTTACGCAAACCAGCCCATCAAAAATGAACTGGGCTGCTGCTATTCGCACCGTCCTACTTATTTATACAAGCCCTCTTTAAAAGCCCAGAATTCGTGAGCCTAGTAAACCTGAAATTAATGCTGGGCTCTGTGCACCCGCGTTTTAACAATACCACCCCTCTTTTGCAAATCGCACCCCACTTTTCCTAATACAACTCCCTACTGCTAGTTACACCCCTGTATTTTTATTACAATCTATTTCGTTTTTATTACACTATAATGCTTTCAAACCATTCTTTTCCAAACAATCCCACACAAAAAAAAAATAGGTTGTTACTAACAGTCACTAAGTTTAACTTGTTTGATCGTTAATGACGACTATAGTTTTCAAACGGGCTATTCGCGATGACCACTCTGAGTCTACTTGTTTGGTTATTATGAACACTTATCCAAAAAAACCTTCAAAAACAATAAAATCAACCAACCAACAAACTTTTTCAGGAAGAACTACGTGACTGTTGAGTTCCTCATTGCACCAGAGGATACGTAGGAGCGGGGCTTCCCCGTCAAGTCAAAAAAAAAATTTAATTTTCTATTTTTGTCCCTTATTTATTTCTTTGTAAACCAATTTTTTTTCTTGAAATTTAGGGGTGCTGTGAAATTTAGTTTTCGCCATTCCCTATGCATAACCGGCTCCCGAATCCAACCTAGTTTACGCAAACCAATAACCTTTTGAGGTAGGTTTTTCTCAGTTTTACCTACTAAATAAATTGGGCGGCGAATCCTAAAATCACACATTTTCGAGCCGTCTGCGTCGAGATCCCGGTCACGACAAGTTGCCTCGGTCAATCATAAAGGCAGTTTTTTCTTGATCAAGGGAATACATTGGGATTTGGTTATACTCGGAGTATACATCCATGAATGATAACAAACGAAAACCAGAAGCACTATCCACTAGGCGATCTACACAAGGAACAGGGAAGGCTTCCTTCGGACAGGCCTTATTAAGATCGGCATAATCAATGCACATGCGCCATTTTCCATTATTTTTCTTAACCAATACAGGATTTGAAAGCCAAGTTGTGTACTTGATCTGGGTTACAAAATTTGCTTTAATTAAATCATCAACAGCTTTCGCTGCGGCTGCTGCTTTCTCCTCACTCTGCATCCTCCTTCGCTGGGCGACCCATTTCGCCTTCGGGACCACTGCTAACTGATAGCAGGTGACCTCAGGAGGAATTTCGGGCATATCCTCTGCGCTCCAAACGAAAAGATCAGCGTGGTCTCTAAGACATTCAGTACAAGAAAAATTGGACTTTTTGGCAGACAAAATCCGCCGGAAAAGCCAAAAAACCGCAGAAAATGTGGACTTTCCGGCGTATTTTTGGCGCCGGTAGACAGCTCGTGGCAAACGGTTTCCGCCGAAAATTTCCGGCGGATTTTGTGGCACCGAAAAATCCGCCAGAAGTTTCCGGCGGATTATCCGCCGGAAAACCCCAGAAAAATTCGTATAGTTTATCCGCCGGAAAGTCCACAAATCAGCCGGAAAAAACCGTTTTTTTTTTAAAATTAATTATTTTTAAAAAATAAATATTGTCATACCCAAATTTTGTCCGACCCTTTTTTAAAACAAAAAAAGAATTGTTTTCTTTTAGAAAATAAAAATACAAAATTCACTTTCATGTTGTACATTACTTCTTATTTAGTTGCTACAAAGTCTTTAATTATGAAAGGAACAAGCAAAATAAGAAGAAGAAAAAAAAAAACAACAACAAAAAAAAAGCAAAAAGAGGAAATAGGGGAGCAATCTGTAAAAATGAGGGTGTGAGCATTGTTTTTCAAGTTGTAACCGATTTGGGCCATCATAGGCCCATCAAATTAAGTCTGACCCGGATGCAAGTTTCCAACTCTCATTCTCTAAACCTAATGCCTCATTTCCATCAGATCAAAAAAAAAATAGAGTGCCTCCTTTCATCTCCCTGACACACGCTTCCAATATTCCCCCACACACCTCCTTTCATCTCTTTTCTCTCACACGCCTCCTTTCACCACCCCTACACGTCTCCTCCCTTCACAACCCCCCACGCCGCTACAGTACACGCAACCCTTTCTTTCTGACACCAACAGTCAAAGAACCATCGGTTTCACAACAGATCAGCGTTTTCCTCCTCAATTTTTCACTGCAAATCCGATTTTTTTGGTATAAATACGGGTCGATCCTTGAAGGAAAGGCAGATTCGGAGGGAGAGGAAGAGTGAGAAAGGTCGCAACTTTGATGGTGATTAGTGAGCAAATCCGTAGGAGTTAGAAGTGGTTCTTGAGTGAAAGAGTGAGAGAGAACACATTTTCGTTTTTTTCTCTTCTAAGTTTATTTTTCAGATTTTTTTTTGTGTGCATTGTTGTTGAGATCTGAGAAAAGAATTCCTTGTTCAAGGTTTGTGGTAATATTGTCCCTCAATACTCTTGTTTTGCTTTATGATCTTTGCATCCCTTATTTCATATTTTGTTCATGTTCACCTTTAAGTATGTGAGGTTTTTGGATGATGAAAGTCCTGCAACGTTTTTTTCCAGTAAGAGAAGCATATGTGCAAAATCTCCTCTATTTTTGTTGGCATTTTGTTTTAGTAAACAAATAATAAATATTTCATTTTGATTTTTCTTTTCTCAATGTCATTGTACTTGTTTTGCAACCATAATAAATGTCCTCAAAACAATAATAATTGATACCAAATATTTTCTTCAGTGACTAGTTTATCTTTCGAATGTTTATTTTAGTGTAGGAAATAGATAGGTATATAAGAATAAAAACGGTTTTAGAATAAGTCAATAGATCACTGCCATCAAAAATTAACAAATCTGTTGATTCAAAACAAGAAGGGTTAGAACAGATGAATAGTCTTTTTCTAATTAAGTAAACAAATAAACACGGAGCTTTTAGTTACCATGATTTACCTTTTTTTTTAAAAAAAAAGGGTAACAATAATAATCATTTTCCCCAAAAAAAAGATGAAGAGTAATTTAGTCAAATAGCAAAAAGTAAAAATAAACCAATCAACCGTTTTTAGCGCCAAAACGCTATTTGCACCCCCGGCAACCATTTTTTTTTTAGCGTCAAAATGCTACTTGCACCCCCTCTTGTCGCACTTTTCGCTTTTATTTACGCTGCGTTGTTTTCAAACCATTTTCCTTTCTTTCAAACAACCATACTCACACAAAAAAATAGGTTGTTACTAATGGTCACTCTGAGCCTAGCTTGTTTGACCGTTAGGACTAACTTTTTTTTTTTTTTTTTCACAACGGATTAGTAGCGGTAATCACTCTGAGGCTACTCGTTTGATTATCGCAAACACCCGCCTAAACTCCAATTTTCAGTTAATAAAATACAAACGTAATCTCAACTCCCTTTTTCTAAAAAAGATCACGCTTCCCAGTAAGCATTTTTTCGAACGAAACGCTCGATCACAAACCGGGTATTTATAACGGTCACTCTGGGCCCCGCCCGTTTGAACGCTGTAAACACCTTCTTTTTCGAATAAGCCATTAATGATGACCACTCTGGATTTATCTGTTTGGTCACCATGAACGGCCTCTAGTTTTCGCAAACTTTTCAAAAATAAAAAATACCAACACACAAATATTTTCTACCCGAGAACTACGTAGCTTTGATTTCTCCATCGCACCCGGAGATACGTAGGAGCAGGGGCCCACTCCTGTCAAGCGCAAAAAACTAAATTTTTTTATTAGGTCTTCCTTTTCGTTTTTTTTCAAATAATAAAAAGGGTAAATAAAAATGTTTTCTTTAAACTAATTTTTTTCTACACATTAAATTGAAAGGTAACCTTTTTAGGATGTTGCGGGGTGCTAGTACCTTCCCCGCACTTAATCGACCCCCGAACCCAAAACCAAAGGTTTTTTCAATGTTTTCCTAAAAATAAACGTTGATGGCGACTCCATTGTTTAAAAACGACGAAGAATCCCTCCTCCGGATTTTTCGGTCGCTACAGCTGGCGACTCCACTGGGGACTATTTAAGAGGGTCAAGCCTAATTTAGTTAAATGTTTGGATATTTGTTAGTTTAGTACCTTTTGTTTACCCTTGGTCTTTCTATTAGCACGTCTATTTCATTTATCTGTTTATTTGCTTTATTGAACCTTAGGGTAGAAGACCTATGTACTATTATCTGTATTTCTTTTGCAGCATGGGTAGTTTAGGTTGCTTATATCACACACATCACCTATACATATTGCACACCCTCTTGAGCGGGGCCCTATACCCGGGTCTAAAAAAAACCTAGGACGAGTGGAGACGATTAGTGTCAGTCATTCTGGATTTTATCTGTCTGACTCTCATGAAAGCCTCAACCAGAGTACGCTCTTTCGTGGTATCCCACACCAGGTAGCTCGCTATCGTTGTGGGTCATATCACGAAGGAGATTTCAGCTCTGGAGACCCTTGTGAGGAAGTGATTAGAGCCACCCGAGAGATTGATCACGCAAATGACCCTAGACCGTGACCTATGTATGAGACATCACCTGTTTGGGACACAAGGGCAATTCACCTACCCGCTGCATCATCACAGATTTTTTTTTAGAAAAAAATCATCAAGCCATAAAAAAAAAATCATCTATCCCCTTTTCCTTTTTACGTGTATATGATGAGACATATAGTTAATGCTTTCTCAAAGTTGAATCACCAAAAAACTTCTTTTATTTTTTTTTATTTTTACACGTGTAACATCATTCTTCTTTCATCCATCATACAAAATCATTATTTCAAAAAAAAATGATAAAAGTCCTTACATGCATTCATTTCATTAAGCATAAAACCCGTACACATGCATGTTCCCATTCATTCACTTGTCCATGCATTACTCATCTTCTCATCCATTCATATACTCATATCATGTACCCTATCAACAGAGAGTAAAAAAAAAGAAAGCAAGCTGGTGCGTCAACATCGCTATTGGACTCGTTCTCAGGCTAGAAACATGGAAGAAAATCAGGACAATCCGCCTCAAGATAACCTGGATCAAGGCAATCCACCTCAGGACCTAGGCAATCAAGAGCTTAGGGCAGAAATAGATGGGATGAAAGAACAGATGGCTGAAATCTTAAAGGTTCTACAAGCTTTGAGGGGCAAAGACACAAGTGAAAATGTCTCCGCTGGGAACACGGAAAATCAAGTTACCAACCCTCCTCCTCCCAATGGACTCGAGATCTCGCATACAGTGCCCCCCACTGGGACTAATGACCAAGGTTACATATGGCCTCCTTACGGACTTCCACAAGGTTACACACCTCCGACAGTCGATGCTAATCCAGAAGACGGTCCCTCAGGATTCGTGGGCCAACAACAGCTTACACCGACGGGTCACGATGGTATTTCGGGGGCACCACAAGTTCAAAACCCGAACCCCGTCATCGCACCACAAAGACTCCCACTTGGCTGCCCTCCACCGCCGATAGTTGACGCTCAAGCTCAGGGTTCCAACCTCAGGAATCCCACTCATTCACATACCCCAAATGTGAACCCAGCCATAGTTCCGATAATTCATCCTTACTATGGTATGAGTGAGATCCCTCACAATCACTCTATGGAGAACCCTCAAGCCAAAGACAAACTACAAATGCTTGAGGAAAGGTTGAGAGCAGTTGAAGGATCCAATATTGGGGCAACCGGCGCTTATGACTTGTGTCTCGTCCCTAATGTGGTCATTCCTCCCAAATTCAGGGTGCCAGATTTTGATAAATACATGGGTGTAACCTGTCCTGCTAGCCATCTGACCATGTATTGTAGAAAAATGGCTGCCTTTGCACATGATGATAAACTGCTCATTCACTACTTCCAGGACAGTCTAGCTGGGGCAGTCTCAAGATGGTACATGCAGTTGGAACGCAACCACATTCGATGTTGGAAAGATCTGGCCGATGCTTTCCTCAAGCAATATAAATACAACATCGACATAGCTCCTGATAGAGCACAGTTGCAGAATATGGTGAAAAGAAACCATGAATCATTCAGGGAGTACGCCCAACGTTGGAGAGGACTAGCAGCGCAGGTGGCACCACCTTTACTGGAAAAGGAGATGGTATCCATGTTCAGGGACACTTTGCAGTCACCCTTCTATGACAAGTTGATTGGGAGTGTATCCTCTAACTTCTCAGACATGGTCACCATAGGGGAAAGGTTAGAAAGCGGAATGAGAAATGGGAAAATTACTCACGGTTCAACCGAAAACGATGAAGGAGAAACCAATTCCATAACAGGACCAGGGAAAGCCTCTTACGCTTCCAAAAACCGTCCCCAAGCCCTGCGCTTCTCTACCCAAACCATTAGAATCCATGGGCCACCAAACTATCCAGAAAGGAAACATGTACCGTTTGATCCAATTCCCGTATCCTACTCAGACATGTTCAACCACCTCACCAGTCACAACTTAATCTCCCCCCGCCCGATGAGACCTATTGAACCTCCTTTCCCGAGGGGCTACGACCCAAATGCCACATGCGATTTTCACGCAGGCGCAATTGGGCATTCAGTAGAAAACTGCAAGGCGCTGAGACATGTGATTCAGGATCTGATCGAATCCAAATGGTTGAGCTTCAATGAAGGCAATAACCCCTTTCTAGGGGCATGAAGAGTCATTTGTCAAATTGAAGGCGTTCAAAATGCTAGAGAGGACATCATCATCCTTGTGCGTCGTTATCCTGCATCTGAAGCACTTATGAATTGGGGGACCGTCGATTTTCTTGTGATTTTCAGTTCAAAGTAATTTTCTTGTAATGCAATCCTATGGCTCTGCCCAAGGCCTTATGACATTTCAATAAGGGCACACATGTTTCTTTTCAGTATCAATATTAATAAAATAGCATTTTGAATTCTCCCATAAACTTCTTCGCTCATTCGCTCGATTCGCTTCTTCTTCCATCCTTTTTTAATTTCTACTAATGCAGATCTAAATAATTTGTCCTTGGAAATAACAACATCGTTGACTCATATCATAACTTCTATCAGCCCAAACTAAGGAAGATGTAGAAGATAACTGGGAAAACTCCTCCAGAGGTAATGAGAATAATGAAGCAGGAGGATGAAGTGGTCCAGCTTCTCGTGGAATCAAGTGAGATGATTAACTTGGGAACGAGAGAAGGCAAAAAGATGTTAGAATGAACATCACACCAAAAGGGCAGTGAATCAAGAAAATTCGCTCGCATTACTTTGTCGGACACAAGATACCCACCGGTGTAAGAAAATCAGTGATTGTCAATAAATTTGGTCGGTCGTTACAACCTTCCAAGTAAGATCATCGCGAACAGTGGGGAAAGGTTTGTGTGGAGACCCCAAGTCGAGCATCATAACCCCTCCCCGTACCGCCCAAAAATGAATGAGGCAGTTGCAGCGACAAACAAAGAATATCAGAGATGATAGTAACCTTCAAATGCTCATTTTTACCTTACATGGAGATCAGACCTTGTTTCACACTTCAACAAGGGCAACCCCGTGCGATGGAAGTAGCACTTCCATTAAACCTTATCAAACAAAAGGATGGTTGTTTTGTGTCATATCAGAAAAGAGCAAAGAAAGATTAACAGAAAAGGGTTCGTCCCCGACAATTTCAAGGAGACTTGGTGCCCAAGAAAATCATACTCATCCAAAAGGATCCCCGTGGAAGATGGACCCTGAACTATGAAGGACCTTATGCGGTAAAGAAATCATTCTCTGGAGGGGCCCTAACCCCCATGAAAGTAGAGGGCGAATACTTCCCACCCCCGATGAATTCTGATGCGGTCAAGTACTATGCCTAAAAAATGCATATAGAGAAAAGAGAAAAAATGAGCCAAGAAAAACAAGCTCGCTAGGCTGAAAACCCGAAAGGGCGGCCTAGGCAAAAATTAGAGCGACCCGGTGGATTGAAAACCCGAAGGGGCAATCCAGGCAAAAATTAGGGTCAGGAAGTTGGACTAAATAAATGTTTAGGCAATCAACAAAAGTCGGATGGTGAGTTGATCAAGGTCATGAATATGGGCAGCCAACAATGTTACTTCAAGGACACTAACTACCCAAAGATCTGCTTAGTATTTTTGCCTTTTCGTTTCTTTCAAATTCTTAATATGCTCTCAAGCCAGTGTCCCTTTCGCACACTCGGCTCCAGTCTTAATGTCAAACACTTTCCCTTCTTCTTCATTTTCCCTTGTTTTGAAATGACATTTTATGGTAAGTGATATTGAATTGTGAAACATGTGCATGACCAAAAGCATTACAGATTATCACGAAATTTCTAAAGGTCACATAAGAGAGGCGATCTCTCATAAATAAAATTGGAAAAAGGATAAATACATACAAGATCACTTCAAAAGGCGAATGATAACAATAGGCCGCACTTCAATAGCACTACTTTGGGCAACTCCCGTATCTTACGTCGAAAGTCCTGCGAGTTGGTCAACAAGAAGGGGCAAGAAAGAGCAAAAGAGCAAAGCAAAAGAGTCAAGAAAGAGCAAAAGAGCAAAGCAAAAGAGTCAAGAAAGAGAAAAAGAGCAAAGCAAAAGAGTCAAGAAAGAGCAAAAGAGCAAAAATAGTCGAAAAAAAAAAGAAAAGAAAAGCAAAAAACAAAAGTCGTCCACTACATTTCATTCATCATTCCACTCAAAACCAATCATCACACATGCATACATTACATGCATGTCATATGCATAGCATCTGCTGCTTTTCAACTTCAAGTGTCGATCTTTCCAGTTTTTAAAAGTCGACGCGACGAGCATCGATCCTACATCAAACCAAATCACAATGTTAGCACCAAGATCCTTCAGACCAACAACGGTCCTTCAACCCAGATCGCATGTCGCGTTATCGAGCAACCGACCGGTCAACCGACCCCAGGTCCTTCAGGTAAGTTCGAATCAACATGTCCAAGCAACAACTTCGAACCATACCACCAGATCGCTATGTCGACACTGAGCGCGACAGATCGTCCGACCCCAGGTCTTTCAGACTAGCTGTGTCAGCCTAAGACTCAGTGTACGTCCTTCGCGGCCGCTCGAAAAAGGCCACCCCACAAGCAGACCGCATTACTAGTACCATAAGCTAGTTGCGCTCCTTCAGACCCATCGGTCCATCAGGCTTAGGCATGCCCTTCAGACCCCGACGGTCCCTCAGTCGAACTCGAATCGATGCGCCAAGCATTGATTTTGAACTAGACCTTCAGAGCCCCAGTGCTCCTTCAGATCCCCATCGATCCTTATTTACTTTCCTTCTAAGTCAACCCAATTTTCATAAATTTCAAAAAAAAAAACAAAAAAAACGTCTCAGTCTTGACAAAATTAGTGTCTTTTTTATCTTTATTGCTATTTTACTCGAGAAACTCGGAATCCCTCCGATTTCCTAGCAAAATATAAATGAAGAGGGGCAGCTGTCATACCCAAATTTTGTCCGACCCTTTTTTAAAACAAAAAAAGAATTGTTTTCTTTTAGAAAATAAAAATACAAAATTCACTTTCATGTTGTACATTACTTCTTATTTAGTTGCTACAAAGTCTTTAATTATGAAAGGAACAAGCAAAATAAGAAGAAGAAAAAAAAAACAACAACAAAAAAAAAGCAAAAAGAGGAAATAGGGGAGCAATCTGTAAAAATGAGGGTGTGAGCATTGTTTTTCAAGTTGTAACCGATTTGGGCCATCATAGGCCCATCAAATTAAGTCTGACCCGGATGCAAGTTTCCAACTCTCATTCTCTAAACCTAATGCCTCATTTCCATCAGATCAAAAAAAAAATAGAGTGCCTCCTTTCATCTCCCTGACACACGCTTCCAATCTTCCCCCACACACCTCCTTTCATCTCTTTTCTCTCACACGCCTCCTTTCACCACCCCTACACGTCTCCTCCCTTCACAACCCCCCACGCCGCTACAAATATTATTTTTAAAAAATAAATATTATTTTTTAAAAATTCGTTTTATTTAAAAAATTAATATTATTTTATTAAAAAATTTAATTGATTATTTTATTTAATTACTTTATTTTCATATATCAATAAACTATCAATTACCAGCAACACAATGAATTTTTATAAGACAATATTTGTTGATAAACTTTATAAGTGAACTTAATAAATAAATTTTTTCATTATAAATTATTTTGTATTATTATTGCAAACAAAATTTGTAACAATATTTAATAAAAATATTAAATAATATATTAAATTAATTCCGGTTGAACTCCCGATTCAACCGGTTGAACCCAAGAACCCCTGAGCCGCTACCTCTTTCGGTTCAATGTCCGGTCCAATTTTGATTACCTTGCTCTAAATAGAAAGTTTGAGGAACTCCAAGGACCTGTTGTTAAGTTGGAGGATGATATGGAGCGTTTGATGTGTGTAAATGTCTACACTCATCAAACGGTCGGCATCATCCCCTAACTTAACAAGAGAGGAATTCGTAGGGGAGGTTCATGACAATGTTACTTTTAACGAAAAAGATGAAGGGGATGTTAATGACAAGGTGGAAGTTTCTTTACAAAGAAATGGAGACATACGCCACTCTCTTGGAGCCGCTGCCGACAATGCTCAAGAGAGTGGCGTATGTCTCTGTTTCTTTGAAGAGAATGAGAGTATCGATAGAGGTGTGAAGAAGAAGAAGAAGTGGAGAAGAGATTTATATAGAGGAAACGAAAATCAACGGTCAAAAGGCGAATCCGCCAGAAAACCCCAGAAAAATTCGTATTGGTTTATCCGCCGGAAATTGTTGGCGGAGTATCCGCCGGAAAGTCCACATATCTGCCAGAAGTTTCCGGCGGATAATCCGCCGGAAAACCCCAGAAAAAATTCGTATGGTTTATCCGCCGGAAAGTCCACAAATCCGCCGGAAAAAACCATTTTTTTTAAAAATTAATTATTTTTAAAAATTAAATATTATTTTTTTAAAAATCGTTTTATTTAAAAAATTAATTTATTTTATTAAAAACTTTAATTGATTATTTTATTTAATTACTTTATTTTCATATTGTTGCGTTAAAAACACACTTAGAGCAAGTATACTCTTTCGCAGAAGTAGTATAAAAGATTATCGTATCCACAGGGACTAATTAACGAGTACCAAACTAGTCGAGATTATTTATTGTGTAGACGAACCAATAGTTTGATGAATGTAGAAACAAAATAACTAAATAACTAAAATTGAAATACTAGATTTAATCGATGGAGAGGGCGGGGTCTAGGGTCACGGTTTCACTTGCAAGCTTCGATTCTCCTATGTCTAATTCCTACTTGAATTCCTTTATTTTATTTAATTACCAATCCCTTTACTAAAGCTATTAATTCGTTTGGTCATTCGCGATTAATATTCTTTTTCCTAAACTAACCCTTGTTTGGTCATGCAAGAATTTAAGTTGAGGAAAAGCATAAAGAATAGAAAGGTTGAATGATTGGAAGACTAAATTAAAGTTTGGTCATGCATTAGTTATAGCCCCAATTATCCTATAGGCCCACCAACTAATTGCAGTACGGTCGCTGATCAACTAATTGATTATGAACATGAAAAGGGTAGCTAATCCTAATTATGTGATAAAAATAATAGGACAATATTAATTGAAATAAAAACCGGAATTCAGATATGAAAATAGAACATAAAAAGGTCTCTAAACATGCAAGATTCACCTAAGACCCTAGAAGAGGATTTAGCTATCCAAAGTCATAAAGAACAATAAAATAGGAATTAGAGTCATGAATTACAGAGATAAAAATAACCCGGAAGTTAGAGAAATTCTTATTATGAATCTCCAGTCTCCTTTTCCTGCTCCAAAGCTCTCCCACGGTGTCAAAAACGGTACCCAAAAACTCTTTTTCTCCTCTCCTATGCGTTGCCGTCACTACCGTTTCTCCTAATTTTTGTGTTAATGTATGCGGCTCTGTGTGTGTTGTGCGGCTCTTTTCTTATCCTCCCTGTTAGCGTTTCTTCCTCTCTTTTTATTAAAACTCACGTGCCTTCTTTTTGGATCCTTTGTGGGCTTCACTTCAATTCCATTCCTTGTGGGAATCCCATAATTAATATATATATATATATATATATATATATATATATATATATATATATATATATATATATGAGGCTCTAAATTAGAGTTTAATAATTTTGATATTTTTTCCTTTCTGCAAAATAAAGAATAAATTAAGTCAGTAATTTGTGTAATTATTAATAATTGCTCTAAAAAATGACTAAAATATGTACCTAAAAATACACTAATTTGGAGTTTATCAACTCCCCCACGCTTAACTTTTGCTTGTCCTCAAGAAAATTTTCTGGCTCAACAAATTTTTCAAGTAAATAATAGAAATAGCCAAATAAGGAAACCAAAAATAGAAGCACAATGACAAACAATAGACAAAATAGCACATATGAGGTGTCAAAAGGTTACCCAATTAGAGGCTCATGTCCCTGGAAATTACATTATTGTGAACAAGGGCACTCACTCATAATCTCTCTAAGTGTTTAGGGACTAGGGAAAATATACACTCAAGTTTCAACAAAATGCACATTACCATATGTTTGTAATTTGACCAAATCTCCACTAAATAGTTCACATGCATACAAAAGATTGGATGTTAAGGGTTGTAATGGGGCCAGAGTGAATTCATGCAGGGTAGGATATAAGAAGAAAGGGATAATCGAAGGGCTAAAAAAACAAAAAACAAATAGTAACCTTTGAAATCATATATGGAGTAGACTCCACATTAATGTCACTTCCATTCTTCAATCTTTTTGCTCTTGAGTCGACTCTTTTTGATTTGCTTTTTGCTCTGGAGTAGACTCTTTTTTTTTTCTTTTATATGCCCTTTGGATCTTTCATTCTTTTGATGTGTTTTTTCCTCCTTGTTGCTTTCCTTTTTTTTTTTCAAATTTTCTTCCTATTTTTTTTGGAGGAAAAGGTAAGTACATGAGAACACATATTTTGTTTCCTTTGTAGGAGAATATTCTTGTAAGCACATGATTCACTTTTTTTTTATCCCGACAAGATAGACAACTAAAGTATAGGACAAAGTTTCAGTCCTAACAATATAGACAACTAAAAATATAGGACGAAATTGTAATTTTCAATAGTTGCTCCACATTTAATTCTAAATGGTTACCACAAACAAAAAAGAAAAATTATATCTGGGTACCAAAGAAAAAAATATAACAATTAAGCTCAAATGGGGCAACTAAGGGATAAATTCAACAAACAACTCTGAGGCCAGAAAAATACCTAAATTCCCCAAATCTTTTTACATGATGCAAATCAATTTTCGCCTTGAAATGGTCAAAAGACAAATTCTAGAATGTAGTAAATTGGGAAACACACTCATAGAAAGAAAAGGGGTAAAATTTTTTGATTTAGTATCAACCCCCTTATGAAGGCTCAGATCTCACATTTAGAAGCTAGTTCACAAAAAGTACTCAACAGGGACAAATGCTAATTATCAGCTTCCTAAGGGAATCCTCACAGTTACAATTAAGCACAAGTCTGTCAAGTAAATTAATTATGTGATCCCCTAAAGGCAAAATCTCTATTTTTTTAACTTTAAGCATAATTCATTCAAAACAAGCCAGAGAAAATGCTATCAACATATATGGTGGGAAGGTGCATTAATAGAGATAAAGTGACAAAATAACTCTCTTCCCCCACACTAGCATGAAGCATGGTCCTCAATGGAAAATGATCAAATAGAAACAAAAAGAAATAAATGAGAGAGAGAGAGAGAGCAAGAGTGACTTCCCTGAGAGTGCTTGTAGTTGGAGCTTATTCCTAAAAAAGAAAACAAAACAAAACAAAACAAAAATGAGAGAAAATAAAACAAAACAAAAATAACAAAAAATAAAACACAGGTTGCCTCCTGCGAAGCGCTTGTTTAGTGTCGTGTGTAACGCCAAAGAATTTTATTATTTATTTAATTAAATTATTTAGGTATTTACACTTGAGGTGCTAGCTCAGTGGTAAGAGCTAGTCTTGTATCCTCAAGGTGCTGAGTTCAAATCTCAGTGGTAAGAGCCATGTCTGTGTCACTGCCCCTGTGTGTTTCTTGCTGAATCAGACACCCTGTTTCTGGGCGCCAAGTCTGTTGTTGCTGCTGTTGTGCCAGGCGCCCTGTTCCTGGGCGCCAAGTCTGTTGTTACTGAGACAGAAACTGTTGAAGTCACTGAGACAGAAGCTGTCGAAGTTGCTGAGGCAGAAGCTGTCGAAGTCACTGAGACAGAAGCTGTCGAAGTTGCTGAGACAGAAGCTGTCGAATTTACTGAGACAACTGCAGTCAAATTTACTGTGATAGCTGCAGTGGGTGCCTCATGTGGCTGCCCCGTGGTGTTTGGCGCAGTGGGCGCCAGTTTCTGTGTCATTGGCCTGCTGGGCGCCCTGTTTTTGGGTGCCAAGTCTGCTGATGCCACTGTTGCACTAGGCAACCTGTTGCTGGGCGCCAGTTCCTGTTGTGATGTTGTTGCACTAGGCGCCATGTTGCTGGGCGCCAGTTCCTGTGGTGTTGCTGTTTCACTAGGCGCCCTGTTGCTGGGCGCCAGTTTCAGTCTTGTTGCTGTTGCTGTTGGCGCCTTGTTGTTGGGCGCCAGTTTCTATTGTGCTATTGTTTGTGTTGGCGCCTTGTTGCTGGGCGCCAGTTTCTGTCTGCTGTTGTTGCCTATTGGCGCCCTGTTGCTGGGCGCCAGTTCCTGCCAGGTCTAAAAATGTTGTTGCTGTCAGTGTCAAACAAATGTTGCTGTCTTTTAAAAATGGTGTTGCTGTCACTGTAGAACAAATGTTGTTGTTGCTGTAAAATAAATGTTGCTGTTTGTTGTAAATCTATTGGTGTTTTTGGTGTCGGTGGTTGTTGATGTCACAGTCAAGTTGTTAGATTGTACTACAGGTGTTGGTGTTATTGGTGATGATATAACAGGTGATGTGCCTATTTCATGGGCTAAGGTGATAGGTGATGGGTCTATGACCATTTGGTGATATTGGTGTTGTTGTGTCAATTAAGTGACTATTGTTGTTAATTGTCTCTGGTGCATTGTCCATGGTGTCACATACAATTCATATGGATTTTTTATTGGCGATGAAGGCTTCGGCCTTGGAGCTATAGGTGATGATGGTGATGCTCATACAGGTGATGATGCCCTTAATGGCTATTCTATTGGTGATGATTGGTACCACATGCATATACTCGTTGGTGTGGGTTGCATCTCATATACTTACTCATGGTGTTGGTGATGATTCCTGGTGATTTGTAAATTGATGTTGTTGTGAGGTGGTGGATATAGTTGTCGTAACTCTAGCATATTGCCTATCATATATGCTATTATAATGTTAGATATCTCACCCCTTCTGTATGAATGTTACCCCTATGTTGGTAACGTGCAGGTGATTGCGAGTGAAGGCATGTCTACCTTCGCTAGTTGAGTCGGTGTCCTCGCTCTGATACGTAGCACTCGGGGGGATGAACGCTAGTTTTTATTAGTTGTCTTTATTATTTAAATTTCTGGAGTTTTATGGTGATGTTATAATTATTCAATTGAACCTTGATTTTTATTCCGCTGCGAGGTGATGTTATGACGTGCTATGTGTCGCACTCTTTTAATGGTGAAAGTTTATTATTGGCGTGTGATGTTTATTGGTGTAAATGTGGTATCCCTTGTGGGTGTAGCGAAAAACGTTTTTGAAACTCTGATTTTTGTCAAAAATTTTCCGGGTAGAAAAAGGGTGTTACATTATTGGTATCAGAGCTGTTTCGGTCTGTCCGGCCAACTTGTCAAGTTATTGTGTCATTGACGATCAAGTATTATCAATTAGTTCTAACTGTTGCTTATGATTGTAGTGATTAGTTGAGATGGCTGGAAGGAACGATGCTGCTATTGCTGCTGCGTTGGCTGCTATGGCTCAGGCCGTGGAGGGTCAGCAAAATGCTGGTTAGAATGCTGGGTCTCGTAGTTTGGCGACCTTTCAAAGAGAGAATCCGCCTACCTTCAAGGGCAGGTATGATCCTGATGGGGCTTTAGCTTGGTTGAAGGAGATAGAGAGGATCTTTCGTGTGATGGACTGCACTCAAGCGCAGAAGGTCCGTTATGGTACGCATATGCTGGCAGACGAGGTCGATGACTGGTGGTTAGAGGCTAGGCAGAGATTGGAGACTGCAAATGAAGAGATCACTTGGGCTGTGTTCCGCAGGGAGTTTAAGAGAAAATATTATCCGGAGGATGTCCGAGGTAAGAAAGAGATTGAGTTCCTTGAGCTGAAACAAGGGAATATGTCCGTGACTGAGTATGCTGCTAAGTTCGTGGAATTAGCAAAGTTTTACCCGCATTATAGTGAAGCAACTGCTGAATTTTTGAAGTGTATCAAGTTTGAGAATGGGCTGCGGCCTGAGATTAAGAAGGCGATTGGTTACCAGAAGATCCGTGTTTTCTCCGACTTGATTGATAGCTGCAGAATTTATGAGGAAGACAACAATGCTCACTACAAGATTATGAATGAGAAGAGGAGTAAATTTCAAAGTCGTGGTAAGCCGTATGATGTTCCTGCTGGTAAGGGTAAACAGAAAGCTGCTGTTGGCAAGAAGACTAGTGGGGGAGATGCTCCTGCTAGCATTGTATGTTACAAATGTGGCAAAGCTGGTCACAAGAGTAACGTGTGCAAAGCTGAAATGAAGAAGTGTTACCTTTGTGGTAAGGAGGGTCATGTGGTGGCTGAGTGTGAGCGTGAGGAGGTGGTCTGCTACAACTGTGGTGAAGGAGGGCACATTAGTACGCAGTGTCCGAAGCCGAAGAAAGAAAGGTCCAGTGGAAAAGTGTTCGCTTTGGCAGGTGAAGAGCCTACTGAAGATGATGGACTTATTAGAGGTACGTGCTTCATTAATGATACTCCTCTAAAATCTATTGTTGATACTGGTGCTACTCATTGCTTTATTGCTGCTGATTGTTGTAAGAGATTGGGTCTTGTATTGTCTGCTATGAATGGAGAGATGGTTGTCGACACTCCAGCTAAGGGGTCGGTAACTACTTCTCTGGTGTGTTCTCAGTGTCCCTTGTCGATCTTCGACAGAGACTTTGTTGTGGATTTTGTTTGTTTGTCGTTGAGTGGATTGGATGTAATATTGGGTATGAACTGGTTAGAGCATAACCATGTCCATATTAATTGTCGTAGCAAGTCGGTGAGTTTTGGAGGAGAGGAGTCTGGTCTGTTATCCGCTAGTCAGTTGCGGAAGTTGAGGAAGGAAGGAGTTCAGTTATTCTCGCTGATGGCATCGTTGTAGGTGGTGCGCGAGTTTCCTGATGTTTTCCCTGATGAGATTCCAAGTGTACCGCCAGAGAGGGAAGTTGAATTCTCTATTGATCTTGTACCTGGTACCAGACCTGTTTCTATGGCACCGTACAGGATGTCCGCATCCGAATTGTCTGAGTTGAAGAAGCAACTTGAGGATCTGCTCGAGAAGAAGTTTGTGAGGCCGAGTGTATCGCCGTGGGGAGCTCCTGTGCTGTTAGTTAAGAAGAAGGATGGTAGTATGAGACTCTGTGTGGATTATCGACAATTGAATAAGGTGACAATTAAGAACAAGTATCCACTTCCGAGGATAGACGATTTGATGGATCAGTTGGTGGGTGCTCAGGTGTTCAGTAAGATCGATTTGAGGTCGGGTTATCATCAGATCAAGGTGAAGGACGAAGATATTCAGAAGACGGCTTTCAGAACCCGTTATGGTCATTATGAGTATTCGGTGATGTCGTTCGGTGTTACCAATGCACCAGGAGTATTTATGGAATATATGAATCGTATATTTCATACTTACTTAGATCGGTTTGTGGTGGTGTTCATTGACGACATTCTGATTTACTCTAAATCGGAGGAAGAGCACGTCGAGCATCTGAGGTTAGTATTGGAGGTACTGAAGGAAAAGAAGCTGTATGCGAAGTTGTCAAAGTGTGAGTTCTGGTTGAAGGAAGTGAGTTTTCTCGGTCATGTCATTTCTGGTAGTGGTATTGCGGTGGATCCGTCAAAGGTAGAAGCAGTGTTGAATTGGGAAGCTCCGAAGTCGGCTACTGAAATTAGAAGCTTTCTGGGATTGGCCGGCTATTATAGAAGATTCATTGAAGGTTTCTCTAAGTTAGCACTTCCGTTAACTCAGTTAACCTGCAAGGAAAAGGCTTTTGTTTGGGATGCCCATTGCGAAGAAAGTTTCGTGGAATTGAAGAAGAGATTGACAACGTCTCCTGTCTTGACGTTACCCAATCCGGAAGGGTCGTTTGTGGTGTATTGTGATGCTTCAGAAATGGGTTTAGGTGGTGTGCTTATGCAAGATGGGAAGGTTATTGCGTATGCATCGAGACAGTTAAGAGTTCATGAGAAGAATTATCCTACGCATGACTTGGAGTTAGCTGCAGTGGTCTTTGTGCTGAAGATTTGGAGGCACTATCTCTATGGTTCTAGATTTGAGGTGTTTAGTGACCATAAGAGCTTGAGGTATTTGTTTGACCAGAAGGAGTTGAATATGAGGCAGCGGCGATGGTTGGAGTTGTTGAAGGACTATGATTTCGGTTTGAACTATCACCCGGGCAAAGCTAATGTCGTGGCTGATGCTTTGAGCCGGAAGACGTTGCATATGTCGACAATGATGGTTAAGGAGTTAGAGCTGATTGAGGAGTTCAGAGATATAAGTCTGGTTTGTGAAGTGACACCTCAGAGTGTTAAGTTAGGAATGTTGAAGATTGGTAATGATTTTTTGGACAGCATCAGAGAGGCCCAGAAATCAGATGTTAAGCCGGTAGACTTGACGGTCGGGATTGATCAATCTGAGAATGAAGATTTCAAGTTGGATTCCCAAGGTGTGTTGAGGTTCCGTGGTAGGATTTGCATTCCTGATGATGCAGACATGAAGAGAGCCATTCTTGAAGAGAGTCACAGAAGTAAGTTAAGTATTCATCCGGGAGCTACAAAGATGTACCAAGACCTGAAGAAGTTGTTTTGGTGGCCTGGTATGAAGCGAGATGTGGCGCAGTTCGTTTATGCATGTTTGACTTGCCAGAAGTCAAAGGTTGAGCATCAGAAACCTGCTGGGTTAATGCAACCGTTAGAAATTCCGGAGTGGAAATGGGATAGCATTTCGATGGACTTTGTGACGGGATTGCCTAATACTGCGAAAGGGTATGATGCGATTTGGGTGATTGTTGACAGGTTAACGAAATCGTCTCATTTTGTTCCTATCAGCATCACGTATCCGGTGTCGAAGTTGGCGGAGATTTATATCCGGGAGATTGTGAAGCTTCATGGAGTTCCTATGAGTATTGTTTCGGATAGAGATCCGAGGTTCACATCAGATTTCTGGAAGAGCTTGCAAGAGAAGTTGGGGTCTAAGTTGAGGTTGAGTTCGGCATATCATCCTCATACAGATGGTCAGTCAGAGAGGACAATTCAGTCATTAGAAGATTTGTTGAGGGCTTGTGTTTTGGAACAAGGAGGTTCGTGGGATTCCTACCTTCCACTGATAGAGTTCACGTATAACAACAGTTACCATTCTAGTATTGGGATGGCACTTTTGAAGCATTATATGGCCGGAAGTGTAGAACCCCGATGTGTTGGTATGAGTCTGGAGAGAGTGTGGTGCTTGGACCGGAGATTGTTCGAGAGACAACTGAAAAGGTGAAGTTGATTCGTGAGAAGATGAAGGCGTCGCAGAGTCGACAGAAGAGTTATAACGACAAGCGGAGGAAAGATTTGGAATTTCAAGCGGGTGAGCATGTATTTTTGAGAGTCACTCCAGTGACCGGTGTTGGACGTGCTTTGAAATCGAAGAAGCTCACTCCTCGTTTCATTGGTCCTTATCAGATTTCGGAGAGAGTCGGGAATGTTGCATATAGAGTGGCTTTACCGCCTAACCTTTCGAACTTGCATGACGTGTTTCATGTGTCGCAACTTCGAAAGTACATTTCAGATCCATCTCATGTAATCCACATGGATGATGTGGAGGTACGGGATAATCTCACGGTGGAGACGATGCCTGTACGAATCGAAGGTCATGAGGTGAAAATTCTAAGAGGCAAGGAGATTGCGTTGGTGAAAGTGGTCTGGCTAGGACCTGCCGGAGAGAGCATGGCGTGGGAGCTGGAGAGCAAGATGCGGGAATCCTATCCCGAGCTGTTTGAATCAGGTAAATTTCGAGGACGAAATATTCTAAGTGGGGGAGAGTTGTAACGCCCAAATAATTTAATTATTTATTTAATTAAATTATTTAGGTATTTTATTAGTATAGTCATATTAAAATAATTATAAGGTGTTTTATTTAAATCAGGGAGTGGTGTCTAGTGATTAAGTTGAATAGTAGAAGGGGGCCCGTGATCCAAGAGCCCAAGGGCCTAGGCGCATGAAGGAGAGCATTAGCTAGGGTTTTGGAGCATTAGCGCATTTTGAGAAAAGAAAGAAAGAAAGTTGCGAAGAGAGGAGAGAAGGGGGACGGCGCACCAAGGAGAAAGAGGAGAGGAGCTCTGTTGTTGTGGTTCTTTGGAGTTTTCGTGCTAGGAGATCTCGTATCCGGCAAATCTAAGGTAAGGGTGGGTTCTATCCTTATAATAGGGTGTATGATGGGTGTTATGTGGGGGATAGGCTCTATGTTGTCTTTTGATTTTGCTTGATGTGTATTTGGGATGTTTGAATGTATTCATGATGATTACAATTTGGTGTTTCGAGATTGATCATGGTGAAAAATTTGGTGTTTGGTGTTTGGTGCAATTTGGTGTTGTTGTCTTAGTTGCTGGAAACGGCGCCCTGTCCCTGGGCGCCCTGTCACTGTTTTTGGTTGTTGCTGGAAGTGGCGCCCTAGGCGCCCAATACAGTTTTGATGTTGCTGGAAATGGCACCCTAGGCGCCCAGTGTTGTTTCGGTGTTGCTGAGAAAGGCGCCCTAGGCGCCCAGTGTTGTTCCTGCCATGTCTGTGTCACTGCCCCTGTGTGTTTCTTGCTGAATCAGGCGCCCTGTTTCTGGGCGCCAAGTCTGTTGTTGCTGTTGTTGTGCCAGGCGCCCTGTTCCTGGGCGCCAAGTCTGTTGTTACTGAGACAGAAGCTGTCGAAGTTGCTGAGACAGAAGCTGTCGAAGTTGCTGAGCCAGAAGCTGTCGAAGTTACTGAGACAGAAGCTGTCGAAGTCACTGAGACAGAAGCTGTCGAAGTTGCTGAGACAGAAGCTGTCGAAGTTGCTGAGACAGAAGCTGTCAAATTTACTGAGACAACTGCAGTTGAATTTACTGAGATAGCTGCAGTGGGCGCCTTATGTGGCTGCCCCGTGGTGTTTGGCGCAGTGGGCGCCAGTTTCTGTCTTGTTGTTGTTGCTGTTGGCGCCTTGTTGTTGGGCGCCAGTTTCTGTTGTGCTGTTGTCTGTGTTGGCGCCTTGTTGCTGGGCGCCAGTTTCTGTCTTCTGTTGTTGCCTGTTGGCGCCCTGTTGCTGGGCGCCAGTTCCTGCCAGGTCTAAAAATGCTGTTGCTGTCACTGTCAAACAAATGTTGATGTTTTTTAAAAATGGTGTTGTTGTCACTGTAGAACAAATGTTGTTGTTGCTGTAAAATAAATGTTGCTGTTTGTTGTAAATCTATTGGTGTTTTTGGTGTCGGTGGTTGTTGATGTTACGATCAAGTTGTTAGACTGTACTACAGTTGTTGGTGTTATTGGTGATGATATAACAGGTGATGTGCCTATTTCATGGGCTAAGGTGATAGGTGATGGGTCTATGACCATTTGGTGATATTGGTGTTGTTGTGTCAATTAAGTGACTATTGTTGTTAATTGTCTCTGGTGCATTGTCCATGGTGTCACATACAATTCATATGCATTTTTTATTGGTGATGAAGGCTTCGGCCTTAGAGCTATAGGTGATGATGGTGATGCTCATACAGGTGATGATGCCCTTAATTGCTATTTTATTGGAGATGATTGGTGCCACATGCATATACTCGTTGGTGTGGGTTGCATCTCATATACTTACTCATGGTGTTGGTGATGATTCCTGGTGATTTGTAAATTGATGTTGTTGTGAGGTGGTGGATATAGTTGTCGTAACTCTAGCATATTGCCTATCATATATGCTATTATAATGTTAGATATCTCACCCCTTCTGTTTGAATGTTACCCCTGTGTTGGTAACGTGCAGGTGATTGCGAGTGAAGGCATGTCTACCTTCGCTAGTTGAGTCGGTGTCCTCGCTCTGATACGTAGCACTCGGGGGGATGAACGCTAGTTTTTATTAATTGTCTTTATTATTTAAATTTCTGGAGTTTTATGGTGATGTTATAATTATTCAATTGAACCTTGATTTTTATTCCGCTGCGTGGTGATGTTATGACGTGCTATGTGTCGCACTCTTTTAATGGTGAAAGTTTATTATTGGTGTGTGATGTTTATTGGTGTAAATGTGGCATCCCTTGTGGGTGTAGCGAAAAACGTTTTTGAAACTCTGATTTTTGTCAAAAATTTTCCGGGTAGAAAAGGGGTGTTACATCGTGAGCCTAACTATAGTTGATGCTTAATCAGGTGGCTCTCCAATAGCAAATTTAACATCTAACGCAGTACACCTTCTTAACTTTCTAACCATGTGGTTCACATTGTTCTTTCTTTTTCCACGGGGTGGATGAACTTCAAAGAATTGTGAAATTTTTATTTTATCTCCATCCACCATTATGCTAGGATCCTGCAAAATAAGATTTTTTTCCAAAAGGTCCTACATCTTTAATTCACTAAAAATGTTAGTTTCAACCACATCATCAAAATAAGGAGAAGTTAAAGAAGAGAAAATTTCATTGGAATTTAAAGCTTTAATAACATCATCTTCTTTACCACTCCTTAAAGTTACCTTTCCCCGGTGAACCTCAATCACAGCATCACCAATGGTTAAAACAATTTGCTCAAAAATGGGCGCTTTCTCATCTTTCTCCAAATCCAGAATCATGGGATCTTTCCCACTGTCCTCACAAATGCTCCCTTTAGTAGGATCTTTTGTTTCAATATGACTCCCTTCAGGATACTATTTTGATTTGACTCCCTTCAGTAGGAGTCTCCTCATCTTTCTTGAGAGCTTCTCCCTCCAGATTATATTCCATGGAGACACCTTGATCTCTTGTAGGAATACGGTTTTTGAATTGCTCACCTTCTTCATTTTGGGTAGACTTAGTTTGTGAAGGAGTTTCTTGGGCCTCTTGAGATAATAAAGCAATGATACTTGATAGTTGATCACTCATGGCTCCAATTTGACCCTCCAATATTTCAAACTTTTCATTTGTCTGCTGCATAAACTTTGCCAATACATCATTGGTATCTTGTATCTCCTCCTCTTGCCTATGAAGATGTAGTGGCTCATAATTATCCCAGTTGGAGGAATAAGGGGGTGGCTCATAGTCATCCCAATAGTTTGAATAAGGCTCATAAGGAGGAGGAGGAGGAGGAAATAAGATCTGACATTGAGGCATATACCAAGACGACTTCTCCAAATTCCTTTGTGCCTCTGCCTCTCCAATATAATCTCCAATTGTCTTAACCATGATTTAAACTTTTATCTGCAAAAAAGGTGAACTGCAGCGGTCTCTTGGGAAAGTATTAGCAGCCTTTTTTTTTGTATTTTTCTTCAATAAGATAAATAAAACAAATAAAACTAGTGCATAAAAAAATGTCTAAAGCAATAAAAATCTTTTTCGTTTAATATTGCTAAATTAATCCCCGGCAACGGCGCCAAAAACTTGTTGCGTTAAAGACACACTTAGAGCAAGTGTACTCTTTCGCAGAAGTAGTATAAAAGATTATCGTATCCACAGGGACTAATTAACGAGTACCAAACTAGTCGAGATTATTTATTGTTTAGACGAACCAATAGTTTGATGATTATAGAAACAAAATAACTAAATAACTAGAATTAAAATACTAGATTTAATCGATGGAGAGGGGTCTAGGGTCACGGTTTCACTTGCAAGCTTCGATTCCCCTATGTCTATTTCCTACTTGAATTCCTTTATTTTATTTAATTACCAATCCCTTTACTACAGCTATTAATCCGTTTGGTCATTCGCGATTAAAGTTCTTTTTCCTAAACTAACCCTTGTTTGGTCATGCAAGAATTTAAGTTGAGGAAAAGTATAAAGAACAGAAAGGTTGAATGATTGGAAGACTAAATTAAAGTTTGGTCATGCATTAGTTATAGCCCCAATTATCCTATAGGTCCACCAACTAATTGCAGTACGGTTGCTGGTCAACTAATTGATTATGAACATGAAAAGGGTAGCTAATCCTAATTATGTGATAAAAATAATAGGACAATATTAATTGAAATAAAAACCGGAATTCAGATATGAAAATAGAACATAAAAAGGTCTCTAAACATGCAAGATCCACCTAAGACCCTAGAAGAGGATTTAGCTATCCAAAGTCATAAAGAACAATAAAATAGGAATTAGAGTCATGAATTACAGAGATAAATATAACCCGGAAGTTAGAGAAATTCTTATTCTGAATCTCCAATCTCTTTTTCCTGCTCCAAAGCTCTCCCACGGTGTCAAAAATGGTACCCAAAAACTCTTTTTCTCCTCTCCTATGCGTTGCCGTCACTACCGCTTCTCCTAATTTTTGTGTTAATGTATGCGGCTGTGTGTGTGTGTTGTGCGGCTCTTTTCCTATCCTCCCTGTTAGCCTTTCTTCCTCTCTTTTTATTAAAACTCACGTGCCTTCTTTTTGGATCCTTTGTGGGCTTCACTTCAATTCCATTCCTTGTGGGAAGCCCATAATATATATATATATATATATATATATATATATATATATATATATATATATATATATATATATATATGAGGCTCTAAATTAGAGTATAATAATTTTGATATTTTTTTTCTTTCTGCAAAATAAAGAATAAATTAAGTCAGTAATTTGTCTAATTATTAATAATTGCTCTAAAAATGACTAAAACATGTCCCTAAAAATACACTAAATTGGAGTTTATCACATATATCAATAAACTATCAATCACCAGCAACACAGTTAATTTTTATAAGACAATATCTGTTAATAAACTTTATAAGTGAACTTAATAAATAAGTTTTTTCAATATAAATTATTTTGTATTATTATTGCAAACAAAATTTGTAACAAAATTTAATAAAAATATTAAATAATATATTTAATTAATTTCGGTTGAACCCCCGATTCAACCGGTTGAATCCAAGAACCCCTGAACCGCTACCTCTTCCGGTTCAATGTCTGGTCCAATTTTGATTACCTTGCTCTAAATAGAAAGTTTGAGGAACTCCAAGGACCCAATGTTAAGTTGGAGGATGATACGGAGCGTTTGATGTGTGTAAATGTCTACACTCATCAAGCGGTCGGCATCATCCCCTAACTTAACAAGAGAGGAATTCGTAGGGGAGGTTCATGACAATGTTACTTTTAACGAAAAAGATGAAGGGGATGTTAATGACAATGTGGAAGTTTCTTTACAAAGAAATGGAGACATACGCCACTCTCTTGGAGCCGCTGCCGACAATGCTCAAGAGAGTGGCGTATGTCTCTGTTTCTTTGAAGAGAATGAGAGTATCGGTAGAGGTGTGAAGAAGAAGAAATGGAGAAGAGATTTATATAGAGGAAACGAAAATCAACGGTCAAAAGTTGAATCCGCCGGAAATGTAATTTCCGGTGGATTTAGGGTGTTTCCGACGGATTTTTGAAATTCAAAATTGGCGCTTCCCGGCTTTTCCGGCAGATTTTTATCTGCCGCAAACTTACCGGCGGAATTAGGGACTTTCCGGCGGATTTATCCGCCGCAAACATTTCCGGCGGATTTTGATTTTTTTCAAAAAAAAAAAATCGTAAACCAGATCCGTCGGAAATACCTCAAAATCCACCGGAAATGTTTGCGGCGGATAAATCTGCCGGAAAGTCCCTAATTCCGCCAGTAAGTTTGCGGCGGATGCACTCCGCCTGTAAGTCCTACAATCCGCCGGAAAGTTTGCGGCAGATAAAAATTGGCCGGAAAGTCCTGGCCGGTAAAACTGATTATTCTTGTAGTGATTGTGCAAGTTTAGACTTCACATGCTCGGGCAGATCAACACCGATCTTAACAGTTTTTGCAGGGTCATCCCCCAGCTGAATCTCAATGAACTCCCCATCGGGTTCCGCGTGCTTGATTCTCTTCTTCAGTTCCCTAGTGAGGGCATCATCCTCCTCATCCTCGGAACTATCAGGATCATGCCTCGCATCCAGGTCAGTCAGGTTGACGTCAGCGGCTTTCATCTTTTCTTTTCCTTTGGCCGGTTTCTGAACTTCTTCAGGAGGCTCGGCCTCTTACTTGGCTTTCTGATCTGCCTTAATATGCATGTAGTAGCATCTTTCTGCTGATTCTAGATCAACGTTAATGGTGATGATCTTGTTGCACAGAGAATATAATTTCATCTTCAAATGGACTGTGGAAGCAGCCGCCCGAAGCCTACCCAGGGTCGGTCTACCGATGATGCCATTGTAGATAGACTCGCAGGGTAAAATCATGAACTTGGTTTATGACAGTTCTAACCAGAGGTTCTTCCCCAAATGTCACCATTAACTCCAAATAGTCCATTGGTTTGGTTCTTGACCCACTGAATTCGGATAGGTCCATTCCCCGATATGGAGTTAGGTCTTCTTCTGAGGTTTTAAGTTTTCTCTAAAGGTCAATAAATAGGATATCTGTCGAGCTTCCCTGATCCACCAACATCCTTTTAACCTGGGCATTAGCCATTACAGCCGAGATTAAAAGTGGAATGTGTTTGTTGGGCTTTCCATCAAGCAAATCTTGATCTCCAAAAGCAAGTGGAGGTCGCGGAGACGTTTCTGGGGTTGCCGATGTAGAAGCGACGTTAAGGATCTCTTTCCACTTATGCTTCATGGTTTTGCCAAATCCCTCATCTGGATATCCCCCAGAGATCACATTTACCACCGTTAGCCCCTTGGACTTCCGGGTATCTTCCTCTTCTTCCGAGGATTCTTCCTTTTGTGCTTTGCCTCTCTTCTTTTTCTTATCAGATTTGGCCTTTAGCTCCTCTTGTTGAGGTTTCTTGACATACTGGTTGAGTTTTCCCCTACGAATCAGATCCTCGATGTCATCCTTCAAGGCGTTGCAACGATTCGTGTCATGTCCATTACTTCAGTGATACCGACAATATTTGTTGGATCTTTGACCCGGCCTTTGTGCGAGAGGATCGAGAAATTTAACCTCTTTGAAATCAGTGTTGGCACACTTGGCCAAGATCTTAGCTCGGGAACAATTCAGCTCGATATGCTCGGGATACCGAGTTCTAGACTTGGATTCTTTGTTGTTATTCAAGTGGAGGTCCCTCTCGTTCCTCGGCTTGTTTGAATTTGGCTTAAAATGAAACTTGCTAGCCAAATCTTCCTCTTCATAGTCAATCTACCTTTGAGACCTCCGGAGGAACTCCACGAGGTTCAGAGGTTTATGAACCCCGATGCTGACTTGGAAAAGGATCATGAAGTAAAGTCGCAACTTTTCCTCCAAATTTTGAACCGCCGAAGCTTCTTTGTTAAACCTCTCAATGTAATATCGGAGAGACTCATTCTCACCCTGACGGGTTGCTTTAAGTACTTCAGTTGATTTCGGCTTCATTTTAGAGTGGGCAAAGTGGGCAGAAAACATTCTCGCCAATTGATCCCATGACGATACCGAGTTTGATCTGAGCGCCCTAAACCATCCCAAGGCCGACTTCTCTAACGTCAGAGGGAAAATCCTGCATTTAATCTCTTCTCGAGCATTACGATATTGCATCATTAGCTCGAAAAAGTCAAGGTGATTATCAGGATCACCAATACCGTCGTACATCTTCAGCTCCGGTGGTTTCTCTAAGTGCCGAGGAATCAGGCAGTTGTAGATTCTGCTGGTAAAGGGACATCGGCGTCTCGAGGATCTACTTCTTTCCAGGGAGTATCGGTATTGATACCGGCCTGGTGATCTTCGAGAATGTGATCGTCTTCGTTCATGCCTCGGGGATCTAACCCGGCTTCTAGAACGTTGACGAGGAGATGATGATGCTAAGAGATTCTTCAGGATAAACGAATAGTCCAGAAATGATGGGGATGAACTTGGTGGAGTTCGGGAACCTCGGCCCCTTCGGCTTGGAGGAGTTTGGGAAGTCCGACCTCTTTTGCGACGAGGAGGAGAACGATGATGATGCCTCTTTCAAGCCAGAGAGTGATGTCGCCTAGAACATGTTGTTCCATGACGAGGGGAGTGACGCTGAGTGGAGTGCTGATCCAGGATAGCATGAGCTCGGACTACAACAATCTCTGCCTCCATTTGAGAGATGTGAATTTCCTGTTGATTGTCGACTTGAGTTTGCTGATTCAGCAAACGTACGAGCTATCGAACAACACCGACTAGAACCAAAACAACTTCAGGCGGGAGAGGGAGGCGATTCTGTCCCGAGTTACCCGGGTGATGAGGCAAATGAACTTGAACCGAGGTAAGCGGAAGGGTTACAGCCACTTCTTCAGGAGATGGTTGTGGCCGCGATGAACCCTGGTCAGCGTTCCGAGATTGAGGAATTGCTCTAGGTCGTCCACGAGGAGTCATAGTTGATCAATGAGTAAATATGTGAGTGATGAATTCTCCCATTGTGGTCGTCAATGTTCTGTATCTTATCTCAAGATCGGTATCTGATCAAAGATAGTCGGTAGATTGTTCTTGACCAACTCGGACCTTGAAGCTCCAAGCAAGTGGGGGTGGTACCAGCAAAGACACTCCGACGCTAAAGTCAGTAGCGTGAAGTCAATTGCAAGTATCAACTATGAAAGTGTGTGACCTGGTATACAGTGTTAGCACCTATTTATATATAGGTGTCAGAGTTATGTTAACTCACCAAAGCGGAACCCTCCGATTTGTAACTGACAAATCGTGGCCGTTGGATGAGTAACAGGCGTTATTGGCAATGGGCCTTAATAACGCGGCCCAAAACAGGTCCAATAACTTGGTCAATCTGGATTGGGTCCAAAGCCCAATCCAGAACAAATTCTTTATTGATTGCGTCCATTTTTTTATTGGATTTGGACCCATTTTTGTTTTGCATCCAACATGTTTTACAACATCAGATTTTGAAGGCTGGAACAATTTCTGGAGATTGTAACTATTGTATGGCGGTGAGACTAGTTGAGATAAAAGGGATGGCAATGGCATAATGGATGAAAAAAATCTTCTACTTGATTCCCTTTGGGTATGTTTGGGAGGTTTTGAGCGTTGGGAGAAAAAGAAAATAGCGCCGCCGCTGGGAGGGGGGCTCCCTCCTCGGTTTCTTCCCCTCTCCTCTCAGTGCTCCTTCTCCTCTGATCTGCGCTTCTTTTGGATCTGTTGAATATGTTGTTAAGCGATTTGGATCTCTTCGCGATCTGGATCTGGAGAAGTTCTTGCGCCGTCGCCGTTTCGTGTTCGACTTCGGTTGTTCCGGTGGCTGTAAATTAATAAAAATGGGTTGGGCGCTGCTTGGGTTGGAACCGCCGTTGGGGGCTCCCTTTCATCGGATCTGATCTCCTCTGTGACGTCCACGGCCTCTCCCCCGAGGCGTTGCTGGTCGGATCTCCCTGTTGGTGGATCTGCGCGCTTTTGGAGGTACTATGGAGTGCTTATGTTCGTGGTGGTTTGTGGCTTTGTTCGCGCAGGGGTTGTTTCGGATGCGGTGTTTTTGCGGTGTTTCGCGGTGGATCACGGTGGTTTGTCTGATGTTCGCAATGGTGTCTGTCGTTACGGACTTTGGACCGCAGTCACGCCTCCTCTCCGTTTGTCGTGGGCACTTCTCCCTGTCGCTCGCGGTTTTGCTTGATTGTGCCACGGTGTTGGCCGGGGGCGCAAGGCCGCGGTGGTGGTTGGTGGCTCGGCTACCTCGATCAAGATAGGTGTTGTCGCGGTGTTGGCCGGTAGCACGACTTCGCGATGGTGGTTGGAGTCACGGCGCCGGATGTCTGGGGGTGTGCTGTCGGTGGGTGCTGATTCGATAGTTTGTACCTTGTCGGACGCCAGATTGCAGTTTGCAGATCGCCGGGCTCCTCCCCCTTTGCCTTCTGCTTCTTTGCCTCCTCCCAATCGTCTCCGGGCCTCCACCTCTAACCTCGATACTTTGTGATGTGCTTAATGTGAGGATAGCGAGGTGATGCAGGCTGTTGTGGTTTGGAGTGTGAGTTCAGGAGGTGGTGGGTGGAGGTTGTGTGGGGACTCTCAGGTGTTGCCCTGCCTCCTTTCGGGTTTTCTGTTCGCCTTAGAATTTCTTCCATTAGAGTTCTATGGTTGTTTATTTTAGAGGCCTTGTTGGGCATTCTATTATTGTCCTTATTACCAAGGGTTTTGGTCTAGTCCCCCCTTGTGCTTTTTATATCTCTCTTTATTTTATTAATAAATTCGGGCTGACTGCCTGTTTGATTAAAAAAAATGTTTGGGAGGTTTTGGGAGGGAAAGTCTTAGAAAATATTAGTCTATATTTTAATATGCATTTCAGATTCTAAAAAAGTAAAATAATAATATGATAGATAACAATATAACAATTTTAGTCACACTTCATTTATTCTTATTGACATTTTATAGCTTACTCAATTTAAATTTGAAAAATAAGTCCTCTCCTCCCAAAACCCACTCCCAAACTTACGGACAATGAGCAAGTTTTATAAAGTTGAAGTGGGTTTGATGGCCTTGTTGAAAAATTGTTTGGAGTTTGAAACCGTCAATTCACAAAGTATTTTGTCAGGTTATGCAGATAAATTCCAGAGCCTTGTTCAACATCATATTTCTTAGCATGCTAATATTGAATTTAATTAGTGTATACATAGACATACACAATAGAGGCACTGAATGAAGAAGATTAAGAGGTTTCATCCTGTCAAGCGAAAAAGAAGGGAAATGGAGCATACACTAGTGCAGAAAAGACATTTAGCATCGGGTGTTTTGGACATTTAGCATCGGTTATCCGACGATGCTAAATCCCCCGATGCTAAATGTTGTACATTTAGCATCGGTTATTTACACGATGCTAAATGTCACTTACTAGGACATTTAGCATCGGTTATACTATACAACCGATGCTAAATGTCACTTAGTAGTGACTTTTAGCATCGGTTGTATACTATAACCGATGCTAAATGTACTAGTTAGTGACATTTAGCATCGGTTATACTATACAGCCGATGCTAAATGTCACTTACTAGTACATTAAGCATCGGTTGTATACTATAACCGATGCTAAATGTCACTAACTAGTACATTTAGCATCGGTTATACTATACAGCCGATGCTAAATGTACTAGTAAGTGACATTTAGCATTGGTTGTATAGTATAACCGATGCTAAATGTACTAGTTAGTGACATTTAGCATCGTTTATAGTATACAACCAATGCTTAATGTACTAGTAAGTGACATTTAGCATCAGTTATACTATACAGCCGATGCTAAATGTCACTTACTAGTACATTAAGCATCGGTTGTATAGTATAACCGATGCTAAATGTCACTAACTAGTACATTTAGCATCGGTTATACTATACAACCGATGCTAAATGTCACTTACTAGTACATTTAGCATCGGCTATATAGTATAACCGATGCTAAAGGTACTAGTTAGTGACATTTAGCATCGGTTATACTATACAACCGATGCTAAATGTCACTTACTAGTACGTTAAGTAAACAGGGCCGCATAATCTAATCTCCCTAACTAGATGAACAATTAAATGAACCATGATATCAAAGAACGAGGGAGGAAAAAACATCTCCAATTGACACAAGATAATAGCAGCCTCATTTTCCAACTCGTCCAATTTTTGAGGGTCAATGACTTTAGAACATATACTATTGAAGAATAAACACAACCTAGTTATGGTATATCGGACATCTTTCGGTAAGATGCCACGAATTGCCACAGGTAGTAGTTGTTGCATCAAGACATGGCAGTCGTGAGACTTCAAGCCAACTAATTTGAGATCTTTCATTGAAACCAGTCGCTTTACATTTGACGAGTAACCATGTGGGACTTTGATTCCCCGTAGACACTCGCAAAAGCTCGTTTTCTCTTTTCTTGATAAGGTATAACATGCTGCAGGTAAATATGTGCCTTTACCTCGTTCCACTGGATGTAATTGTTCTCTTATGCCCATCTCACGCAAATCTAGACGAGAATTTATACCATCCTTTGTCCCTTGAATGTTGAGAAGCGTCCCGATGACACTATCACAAACGTTTTTCTCGACGTGCATAACATCAAGACAATGCCTTACATCAAGATTGGACCAATACGGAAGATCAAAGAACACTGACCTCTTCTTCCACTTGCTTTTTTCCTTAGGCTGCTTCTGCTTTTTGCCGAATACAACTTTGATGTCCTTAACCAATTCATAGACTTCTTCTCCGGTCAAGGCATTCGGAGCAATGCCATTTTCCGAGCACCCATTAAAAGCTTTTTTCAACTTACGATATCTGTGATTAGGTTTGAGAAATTTCCGATGCCCAAGGTAGACAGTCTTCCTTCCATGTTTGAGTTGATGGTGACACGTGTCTTCTGCACAAATAGGACAACCTTTATGCCCTTTGACACTATACCCAGACAAGTTTCCGTATGCAGGAAATTCATTGATCGTGCAAAATAACATGGCTCGCAACTTGAAAGTTTCATTAGAATACCCGTCAAACACATCTACGCCTTCATCCCACATTTTTCTCAAGTCTTCAATCAATGGACTAAGGTAAACATCTATGTCATTACCAGGTTGTCTCGGGCCAGAAATCATCATCGATAACATCACATATTTGCGCTTCATGCACAACCATGGAGATAAGTTGTAAATTACAAGGAGAACAGGCCACGAGCTATGATTCGTACTTAAATTACCATATGGATTCATACCATCTGAAGCAAGTGCGAGCCTAAGATTTCTTGACTCAGCGCCAAAATCCGGATACAAATTATCAACTTTCTGCCATTGCAAAGAATCGGCCGGATGGCGAAGCTGTCCGTCACCAAATTAGCAACACAATAAGCATCCAATCAGCACCAAATTCAGCCATCAAAGCAAATTTTCACCAAGGAACAACAACACATGTATTTATACAGAATCTTTTTTTTTATCAAATGCTCCTTTTGTGTATTAACAAAGGATACTATGGTGTTCACAGCAACAAAAAAACGTCTCAGGAAGCATTACCACGAGGAATATCAATAACTAGAGGACAAACTGAAATTTTAATCAGGGCAAGGTATAGATTGTAGCTGACTTTTCACTATTCATCTAGTTTTACAAACAGAATCCATAAGACCGTGACAGGCTAAACAACTTGATTAAAGCAGCTAAAAAATTTATATTGCAAACAATAAGCTGCATAAAGTCCTCTATGGTTTAAAACAAGCCCCACGGGCTTGGTATAGTAAAATAGAACAATATTTCATCAAGGATGGATTCTGTAAATGTCCTTTTGCACACACCCTATTTGTAAAGATGGATAAGGAGGGAAACTTTTTGATTGTAAGTCTATATGTGGATGGTTTTATTTTCACAGGAAATGATAGTGGCATGTTCAAAGTATTCAAGGAATCCATGATGAATGCCTTTGAAATGACTAATCTTGGGAGAATGTGGAACTTCCTTGGAAGCTCATTTGATAGCAGCAAAACGAATTTTGAAAAGGAATCCATGATGAATGCCTTTGATGTATTTGACTACAACTAGGACAAATCTAATGTTTGTTGTTAGTCTATTGCATAGACTTATGAAAAGACCAGTGGAAGCTCATTTGATAGCAGCAAAACGAATTTTGAAATACATCAAATGGGCTTTGGGGTTTGGCATCTTGTACAAAAGAGGAAATGATTCAAAACTGGTGGCCTATTCGAATCGTGATTATGGAGGTGATGTAGATGACAGGAAAAGTACTCAGGCTATGTGTTTTTGTTAGCTTGTTGGTGGAGTAGTTTCGTGGTCCTCCAAAAAGAAATTTGTTGTGACACTGTCAACAATAAAAGAAGAATTCACTGCTAGCTGCAACTCATTGTGTGTGTCAAGGCATTTGGTTGAGGAGAATTCTAGAAAGTTTCGGCATGAAGAAGAATAAATGGTTTGGTTGTATTCTATGATTACAGTTCTACAATCAAGTTGTCCAAGAATCCCATTTTGAATGGAAGGAGCAAACACATAGACAGCAGATCATTCACTTTCTATGGAACTACACTAAGGGAGAATTTGAATTGATCTATTGCAGATATGATGACCAAGCTTCTAAAGCTAGAATCATTTGTCAAGTTTAGGAAATTACCGGGAATGTGTTGCATTTCAGATGTAAACTAGTTTTCCTTAGACAACTTTAGTTTAAGGGAGGGAATGTTAGATAGTTAGTTTCATTTTCCATTACTTTATCTTATATATTGTTTAGACAATTATCCAACTTCAAGTTTCCTTTTGACTGTTGTAATTCTGTATAATAGGCACATCAGAATATTCATTCTCACAACATATTTGGGTGCTAATGTGGCTAAAAGAAACACAAGTCAGTACTATTACCACAGAAGGGCAAGGGGAACAACATTCCAGCAATGGGAATCCAAGTCACTCCAAAACAAATCAAGAAATATACACACTGGAAAAGTGTGAACAATACTATGTATTTATACAGAATCAAACACAATAAAACCTAGAAAAACGAATCACGAAAAGAAACTAGTAAAAATCAGAATCATGAAAACATAGGGTTTCGAGAGAAAACGAAAACGAATCATGATGTGATTTTTGCTATTAAACAAGAAAAACGAAAACAAAACACTGATTTTTCAGAGATGCTTACCTAAGATCTCTTTGGGTTTCGAAGATGGAAACTTAGGATTTCGAGTGAGCAAGGCGACGGCGAGCAAGGAGATGGCGACGACGAGCAAGACAATGGCGACGAAGAGCGCTACGAGCAACGACGGCAACGACGAGCAACGAACGGCGACAACGAGCGAGCAACGACGGTGACGGTGACGGCGACTGTGTAGAAAAATCAGCGTTCTTCGTCGGTGACGGTGACGGCGAGCGAGCAAAATACGAAGAAGATTCAGAGGGTGAGAGGGTTGGCGAGGAAGAACGCAACAATAGGAAGAAGATTCAGATGAGAGGGTCGAGGAAGAAGATTTAGAGGGTGAGACGCGAGAGATTGAGAATGAGAGTTATGTGATTTAGAGTTCAGAGACGCGAGAGATGTAGAAACGAAATAATAAAAGTCGCCTTTGTAACATCGGGTGTTTTAACAACCGATGCTACAAGTGTTTGTCTGAGACTTTTAGCATCGGGTGTTTAAACAACTGATGCTAATTGTGAACCTTTAGCATCGGCTGTTTAAACACCCGATGCTAAAAGTCTCAGACAAACACTTGTTGCATCGGTTGTTAAAACACCCGATGCTAAATGTCTAACGCACACACAAGTAGGCGCGAAAATTGAAATCTTCCATTTAATTGCAAAATTGCCACCGCGTCTACATTTAGCATCGGGTGTTTAAACAACCGATGCTAAATGATGCTTTTTAAAGTCAATTTTCCACTAGTGATAGCGATAACAACATATATTTTAAGTGTTAAATGGTGACCGTTGATATCTCATCAAATAAATGAATGGCTGAGATTTGTCCACTTTATTTTCTATAGTTAAAACTCCACTGGAGACAATCCTTTTCCCATTTGGAGAAGCCACATATAGGAGAACTTGTGAAGAGTTGAGATACACCATCCAAGTGAATAAATCCTAAGAGAGTTAGAGAGTTTTTTTGTATTCCTTTTTGAGAGAAAGACAGAGTTTCATAGAGAACGTTTGTATGCCATCCGAGAGGGTGAGATTATAGAGAGATCCTCAAAGATTGAGAGAAACTTTGTAATCTTACTTTTATAGTGGAGATCTTTAACTGGACTAGGTCCATTGATATTTCCCGAGAGAGTTTTCCACGTAAAAATTCTAGTGACATTCTTCTTCTCCACAATTTTATTTTACGGTAATGTTATCTAGCCAAAAAAATCTCAGCCAAAAATAACCAAAAACTACTTTACAACATCAATTAACCAAGTATTTTAGGTCATTAACCAATTAACCAAGTTTTTAGTCAATGACTTAGAAAACTGTGAAAAGGCAGGTTGGTTAATGGGCTAAAAACTTGGTTAATTCGTATTGTAATATGGTTTTTGACTATTTTAGGCTAAAAAGTTTTGGCTAAATAACATTACTCTTTATTTTATGCTTGCGTTCACCGGGGAGTGAATAGGAACTGTTGTTTCCCAACAAAGATTACAATGAAATATACATATAATTAACCTAGCAACATGGTAAATCTGAGAATCAAATCCAAATTATCGCGAGTGTCGATGGAAGGCTTGACGAGATGTGTCATTTCCGGGCGTAGGCCCTTTTTCCTCACAAAAATAAAGATGTGTCAATTCCTATTGTCACAATATATATTATTGATAAGTACTACCGATACTTTCTTTATGGGTTCTACTATTTTAGTAATACCTATTTTCAAAGTGATAAGACTTATTGTATTTTACTCAATCATAGAGGGAGTATTGAAGAGAGTCTGCGAAGAGAGTATTGCTAGTATTTTTATATAATATTTAATGTTTCACAAATTTCATACTTTAAATTAAAGTTAATTACCAATTATTTTTGAAAAAAGTGAAAGTTGATCAACTTTTTTTTTCACAAAAAATTTCATCAATTTTATAAAAGAGTATATTGCTTTGTTCCAATTATCTAGCTCACACTTAAATGTGGATTGGGCTTCCACAAAAATTATTCAAAATGCACTTCACACCTCTCAAATCCAGCGAGCCAAAACGGTTGGCACATGCAAAGACACTCTAACTCTTAAGTCGATATGTCTTTTAATCCGTGGCTAAGATGGGTGGCACTGCATGGCACTCTAACTCTTAAGTCAGTATGTCTTTTAGTTCGTGGCTAGAAAATAGGAAAGTCATAGACCTTTTGCATGAAGATGCAAGTCACTTTATATGGTGTTGCTCTATGTAGGCAAAAATTGTCACTCCTTATCAGTGGCGGACCCAGGACCCCGGGGTCAGGGGTGTCAAATTTTTTAAGGCCGGTGTCAAATGGGTGCAAAACTTGATCTACTAGTACAATTTAAAATTTTCAGGGGGTCAAAATTAAAATTTCAGGAGATTTAGACGATTCATATAGGGTGTTTAGTGCAAAAAAAAAATTCCAGGGGGTTCAGTTGAACCCCCTGGTTGTATGCTAGGTCCGCCACTGCTCCTTATTTCGAGGCAATACCTTGGATCAACACCAAGCGCATCAAAAGCACAAAAACTTCCAACCTTTATCAAAAGCAATATTTATATCCAACATAGAGCTCTAATAAGTTCAGCGTGATGCAGATAGCTGTTGCCAATGGAGGTAGAAAAACAACCAAGTGTAGCAGCACTTCTGTCACTAAAAATATCACATGTGTTGGACCAAGACAACCTTTAGCAACATTGCACTTTATCATGTATGGAGTAGGAGAAATCTAAATAACCTCTTTGATGTTGGAAGAACTTCTATAATTATCAATAATATTGAAGGTCATTTATAATCATATTTCAGCACCGTTGGAAGACATTTTAGATTTAGAGGCACTTAGGAAAATGCCACTAGTCTCTTTAGTATCAGAGCACAAGCAAAAAGTATATTCAAGAGTTATATCACATGCTTATGTCAATAATATGCCAATTATATGCATGATAGGTACTAGAGCACAAATAATATGTTATCAAAGCATCAATGGTTAGGTTAAATTTTGTTCTCCAAATTTTCGTTTATGTTTTAAATTATTTATTTATGTTTCTATTTCTATTTTAAAAGATTGGTCTTTATAAACGGATCACATAGAAGGCCAAATTGAAAAATACACTTTTTTTTTTGACAAAAAATGATAGTCATTCATTCAAATTGAAAGATTACATCGATGATAATACAACATCTGCTAAAAACATAAAGGATGAATCCGCAAACAAACTCACAGCACCCAAGTTAATAGCGTAAAACGACTTAATGCCTACAAATGTGAGTCACCGGAGTACCCATGCTTCCGGATCTGTAACTTTGAGGCCCTAGTCATCACTACAAGAAAATCAACGATTTCCGACGGCATTTTTCGTCACAAATGCAGCGATTTTCGTCGCAAATTGACGTTTCCGACGAACTTTTCGACGGACACAAAGCCGTCGCAAAATCGCTCGTCGCAAATCGTTTCCGACGGATTTTTTCGTCGCAAATGACTCCGTCGCAAAATCGTCGAAAATCCGTCGCAAAGTTTCGTCTCAAATTCGTCGTAAATCCGTCACAAATCGTTTCCGACGGATTTTTTCGTCGCCAATGACTCCGTCGCAAAATCGTCGGAAATCCGTCGCAAAATCGTCGGAAATCCGTCGCAAAGTTTCGTCGCAAATTCGTCGTAAATCCGTCACAAATGTTCGTCGCAAATTCGTCGCAAAAAACCATTTCCGACGAAATTTCCGTCGGAAATCCATCGGAAATTTTAAAAAAAAATTAAAAAAAAATTAAATCTTCTGAAGGGTTGTGGTAACAGAGTGAGCACTTACAGTTTTACTAAAGCTAACTGAACTAACTCAAGCTTAATAGCTTGTACAACAATACAAAAGTATTATACTCTAACAAATCTAAATCTAAATATACTGACTTTTATCTACCTGAGCAAAAAATTATGCACTTACCTCCAAATATAATCAACAAAAGTTTGATCAAAACACTTGTACAACTTTCATATGCTATTACTATAGCAGTATCTAATTTTCTATAGCTAACTATTTAATTAAAAATGGGAAAACAAAGGATAACGATATGTATCTTTGGGGAAAGTTGAAAGCTTTATGAAAATTCAGCCACAAGTCTCCTTAGATACAGCCACAAAATCCAATGCTACCTTAGATACAACCACAAAATCCAATGCTCCTATCGATGCTTTGATTTTTTTGAGGCCCACTATTTTTTCACTTACCACCCATGGCCCAGAAAAAGACAGTGAAGAGGTTTAAATGGTAAATATAAAGCCACTACCAATCTGTACAGTTTGAAACTCTAAAGTCAATCTAGAAAGCAAAAGGGGTGTAGCAACTAAAAACAGTTTACTAAGAGTTTTCTTCTACCTGCTCTGATCGAAGCTTTGCTCGACTACTATGAAGCCTGATCCTTTCCATTTCATATAGCTTTGCACACAATAACCAAAATATTAAAAGTTATCGGAGATCATACTTAAACCAAATCTGCCCCATCAAATGTACTCAGAATGCATCTTATAATATATTAGACAACTAAAACAAAATAAGCTTAAAGGAAACGGAAACAAAGTCTAGCTATCCATGTAATTAGAAAATTTCAAGAATAAATTGTAACTAAACCACACACATGAATGAACAAAAATCTAAAGAGCATGAAGAGAACAACAACTTTAAGCGGCTTGCCTTCCTCAAGTGAATTGAGAAAATATACAGCAAACAATTCAGTTTATTGGAAATGTGTTGGTGGTGTAATCCATGCCATAGTAAAGCAAAACTGCCGAAGGAAAAACTACCAAGTAGCAGCAAACCAGAACATATTCCCTCAATAATGACTATCACTTGAAGTATAGATTAATTTTCGATTAGGCCAGTCAATCAAATTACAACTCAATAAAGACAAATAGTAGTACTACTATTAACTCCAAGATACTGACAGTGTTTTGGTGTTAATTATACGGGAGAAGATTCTCTCCATTAAAAATTTCACCGGAGGTTGTCAAGTGTTGGATTTTGAGCATTCAATACCCTCTCTTTTTTTCATCTGTTAAAGTCGGTCTCTGTTCTTTTTTATTCAATAGTAGAGATCCCAATGAATAATAATGTCTCTGTTCTCTAATTATACTACTATAAATATCAATGACAAAACTACGTTTGTGAGGAAAAACACTGCACATTTGCAGTCAAAATTCAAAAATATTGATCATGCAAAGCATTATGTAACCACCTACCATATGCTGAGAACGCTCATCTTGTATAGAAATCACAATCCCTGTTGGAATGTGAGTTATTCTAACAGCACTGTTAGTTGTATTTGCATGCTGACCACCTGAGCCACTAGATCTATAGGTATCAATCTTTAAATCTTCATTCTTCAATTGAACATCGACCTACAAAAAGGGGCATATGCATGACATTGCTATAAGGTTTAGCAATAGGGAAAAGGCAGGAAGAAATCATAAACTGAATGCAAAAGATATTAACCAGGGCTTCATAACGACATTCGCCCTAAGAGAACCGAAAGAGAAAAACAGAGACAGAAGTTGCAGTTGTATGGGTTGGCTTTTATTTTATCGTTATTTTAGAAGATCTAAAAGTTGAAAGAACTCTTTCCTATTCTTAAATAGAACAAACAAGCATTCGGATTTCATATCACAAGACATTGATTCACAAGGGTATTTTATTAATTACCTCATCAGCCTGGGGTAGGATTGCAACAGAAACAGCACTGGTATGAACACGTCCCAACTTTTCGGTCATAGGAACTCGCTGTGGAAAAAGAATGTCAGTAATTGCTGAAAGTTGGTATATTCATAGATTTTATGAAAGGTGGTAGCTAATACCTGCACTCTATGAATTCCGCTCTCAAATTTTAGTTTCCCAAAAACACCAACTCCTGCAATCGCTGCACTAGCCTCCTGAGAAAGTGAAATCCAACACAAAGTAAACATCATTTTTAACGTTAGAATCCAGGATCGATTTTTAACGTTAAAAGTGAAATCCAACACAAAGTAAACAATACTTTATTATTACAGATACATTTTATATGTTTGACTAAAAACAAAGCGGTGCAAACAGACATATGATTGCATTTTATAGCAAGAGATGATTATTTGTATATTCCCACCCCTATCCATGAGGTCTCTGTCTTCTATATTCCTTCTAAACCTCTAAAACTAACAAAGTATTCTGTCAAATTCTGAGGAGAAGCCTAGATTTATAAGAACCAAAATTCTGATTCTTTTTGTAACTATCTCAGACAATGCAAGAACAAGTGTATCACAGTTTCGAAATTTATGTGGATTTCTACATATGTATTCAATTATTAGCATTCTTGACTTCTTTTCATTTATCTAACATTCCTGTTGATCAGAAGGTTTACCATCCAATTTAAGCCACACACAATCAATGTCACAAAGGAATATGGAAAAACTTAGGTTAATTTATGGAATCAGCTCACTCTTACATGGAATATTATAGTTGCATCAAAATTCAATAATAAGCGAAACATTTGATAAACAAAGTTTATTTTAGTAAATGGACTTTACATTCCGATATCAGTGGCTGCTCCGGCTGTTAGAGTCATAATATCTCCATTGGTTTTTGCATTAATGGCAGAGTTGACTGCTGTTATGATTTGATCCTGTTCAGCTCCCATATCTTCTGCAATCTCAATTCAAGCTACTAAAGCTGCTGCAGATGCAATTGCAGCAGAAGCCATAGTAGGGTTCTTGTGTTTGTCATTAGGCTTTTCAGATCATGCTATTGAAGCTGCAACAGCTGCAGCAACGCCAACCACAGATACTGCAGCATGCAACCGAGCATTATGGGTCCTAATTTCTTGCTTTTTCCTCTCCTTCTGATCTTTCAACCACCTTCTCATTGTCCTTCCTCTTAGCAAACTCCTGTAAAGCTGGTGAGCAAAAATGTGCAGCAAGTATTCTTTTAAAAAAATGAAGAAATGAAAACTACTTGGTATAGTAACATATTGAGCTGGTTTTTAAGTATAAGTAATGAGGATAATCACAACAAGGTTGAATGTAAGATACCCCATTTCTCAGCAAGTTTTGACTGGAAAGGAATTCTGGAGAAAGTGCTTGGTGGAGTAAAAATAAATCCTGAAAATGATAGGTTACTATGTTATTGACAAGAGGAAACTAGTACAACTTCATTTGAATTCCCCTTTAGTTAGTAATTGATTTTAAAATGAAAATTTAAGCTTATTTAGCTGACAAGTAACAACAAAAAGTGGTTCTTCATTGATACATGCTAACACCAAATGACAGACTTTTAATTCTTAATGGAAACTCAAAAGAGCCAAATTATTTATAGTCCTTTATGACTATATTTATCACCATATGAGAGAGTTAACATGAGTAGTAAAGTAAGTACCTTCGTTTCATTGAATGGAGTGTGGTCACTGTCAGTGCAATAGATTATAAACAATGGGAAGGTTATGCCTCAGATAATTGTGCAGCATGTGTACCATGTGATGAAGATTGCAGGACATGAAATGTGGTTGGAATATGATTTAAAGAATGAGAAAATTGAGCTGCAGGATTAAACAAATTGAATTCATATAGCACCGGTTCATTAGTATAACTGGAGTGAGTGCTAATCGGACCTTACAATTGAAGAAACACTGCTAAAGTAATTTACATACCTGATAAACAACACCAAAAGAACTTGTACCAACCACACC